>JALIGW010000004.1:14099905-14689905 GCA_023053685.1 Diadophis punctatus similis | reverse complement strand
TAATAAAAAGAAAAAAGAAACTGTTGGCTTTAACATTTAATAACATTAGAAGAGCACTAATTGAACTGGATGAGTAAGGGATGTCTCAAAGTGTTTTGGGACACAACATTGTATATTTATATTCTCTGTCATTTATTTATTTATTTGTCAAACTTGAACAAGATAGCAGGTATAGGTATAAACATAAACATAAACAAAGGAAGTAAGTACAGATAAATGGGGACAGTAAGACAGGGACAGTAGGCACGCTGGTGCGCTTATGCACACCCCCTTTACGGACCTCTTAGGAATGGGGTGAGGTCCACGGTAGACAGTTTGAGGTTGAAGTTGTGAGGGTTTGAGAATGTAACAACGGAGTCAGGTAGAGCATTCCAGGCATTGACCACTCTGCTGAAGTCGTATTTTCTGCAATCGAGTTTGGAGCGGTTTACCTTGAGTTTGTATCGATTGTTGCCCGTGTATTATTGTGGTTGAAGCTGAAGTAGTCGTTGACAGGTAAGACGTCGTAAATCTGTATTGTATTTCTTCTTACTGAAATGATTATTGATTCGGATGTTTATTTCTCAGCATATGCAGATGACTATTCAAGCTCTTCAGGACGAGCTTAGGATCCAGAGGGACCTGAACCAACTTTTCCAGCAAGACCCCAGCAGTAGATCCAGTGAACCGTTTCTGACAGAACTAACAGAAGAAAACTTCCAACGGCTTCATGCAGAGCACGAGCGTCAAGCCAAGGAACTCTTCTTGCTGCGCAAAACCCTGGAAGAAATGGAGTTGCGCATCGAGACTCAGAAACAGACCTTAAATGCTCGTGACGAGTCAATTAAAAAGTTGCTGGAAATGCTGCAGAGCAAGGGATTGCCCGCAAAAGCCACCGAGGAAGATCATGAACGCACAAGAAGGTTGGCAGAGGCTGAAATGCACGTTCATCACCTGGAAACCTTACTAGAGCAAAAGGAAAAGGAGAGTAGCTTGCTCAGAGAAGTGAGTTATTCACATAATCCATCTAATCTTGCACAATTTTTTTTCTTGTTTTGTCTTTTGATAGGGGGCAAGCACTTGCAGATTTTTCTAACCTGTTTAAAGCAACACACACATCTTAGTCTGCAATCTAAACTTACCTGAGTGCAAATTGCTTTCTTATTCATAATTTAGTCTGATCTCACATATCATTTGATAAATTCTGTGTGTAGGAAGTTGGGGATGTATCTGGGAATAATATCAAAAGTATCAAAAACACAGACATTTTGGGTTGTGAATATCCATATATGTTTAAGCCTGGATTCAGACATGGATAGGGTATCAGTCAAGAACATGTCTAAAAATAAAATAAGCAACATATTTATGAACTTTACTTTTTTGTTCTTTAGGAATTCATTCTTGAGCAAGAAAAATACTGGGAGCAATCAGGGATTTATCCTATCCTTATACAATAGCAAGTCTATTCTGTGTGTTTATAAATAGAGCCTGCCTGAATCACCACAATCTGTACATTATTCTTTTATTTGATTTTACTGGGAAGCTGTAAATGATTGTCTACTTCTATTTAGTAGAAGTAGAAAACTAGAAATCTGGGCAACAACAAAAAATGACAGTTCTATAGTTTCCATAGAAACAATTACTTTACTATGAAGGATGTTTGAAACCATTTGCTGTTTTGCATCATGTTTCAAGTGGAGTAAGCATTATATTCTTCATTGATTTTCATATAACTTTATGATTAAATTTATAAACTTAAGGCAAAACAGCTGAATTATTTTGGACAGAACACATTCATATAAACAAAATCAGACATCCATCATATAGGGCTCAGATGCTTACTTATAGAAACCACTTGAATTCCAGATTTCTTTTGTCGATTAAAATTGTATTTACAGCAAATTAAAGTCACATGATATAAGGAGACCTGACAGCTCTATGGCAGGTATACAGGTATGTAAGGGTGCTGAACACTAACAATAAAAATATCGAAGGAGACTTTTGAAGAATGGAATCAGGAAATAGACTCAATATCAACAATGTCAGTAGTGGTGTCTGCTTCTGTGGACAGACTGTATCCAAAATATGTTATTGAAATGTTAGATGTAGAAAAAACATATCTGACAAAATGAGGTGATATTGAAAGTGGATTTTACAACTTACAGCCTAAGAGAATGTTTTAGAAAAGGTTGTTTCATTGGATGTACAAAGAAATTGACTTACAATTTAAAAGGGAAGTATACATTACAAACCAAGAAAGTGACTTGAATAATTTTCTACTGAAAATTACAAAATAGGCTTCTTAAAGCCTTGAAGAATTCTTTGTGATAGGACAAAGAAGAAATGAATTAAATCAAATTGTACAATAATATTTGAATGAACTAAAGATTACAACTTCTAAAAGTAGTCTAAAAGTAAAATGAAGGAATATAAAGTTGGTTTATTTGATCAAGAATAAAATAAGACATGTTACTCCTGGCTTCTGAATGGATTTTCAGCTACCATAACACCAGGACTGAAAGATAATGTTTTATGGATTTGTTCAGAAGTAAGAGATGATGAGATAAATGTTTGTAACCTTAGAAGTGGTAAAGTCATTAAACTTGTTTATACTTGTAATTAATTTTGGAGGTCATTTCTTTATATATTTCTTTTCTCCCTTTTATTAGATTCTTTTCTTTTCTTTTGCTTTTCTTCCCCTTGCACGTTTAACTCCTCTCTAGTTTTTTCCCCTTTAGTCTTGATGCTTACACTACACCAATATTTAATACCTTATTCTAATATTTAATGTGATTTAATATTTATGGATGTTTCATTATGAAAATTGCTATAAAAATGGGAGGAAAATGAGTGCATGATTTGTTTGTCATTATTCTAATCCAAGAATAATTGTGGTCTAGTTTCTAGTGTTTTAGTCCAGGCATTTTCATTTTGCTCTTTCTTAACTACAGAGCACTTATGTCAGCTGCACTTTGTTTTGATGAACAGTTCCTTGTTATCACTGTGGAAAGAGCTGTCGTCATCAGTAACTAGGTTGTTGCTACTCTGGGAATGTAGGAGTATTGCTGGCACAGATGCTTTATCAGCTTAAGTACATAGCAGATTGTTGCTGTTATTTATTAATCCTGTTTTTTTCAAGTATTTTGTCCTTCTGGAAGACGAAAGTTTGATAAGATCATTGCTAATAGGTATTTTAAAATTTTAAAGTTCCTTTAGCTATTACTTTGGAGTATGCTTTTTTTGCGGAAAATTATTGGTGTGCAGTTCACTGTAGCTGTTTCTTGTTTGTATAAATAATAATAATAATAACCGTAGCTGTACCAGGAAAAAAGATGGAATCATTTACCTATAATACTTTTTCTATGAATCCCAGAAGTTCGATGCTGTTGTGTTTAGGTACCTACTTAATATTTCTTCTTCTTAAACAGGAGATGCACCGTCGTTTTGAAAATGCTCCTGATTCTGCCAAAACTAAAGCTTTGCAGACTGTTATAGAGATGAAGGTAAAAGAAACCAATTCTATCAAATGGAATAGTTTTTTCTCTTTCATTTTTTGAATTTTCATCCTGACTTTGTTGTACAATGCACTGATTCCTGTTTAGCATCTCTGCTATTGTCAGGGGAATTTTAGAGTATTGTTGTATAAATGTGCAGGACTATTTATATCTGGTTTATATTATGTATGTGAAATGAATGTCTATTTTACCTATTGTCATACTTGCCGTCATTAATTTTTTTTTAATGTATGCCTATTTTGTTATATAGTCTAGACTCTAGATAATTGTTTGTTTTATAGGAAGGACTTTAATATAAAATAGTTTCAATAACAAGGAAATAATTGTTATATTTGAAACAGGAAAAAATTATTACAGAAAAAAATTAAGAAATAGTACATCTTTTTCTAGATGATGTTCCATTCCTTTTGAAAGGACTTGTATGTCAACATAGCTATTTTTATTGAATGTACAGATAAATACTTCTGACTGTGTTGCAGAAATGTGTAAATGTTTTTCTGTTGAAGGATTTTTTCTTATTTGCCTCCAAGTTCTCAGTGTATTCCCAGTGTTATTTCTGGTTTCAAAATGTCAGTTTCCATTAGCGTATATCTGTTTTCTGTTTAAATTGTAGATGTCTGTGGAGATGTTCAGTCATCCAGGTCATAGTTGTCCCAAAAGTATTTTTTTCAAAAGGTACTTGAACTTTCTTGTTTTTCCCTTGAAGATGTTTTGCTTCTCATCCAAGAAGCTTCTTCAGTTCTGCTGAAGGATGGAGAATCCTTCCATTCGCCACCATTCAGTCAGAACTGAAGAAGCTTCATTTATGAGAATCAAAACATCTTCAAGGAAAAAACAAAAAAGTCCAGTTGCCTTTTGAAAAAGCACCTTTGGGTTAAACTGTAAATGTCTATTTAATAACTGCTACGGTTAAAAATTATGTATAGCACAGTGCTACAGGGAGAGGTTTCTCAGATATAGTCCCTTAACTCAAATGTTGTTAGCAAAATATTGGCTTTTTTTTTTTGAGGAAACTAAATTATTGTTCCATGTATTTGAAGGATTCTAAAATTTCTTCTATGGAACGTGGACTCCGAGATTTGGAAGAAGAAATCCAAATGTTGAAGTCAAATGGTGCACTCAGCACAGAGGAACGTGAAGAAGAAATTAAACAAATGGAGGTGTATCGTAGCCATTCCAAATTTATGAAAAACAAGGTAATAACTAAACAGCATATCTTAAAAAATAGCTTACAGTTCCCCAAAAAACTAATTCATTCACTGAATCACAGAATGGATAAAGGATTGGTGATCTATCTTCTCTACTAGAGTTCCTTCAAATTAAGTGAAAATGCTTAAGCAAAGCTGTAAATCTATGTAACTGTAATTTAAGATTGGTGAACCAAATTTGATTTAAGATGTAGAAACCAATTTAGGAAAACCGAATTGCGTCAACACAATTAAATAAAACTGTGTATTGTTCAACTCTGGTAAAATACTCAAGGGACATTTCTTGCATAAATTAATGTAAACAACTATCCATGATATAACAAAGTGTCTTGGAGAAAATGATGACTTTGAAATTTAAGACACATATAAGGGTGGAAGACCTCAAAAGATTACAAGTGATCATGCATTGCCCGAACTATAATCAATATAAATGTTTTAAAAGTCTGCTTAATGTTAGAGAAAAAGGAGGAAACACCCTGGGCTTTCTTTGAAAAATGCTGAAATTGGGGTCTGCATTATAAATTGTTGATTGTATGCTAATTAACTTTGGGCATTAGAGTAATCAGATTAAAATGCATAGCATAGATTTGCTTGCCTTAGTTATGCAGCTTGCAATCAATTCAGCATTTGATATGGTTATCATTAAAATATTAAACTGAGCTGAAAATCGTGAAAGGAAGTCAACTAGCAAATCCAAAAAGTTTTTTTTACAAGATTATTGTTTATAAGACATGGGTGAATAATATGGTTACTTGATGCCAAAAAGATATATGCAAAAAGATATATGCAAAAAGAGCTGAAGTGGTGCAGTGGTTAAATGCTGCGACTGCAGGCTGATTGCTAGTTTAGCAGTTCAGCTGTTCAAATCTCACTAGGCTCAAGGTTGACTCAGCCTTCCATCCTTCCGAGGTGGGTAAAATGAGGACCCAGATTGTTGGGGGCAATATGCTGAACTCTGTAAACCGCTTAGAGAGGGCTGTAAAGCACTATGAAGCGGTATATAAGTAAAGTGCTATTGCTATTGCTATATCTAAGCAATAGCAATAGCAGGAGGGGCGCAATTCAGTAATTCTATAGCTAAAGTGCCATCATGTGCTCCCTGGAAGGTATCTGTCTCTCATCACTTAATGAAAACACAAAGAATAAGTCTTCCCAAAAACATTCTAAGGGTTGGTTCTACATTAAATCCAGAAATGGACTGGGTACAAATGCAGCAAATAAAGTATAATATAAATGAAAAAACACTTTAGCAATCTTGTTTCCTTATTTTGGTTCAACTGCAGTTTCCAGTTAGTTTTCAAGAGCAGCATCGTGTAATATGCATCACTATAGGCTATAAAAAGGAGATAAAAGGTGATAAAAATTACCAGATCACCAGAATACCAAGGATTGATAGGCATGTTTTAGATCAGGGGTCTCCAACCTTGGCAACTTTAAGCCTGGAGGACTTCAACTCCCAGAATTCCCCAGCCAGCTGGCTGGGGAATTCTGGGAGTTGAAGTCCTCCAGGCTTAAAGTTGCCAAGGTTGGAGACCCCTGTTTTAAATGATGTCATCTAAAAATGTGTGAAATACAATAGTTGTTGCAATATGCATTTAGGAGAAAGTCGTTATTCTGAGAAACTGGTGTTTAATCATGGCGGGTCTGCTAGCTGTTTATATGTTTGCTACGCTTTGCATCTCTTCAAATAATGGCAGGTTAAGAGGAAAATATTTTGCTCTAAATGTAAAAGAATTAACAATGTCGTGGCAGGTAGAGCAACTGAAGGAAGAGCTAAATACCAAAGAGGTTCAAGGGGAGGAACTGAAAAAAAAAGTGGCCGATTTCCAGACAGAGGTCTCTGCCGTAAGACTGAAGTTTCTTTATGCGGCGCTGCTCTGCTAGCTTTCTGGGGTGGCTTACTTTTCTTCCTTTACCCTCTGCAACGCTAAAGAGCAAGAAAACTAACAGTTCTGCATCTGTCCTCATTCACATCTGGTTGATATATTACAATGTGTAATCTACTCCTTTGAACACCTGATATTAGTTGCTCAGCTTACAAGATCACTACAGTTGCATGAATTGTAATTTTAGCGCTTAGACAGAATATGAAAGGAAATCGTCACAGCACGATCTGTATCTTTGAGATGCATGTATTAAGCTTTTGAAATTAATAGTACAGCCTGCCCGTTCTAATTTGAGCCAGCAGAGGTAATCTTATTTTAATAAGGTTGCATAGTTTTCATGCACTGTTAGGGGCATAGATATGAATCTTGTTGCTTGAACTTCCTGGAATGATGCTTTTTACATATCACGCATGGGCACATTTGATGTCTTTCATAGTTTTATGGTTTATTGTATGCAGAAAATTCAATTTCTAGTTCTAGTAAAATGCAATTCTCTGATATATATTTAAAAGAGGAATTTTACCATTTGAAAATGTGTGAGTTAATCTGTGGTCTTGAATCCATTCTGGGATCCTTTATAGGTGAAATTTTTTTTTTAGATTTTTTTGTTTTAAATCCGACCTTTATTATTTTATAAGTAACTCAAAGCAGCAAACATACTTAATACTCCTTCCTCTTCCTATTTTCCCCAGAACAACAACCCTGTGTGTTGTGTTGGATTAATAGAGAGCAACTGGCCCAAAGTCACCCAGCTGGCTTTCATGCCTCAGGCAGGTCTGGAACTTACGGTCTTCTGGTTTCTGGACCAGCACCTTCACCACTATACCAATATTTGTGTGTTTGAGAGGCTTGATTTGTTGATTTTGAAAGTTTCTGGACTTTGTATCCTCCTATAAATGTTATCTAGTTGTCGTATTGTGTAGGAAATAGGAAAGTATTGTATTTTTTCATCTTAAAAATTAGATCTTAAGGCAAAAAAATGAAGTGAAGTTATACCTGTCTTTGAGGTCAGGTAGTAGATAGTATTTATAACAAAGGAAGAGGAAATACTCCGCTTTTTGGCAACTTGATATTACTATTATTTTTGATATTACTATTAAATAATAATATTACTATTATTATTCATCATTTGCAACCTTCAGTCTCGAAAGACTATGATATCGTGCTCTGGAAAGAGTTCCTAGAAAGAGTTACTAGAACAGCACCTAGTGTGGCTAAAAAGGCCAATCCGAGAGTAATAATTATTATTATTGATATTACAACCCAGCTGCTGTGGCCTAGAGGTGGAGCTCTTGCCTCATTATCAGGAGGTTTTGAGTTCAATCCTAGGTAGAGGCAGATGTAGGGTCTCCTGCTTGGGCAGGGGGTTGGACTAGATGACCTGCAAGGTCCCTTCCAACTATGTTAATCTGTTATTAGAGCTAAAGATGTTTTTAAAGAGCTTGAAGTATAATGAAGGATAAAAAGACTATTTATTATTTCCTTCCATGGGCTGGGGTCAGCAATATGATACCCACAGATATAAAAGCATATTTTGCCCTCAAAAGATTTTACCCCAAATGATGGAATGAATTGAGATTGCTAATCTTCATCAGATTTTGACTTTGTTGCTCAATTTTATTGCATGAAATTTCATGAGATTTTAATGTTCTTGTAGGAAATCTAGCAAGATTTTGCCATTTTCAAATAAGGTTTTAAAAGATGGCCAGCATATTATAAGACTTTAGCTACGCTTCAGCTAGTAGCTAATTATCCCCAAGCCTTGAAAATAACCTTGGAAATGAACTGAAACTAAGTTTGCCCATGTATGTTGCTCTGGTTTACATTTATATTTTATCCTGCGTCTCTTGAGGTCTGAGGAAGCATATAAAGCTAAAGTGAAAAAAGATGTGAAGTAATAACAATGCAGACATGTAAGACATTATAGTGATAGTTTTCATGAAATCTGAACAATTTCTGCTTACAAAAAACCAGGGTTTCTTTTCCTGCTGTTCACTTTAGAATGCTTAAAAAAATCTTATGCTACGACTGATTTCCTTGGTATTTGGGCCTTTTTCAATTTTGGCTTTCCGCAATTGTGAGGCTAGTGGTTATAAGAGAAGCTGTTTACTACAACTATATAGTCTTATGGTCTTCCTATCAAGGCGTTTTCTTTTAGGAATGCTTTATTCTCTCTTCCTCAAAAACTCTTTAAACTTACACCAAAAAAAGCATGCTTTTTTCAGGTTTACTATTCCTTTATTCAGATTCCCTGAGCTGGCTTGATGCCATACCTTTGAGATTGCCGGAAATCTGGTGCTAAACTGGAATGAAGCAATTTCTATAATGCTTCTGAATGCATTCTTGCCATTTGATAACACATATTCTCATACTTGGTTCTTCCTATAGATTGGTCAAGTGAAACAGGAACTATCCCGGAAAGATACAGAGTTGCTGGCTTTACAGACAAAATTGGAAACTCTCACAAACCAGTTTTCTGATAGCAAGCAACATATTGATGTACTCAAGGAATCCCTCACAGCAAAAGAACAGAGAGCTGCCATCCTGCAAACAGAGGTAACGAATTTATCCCTAATACCAGGGAGTTCTGCACGATGATTAAATTATTGGGTTGGGCTGTGGAATGTGCATTCCTTCTGTTTTGGTTTTTTTCCCCCTTCAGTTCTTCTTAAGTTAGAAGGAAAATCTGTGACTTCCTAGTTCCAAACTTGAATATCTCTTTAAATCATAAGAAAGGGTTGAGAAAACAAAGAATCTGGTCTATTCACCAGTGTCCACTAGTTAATCTATAAACATAGTACGAAGATAATAGTTCTCCCCCATTGTTTATCACTTGCAGCTGGTGACAAACTCTAGAACAGCGGTCACCAACTGGTAGTCCGTGGGCCACTGGTGGTCCACGAGAAAATTTTGGTGGTCCGCAGAAAAAATATTTGCATGTTTTATATTGCACTAAATCAGGGATCCTCAAACTACGGCCCCTGGGCCAGATCCGTGCAATGAAGCTTGTGTTGCTGCAGAGAGTCTTCTCCTTCGGGGTCTTTTTGTGCGGGTAGGAGGCGGGGCAGAAATTCCGACTTGGGGTCTGCTTCAGCCTCCTGGTGCAGGGCTTTGGGCGAAGGCTGGAGGGAAGCGCTGCTAGTGGCAAAGAGCTGGAGGTCCTTGTTCCAGTGGGACTGTATCCTGGCCTGGAACTGGCTGACCATTTCAGCCCACTGAGCCTCCAGGCACTGGGACCTGGCCTTGCACTCCCGCAGGTCTTCCTTCTTCTTGGAAAGCCTATGCTCGTAGTCCTCAGTGAGGTGCTTCTTCTGAGCCTCCTTCTCGTTCAGATCCAATTTGAACTGAGCCAGCTGTTTTGCCAACTCTTTCTCGTGGTGGCTGCTTAACTCCAACAACTGCTTCCTGTTGGGGCCCTAAGGAACCCTGGCGGGAAGGCGAGGAGTGGCTGGGAGGGAAGGGGTGAGTAGAGGCTGGCGAGGCGCCCCTTGACGTGAGTGACATCAAGTTAGTCACACCCACCCAGTTGTACATGACCACCTAGCCACGCCCATCCAGTCATTAGGCAGATCATATTAGTGGTCCATGGGATTTAAAATTATGAATTTAGTGGTCCCTGAGGTCCAAAAGGTTGGGGACCCCTGCTCTAAAAGATCTCTGTGATCCCTGAATATTGATAATTCTCATAGGTTTTATTAAATGGAAATCCCAGTCTCAATTATTGATATTAAATGAGGAATATCTCATTTGTTATCATCCATAAGCTTACCTGATGTGATCATTTAGGTCCCAATGAGAAGAAATAGTTTATTTTCATCCAGAGTTAAAACTGGCTCTCCATTCCTACCTCTATTTTGTGTTCTTTAACTAGTCTATGAAACACCCTGTCCTGTTTATCAGCTACTAAACATGTTTACATCTGCATTGAAATTAAACCTGATTAAAGTTAGCTTCCTCTTAATCAGGTTCTGTTATCATGTTCCAAATCCTCATTTCAGGTTGTAGTAGAAGACAAATGTTGCTTAATTTAAATGCTCATATAAGACATTTAGAATTGACACTGAAAGAAATATGAGATGATTTCACACTGGAAAAGAGATCATTTTAATTTGCAACTTGCTGTCAGTCTTGTAATTAAATATGTCAAAACCGATACAAATACAGCATTGAACATTTTTCAGGATTGCTTTTCCAGTTCTGTGCAACATTTTAAAGTCTTGGCTGTATTCTGCTTTATCTTTTATTTACAAATGCAGGAAGTGCTTGATTAATGATCACAGTTGGGACCAGAATGTGGATCATTGAGTGAAGTCAAGCGAGTTGACACGTGACATAACTGCTTCGCTCAGCAACCACAATCCTGGCACTCTTGGTTGTGGTTGTTAAGCAATTATATGGGTTGTTAAGCAGCTGGAATAAGAAGCATGGGGTTCCTCAGGGGGATATGGGAGATCCTGTAAGGCTCCGCTCAGGAGATGAAAATCCTCCCTGCCAAAATCCAAGCAGGATTTTCAACCCACGAGCAATGAGACACTCATGTACAGCTTGCGCCGAATCTCCCAGGGTCTCCCGTACCCCCTTACCATGCTGACTCTGCTTGGATTTCATCTAACTCTTTTCTCTAGAGCAGTGGTTCCCAACCTTCCTAATGCTGCGACCCGCGACCCGCCCCTGCGCCCCCACCGTGACCCACCCCGCCCCCGCCATTTGGGTTCTTTTACCCTCTGCGCATGCGCAAAGCATGCTGCGCATGCGCAGACGGTAAAAGAACCCAAATGGCGGCAGTGGGGTGGGGCGCGGGTTGTGGGGCGCGATATGGCCAGGCTTGTGGCAGTGGGGGGGAGCTGAGGATGCCGGGGCGACCCCTGGGAAATGGTCGTTCGATCCCCAAAGGTTGGGAACCGCTGCTCTAGAGGCTGGATGAAAGAGCTGCACGCTGAAGGAATTCAGCTTCCCTCTGTACATGATAAAGAACTCCTTCGTTGGGATGCAAGAACAAAGCTGAAGGGTTTAGGGCTCCATTTCTGGACTCCACCAAAGGAGTTCAGCTCCCTTCCATGCATGCAAGCAAATTCCTTCAGTGGGGTGCAGAAACAGAGCCAAAATCTTCAGGATTTTGGCTCTGTTTCAGTGCTCCCCCCCCAAGAAGTTAAGCTCTCCTTGAGAGGTAGCTCTTTCAGCCAGCCCCAAAGCTGAGAGGGAGTCCTCTAGGCAGGAGACAGCAGCTTGCAACTTTCTCTGCCAGCTTTCCCATTGACATTCTAGGGAAGCTGGCAGAAAACATTGCAGTCACATGATCACTTGTAGATGGTGACAAACTCTAGAACAGTGATGGTGAACCTTTTTTTGCTCAGGTGCCAAAAGGGGGCGTGATAAGCACGATAGTGCACGCACCCACATCCATAATGTAATGCCCTCCCCCCTTGTGCATGCGTGCACAAGCCCCCTCCCACGCTGTCTACCCCCCCCCGCCACGCATGCGCGCAGGCCTCACTGAAGCCTCCGGACTTCTGGTAGGCCCATTGGGCCATTTTTCACCCTCCCCAGGCTTCAGGAAAGCCTCCGGAGCCTGTGGATGGTGAAAAACAGGCCCAACGGGCCTACCGGAAGTTCCAAAATGAACTTCTGGTAGGCCGTTGGGCTGTTTTTCGCCCTCCCCAGGCTTTGTGGGGCCGTTTTAAATGGAAAATGTTCAATATAAACATAAATAATTCTATGTGTATTTATTATATTTGTGTGTGTAATTGCTTCCTTATGGCTAACTGCAATTATGTATATTAGCCATAAGAGGGCGCCAGTATATTAGTTATTAAAATTTGTCTTCTGTTAGAATCATCAGAATAAGATTACATAGATTGCAAATACCTAATTGGGAAACAGTTTGCAAAATCATTTTCATAGCTATAGTTGTATTCTTTCTTGTCAGTTAAATAATTCACTGCTTTGGTTCTGAAACTTGAAATATCCTAAATTGACAAAATTCTAAATTTCAGGATATTTTTGCACCTTAATTAATATTATGACTCAAAATGCTTTTTTTCCCCTAACATTAATTTGATTTACAAAATTTACACTGCTCTTTAAATGTTTAGCCTACTGTAACGCGCTCTACATGGGGCTACCCTCGAAGAGCATCCGGAGACTCCAATTGGTACAGAATGCAGCTGCGCGAGCTGTAGTGGGTGTACCAAGATACACCCACGTAACACCTATCCTTCGCCAGCTGCATTGGTTACCAATTAGTCTCCGGTTGCAATTTAAGGTGTTGGTCGTTACCTTTAAAGCCCTACATGGCTCAGGGCCAGGTTACCTGCGGGACCGCATCCTACCACATACCTCCCTAAGACCGGTTAGGTCCCACAGAGAGGGCCTCCTCCGGGTCCCATCGGCCAAACAATGCCGATTGGTGGGGCCACGTGGGAGGGCCTTCTCTGTGGGAGCCCCGTCCCTCTGGAACCAACTTCCACCAGAGATCCGGACCATCCCCACCCTGCTGGCCTTCCGTAAAGCCTTAAAAACATGGCTCTTCCGGCAGATGGGGTGAATAGGATAATCAGATTCCCCCTGAATGTTGCGTTTATAATGTTTTCTTTTTTAATTATATTTTTAATTTAAATTATGATTATTGTTTTTAAATGTACGTTTCTTATTCATGCTGTACGCCGCCCTGAGTCCCACGGGATTGGGCGGCCTATAAGAGCGTCTAAATAAATAAATAAATAAATAAATTTGCAAGTTACCTAATTTAAAACCTTTCTAGCAGTTTGAGGAGAGGAAAGACAATCTTTGTATAATCTCTTACTGAATATTTCTACAAAGAGTCTGAAAGAATAAACAAAAACTGTACAGGAAATTGTATGATAAAAGTTATATGTAGAGAGCCTCTGTGAAGCATCATAATGGGGAAAAAATTGGTCTCTAATGGTATAGGAATGGAGATGACATTTCTTAAATCTTTATTGCAAATTATTTTGTGGTCCAAAACTTTTTTTTATTTTTATTTTTTTGGCCTTTAAAGCAGTATGGGCTTCTGTTATTCAGTACATAAATATGTATCTTCAGCGAGAACATGAATTAATAACAGCTGCCAGTATGTTTCATATTTGCCAGTGGCCAAGAAATTCAATATGTTTTCTGCATAATGAATTTCTTTGGGGTAATTAATGAATCAATGCTCCGAATTACCACGGATACCATTGGATTTATAAATTTACAATTTATGTTTTCATGTGGTATGTCTATTTTGTTTTAAGTTGCCTAGAGTTGGCGGTGACTTTTGTAACTGGTCTGAAATGCAAAAATGTCTTGAGCTTGTTTATTCCAAAAGGCAAATAGGTAGAGAGGATATTGTAGCAAGTTTGAATTTGAGAAAGAGGCTTTATAAATAGGCCAAGGAACTTAGAATATTTTGTAAATAGAGCAAAATATAAATCAACATTTATTTTGGCATAAAATGCTTCATCTATATTTAATTTTATTACTGTGCACGTGATTCCTTTGGCTTACAAGAATATTGTGCCAAATAGTTTTCTTAAAATACTTTTTCGTTTGTTTTGGGATTTTTTTTTTAAATGCCAGTTATTTGGCCTACTCCTGTCGTAGAAACATGAATTCAGTGCCCAAGAAATTTATTATTTTCTCATGTGAAAATATTTAATAACTTTCCAGTTTTGCTTTTTCTGCACATATAAAGTAAATCTCTACTTCTATTTGATATTTAAATGAAATATTTAGGACACTCACTGTGATTTTGAATGTTAATTTTGCACATACACATGCACACGTGCTCACGTACACTTAGAGAAGTATCCCTTGGTTAATGACTTCTTGTTTAGCAACCATTTGAACTTACTTGTATATTTGATTACAGCTTTCTAATAAATCCCTTTTCCCTGTTTGCCCAATGTACACAAAAGAAACTAGGAAATAATAATTTAGTTCTATTGTCTAGGAGTCTGAACTGCAGTGATAGTAGAATACATCAGTTTGGTAGTCAAAATTCACTGCTGTACCATTTAGGATAGGAAGAACATTCAAAGATATAGTTTATTCCAGTTTCTAGTATAATAAGAGAATTTCCCCTGTTCTTACAAACTTACAAAATACAATTTGATAATTCCTTTGTCAAGTTCCTATTTTTTAACCTTTTCCATCCCTAAATCCTTTTCTAACAGCAATTCTTCATCATTTATTATTTGTTAATCAAATTTGTAAAGCTGCCTTTCTATCCAGTTTAAAACATCAAAAGTTAAAAAAAGAAAAGAAAAGAAACCCAGGTCCAGGGCCTCTCATTAAAAACGCAAAGTATGCTATACATCCTCACTGATGTATCCAAATTAGCACCCTGGCCAGTACCTGGGAGAAGAGTATATATCTTCATGACCTTCTGAAAACCCAATAACACTGGGGTTGTCCGTGTTTCTGGGGGAAGACATTTCCAGCAACTGCTTCCTAGGACCTATCAGGGGTCAATACCTCACTGAGGGAACCAGGATTATGCAGATACCATTGGAGCAAATAACCTGGCCCTATGCCATGTAGGCAGATGACAACCAATACCTTGAATTGCATCCAGCCGCAACCTGGTCAGCCAAAATATGATCACTGGATGGCAGTCTGCGGACACAATAAGAAATAAGTATGCCTCCCCTCCCCCCAAATTGCCACAAGTTAGTCCTTAATACAGACCCTTATCTGTGCTTAACTTGACTTGCTCCTCGTTCTCCAGAGGTTCTATGGATGGCTCTTTTGTCACTTCATTCCCCATGGTACATCTGAAAATCGGAGACTCTGATTCAAGGCCAACATTGTTTGTTCATTCCAAGATTGTGGCTTCAACAGAATCATATACCGTAGCTATAGGAACTACTCTAAGCTGGGTCCATCGGTCGCCTGGGGCAGACTGAATAAATAGGTCCTTCTCCCTATAGTGGGGAACAGCAACAGAACCCCAAGTCCAACAGGAAGGGATCTGCCCTCACGGTTTACTAATTCTTAGTGAGGAAGAGAAGAAGACAAATACAGTAAACATCAGTGGTGGTATCCTACCGGTTTGCACCAGTTCGGGCGAACTGGTAGCAGCTGCAGCGGGAGGCTCCGCCCACACGCCCGGACGTCATCACGGACGCTCTGTGCATGTGCAGAAGCTCCGCATGCGAGGGAAGCGAGCACACACGCACACTCCCATGTCCGAACCGGTAGCGAAGGTAAGTGAATACCACTACTGGTACACATGTATAGATCAATTATCTGTTAGCAGTGTTTACTTGCTTAAAAGCATTTTAGTGAGAAGAAACGGGGTTTGTTTGTTTTTTCTTGTGACTGAATTCAGGTAGATGCACTTCGGTTGCGCCTGGAAGAGAAGGAGGCAATGTTGAACAAAAAGACTAAGCAAATTCAAGACATGGCTGAGGAGAAGGGAACTCAAGCCGGGGAGATTCATGATCTCAAGGATATGCTTGATGTGAAAGAACGCAAGGTTAACATTCTTCAAAAAAAGGTAGGCTTACCAAACATTGTTTTAAAAACTGAACTCTTTTATTTTCACCAGAATGTAACAATAGCCTTAGCTGTAAAGTTGCTTTCTGAAGCTCTTAACAGAGTCTTCTTTGACTCTAGTAACAATGAACATATTTATATATTTATAAATCCATGATAACTAACAATGATTCCTATGCTAAATTAAGCCGTACATGAATTGTAATCAATATATGGATAAGATATTCATCTGATTAGCCTCAACTGTATTCACCGCAGTACTCATGAAACGAGTGGCAGATTCTGCATCACTTGCTAGAATGATTATGCAATCAGCATGAACATAACCCAGCTGCTGTGGCCTAGAGGTGGAGCTCTTGCCTCACAATCAGGAGGTTGTGAGTTCGATTCCTAGGTAGAGGGAGATGTAGGGTCTCCTGCTTGGGCAGGGGGTTGGACTAGATGACCTGCAAGGTCCCTTCCAACTGTTAATCTGTTACATATGTGATGTTTCATGCAGATTATGCAAATCACACAGGCAGATTTTTCAAAGAATAGTCTAGGACTGTTCTAGTTCTTTAGTTGTTCAAGCAGTGATTTCATACTTATCTGGAGGGAATATTTTTTATTTGCAGAAACTTTTAGCAAATGTGTCTCACTGCTCACTTGTTTCACAACACAATTGATAGTATCACTGAAAACATTCTATTTATGCTGGGTTTTTTTATTTGATCAAGTTCCTATTGAATGATTATCTCTAAGGATAATTTTTTTAAATTTTTTCTTGCTGCATAAGTACTACAGTTTGATAGGGCCAAAGCACAGGGGCTTTCATTTAAAAAAAATCTACTTAACTAATTCTCATTAAATTAAAACATTGTTTGACTATCAATATCAGTACCTCTTTGTTGATCTTTAAGTGCCTATCAGTAATTATATTCAGTAATTAGTTTAAGTGGGCAGGATTTTGTTTGTAAGAGTGCTAGGAATTCTATATAACATGCAGAAAGTTTGTTTTTTTGCTTACTGTTATTTCGTGTCATTATACTTACATTCTACTGTATTTTAACATATATAAGCATTACAGAACTAAATCATTATTGACATTCTTGAAAAGTGTTAAGACTGTTTCACTAAAGTCTGTGAAAACTTCCTGATTTTATGTGAACTGTTTGCTAATATTAATTGAGAGAAAATACACAGTGTGACAGCTTGAACAAGAAATAAAATAGATTTATAGAATAAAATGTCCTACAGAACTTGTATGTCTATGTTATGAGCTTTACTCTAATTTTAATAGGTCCTCTTTAATCTTCTTCCCAGGGTGTGTAAGAGGGAGAGAGCAGACACAATAGATTGATGAAATATGCATGTAGTCTCCATTACTTTTAGATAGCTGAGACAGTTTTACATTTTAAATTGATTTAAATAGGGTATTTCTCTTAGAAAGAGGTTGTATTTTTATGGGTGTACCAAATGGCATTTTTAGTTTGCTTTTTATTGGTTTGAATTGTACATCATAGTTCTATTTATTTTTAAAGTTCACACACACGCACACACACACACACAATTTTTTTCCAGACAAACTTAAGAAGGATTATTTTTTCCCCTGATCTCTTTTGTGTAATCTTTTTGTATTTGCACTATAACAGAGTAATTTGAGGTTCCTACACTACAACCATCAGTGTGTACAAATTTTTCCTGTGTTTTTTTTTAAATTTTTCTATCCACAAGAAATTAAATAGGACAGTAATAGCTGATTAGACATTTCTCACATGCAATTGCGATAAATGCCATTCTCTGAAGAATTTCCCGTGTGGATTTCTGTTACAGATTTCTGAACTTTGTAATAAATCATTGACTTGGAAAATAGAATTGATGTTTCAATTAAAGTCAGTTTGGGGACATGTGTTAAAATAGTAGAGATTCCCACTTATTTGCTGGTACAGATTCTAAGATTAGACTTTCTTTATATGCCTGTAAAGACCCTTCATGTGTATTTTTATTGACTATGTTTCTATTATAGGCCACCAACTGATTAAAGACACATGTCTTAACTTAGTCTTCCGCTTGTTTAGCTACTGAACTGAAAGGGACTTAGTAAGACTTAACATTAACTACAGTTGAATTAACTCTTCGTTCAGTTGGCTAATAAAATATTGTAGTTTCCAGGGAGATAGCTGTTGGTCACTTCAGCAAAATGCCTTGGGACACTTTAAATTCTTGACAAATACACCATAAAATTTAATGGAAAGGAAATCCTCTAAATCCTAACCCTAACCCTTTCCTGAAAGCCATACTTCTAATACCATTAGTTTCTCTATTCAGAGTGAAGCAGGATAGGACAGGACAGGACAGGACAACAGAACAGAATTCTTTATTTACCAAGTGTGATTGGACACACAAGGAATTTGTCTCCGGTGCATAAGCTCTCAGTGTACATAAAAGCTATAGGTGATAAATCATTATCATAGTCATGATAAAAATACATTTATCATAAATCATAAGATACAAACAGTGATAGTGATAGGATACTAAATAAGCAATCAACATAAATCATACTAGGAAACTAAATAAAACAATATAAATTGTAAAGTTACAAGCAGCAAAGTTATAGTCGTAAGTGGAAAAGGAGATAGGTAATAGGAAAGATGAGAATAATAGCAATACGGCCTTACTAAATAATTTGACAGTGTTATAGAAATTAGTTGTTTAGCAGAGTGATGGCATGGGGTGGGGGGAAACTGTCCTTGTGTCTAGTTGTTCTGGTGTGCAATGATAAGAAAGTGATTTCTTATTCAGACAAGCATAGAGGATCCTAAGTGCTTCATGCTTTTGGAAACAGAATTGAGCTTGAGACCAAATGGCTGGATTCAGTTGCATAAAGGCAGAAGAAGCCTTAGAGCAGGGGTGGCCAAACTATGGTTCTTTGAGGACCTGTGGACTTCAACTCCCAGAATTCCTGATCCAGCCATGCATGCATGGCTAGCTCAGGAATTCTGGGAGTTGAAGTCCACAGGTCCTCAAAGAACCATAGTTTGGCCACCCCTGCCTTAAGAGCCTTGGAGGGGGGGTCTTCCTGTGTTCCTCCTTGTTGCCCATTCCCCTGTCTCTAGATTCTAAACAATAGAACCATAAAGTCTGGATTTCAAAAATCTGGATGACCACAGGTTATCAACAAGGAGAACTTTCTGTATCTAGTGGTGGTCTGGATTTTTGCAGGCCAGACATTGTAGCTGAATCGCAGGACCTCAATAAAAACAATGGCCAAAGAGACTAGTGGCTATGACATCTTTCACTGCTACTCTCTAGTAGAGGATAGCAGTTAGGATTACCGGATCCTGATAACTGTGTTCCCTAACTGTGGCCCCTGAGTTTTTTTGTTCTGTATCCTTCCCTTAAGATTGAAAATCTTCAGGAGCAACTAAGAGACAAAGAGAAACAAATGAGCAGTTTGAAAGAAAGAGTAAAATCCCTGCAAGCTGATACCACCAACACTGATACAGCCTTGACTACGCTAGAGGAAGCACTTGCAGAAAAGGTAAGTCTGAAGGAAAGGAGGTAACATTGTTTAAAGACTGTGCCTTCATCACTGTAGACATCTGTTTGAGAAGTAATTCTCTGTGTCCTCTTTCATCTATTTCAGTGTTTCCCAAACTTTTGACATATGTGTACCCCTTCTATAATTTTTGTAACGCTGAGTACCCCTCATAAAAAACATATGCTTTAATAAAAATCAAAATATTTTTATTTTTTATTTTTTTGGTACATAGGCAAAATAAAAATTGTATTTTATAAAAATAATCAAAATCAGTGGAACTTACTAAAGCACGATAACAGGTGCCCAGAACTAACTATTAAAGAAGTAAGTTGTCTCTGTAATGAAGTGCAGTATATTCACGCCATGTCACGCCTCACAAGACTGTCTAACCGTTAGATAACACTGCAATTCTCCGGCGTTTAAACAGCTCCGCGGCTCAACGTCAACTGTTAATGTTCCCGCAGTTTAAAAATGGCCGAACCCGAGCTGCGCGAAGGATGCACAGAAGTTCCCGCCATAATGAGTTGCAATACGATGTACGATGGCCCCAGTTCCCATGTAAAAACTGCGATACGCGCCTATTTCTTTCCTTGTTCTGTGGGCGCAGCTAAGCACGGTGCAGTGGATATTCCCACGTGATCCCCACCAAACTCCGGTGCAACGCGTACCCCCACCAAACTCTTCCCGTACCCCTGAGGGTACGCGTACCACACTTTGGGAAACACTGATCTATTTTATTGCTTGAAATGAAGAAAAATATAAATGCATACCATGGCATTAACGATATAATATAAAGTTATTAATCCTGGTAATGATAAAAAAAATTAAAGGAAAAGGAGAAAATTTATGAAACAAGCAGACCCCTTTCTTCCTCCAAGTTGAAAGGAACAAAAAATGAATTGAGATAATGACATTGTCAAGGTTGTTTATTCAAGTGGAATCTTGGAGTCCCTAGGATTTTGATGGCCTTTAACATTGAATAATGAAAATAATCTTGCATGACAATTTTAGGTTCTTACTAGACAGGAGTTGGCAACTTTAAGACTTGTAGACTTCAAATTCCCAGAATTCCCCAGGCAGCATGGCTGGCTGAGGAATTCTGGGAGTTGAAGTCCACAAATCTTAAAGTTGCCAAGTTTGGAGACCCCTGCATAAACAACCAGTGATCCGTTGGGTCATTGTTTAGAAATGTTTCCTTGCCAGATTCTTCAATATCATAAACCATGGCAGTTTCTAATGTATTGCATTCACTAGAAAAGTTCTTAAAAATTCAAGGAGACATTCAGATATGTATATATGCCTTGCAAGTTGCCAATGTTGATCACAGAAAATGTTTATGATATTTTGTTGAAAATTATTTATGATCATTTTATGTCATAAATGTTTTATAAAATTTGCCAAATTTCAATTCCACTGGAGTCATGGGTCCCAGATATTGGACGCATTCTCTACGTTAGCCTGTTTGAGGTGCCTTGGTTCAAAAGGTTTTACCCTGATTTTGTCCAGTCAAAGGTTACAGACATGAAAGTTTTAGTAGTATATAGATTTTTCTGTAGAGAAATGATAAGTATTCTATATTAAGACTGAGTCACCTATACTGCAAATTGAATTCTAACCTCTTTTGCTTTCGCTTCCCTTCACCTTGGGGAAAGAATTGCAGCTATTGACATCTTAGTGTGATTACAGTCACTCTAAAGTAAATTTATAAATTTGTAAATGGCTATTTCAAAGTCATCAGTGTTTTTTTCATTTTTTTTTTAAAAAACAGAACTGTTATATTTCCATAATTTGCTTTTTTTAATGGTTCTCATATATAACAAAGCCTGATGCCTCCATTGTGAAGCTCCTTTCTTAGCAACTTATAGCATTATGTTGCATCCTTTGTCATTTTTGTTAACGTTAGTAATGCCCTTTTTTAGAAACAATGAGTCTGCTGTCTCAATTCTGAGTTTCTGGAAATAAAAATCCTTGCAAGTTATTTCAAAAATTCATTTATTTCAAATGTTGACCATTTAATGGTTTCAAAATGAAATGATTACAAGCATTTATTTAAAATCACATTTCTCTATATCCTTTAAAATCGAGTAAATTGAATTTACCTGTATGAGTGAGACGGGAACTCTGGAATCAACCATGTCCATTAAAAGATGATGCTTCTTTGACAATAATATTCTGTTTTTGCCAGGAGCGTACTATTGAGCGACTGAAGGAGCAGCGTGACAGAGATGAGCGAGAAAAACAAGAGGAGATTGACAACTATAAAAAAGATATGAAAGACCTTAAAGAGAAAGTCAGCGTCTTGCAAGCAGATCTTACAGAAAAGGAGGTTAATCTCAGAGATGCTTATATACATTTTCGAATTGCAACATTAAAATGGGCTTAGAATAGTTTCTTACCTACTGATACTGGTTAACGATAATGGTTCAACTCTGAATGTAGATATTTCAAATGTAGTCTGAAGTCTATTGAGAAAATGGACAAGAGGGAGGATAAAGATACATGACTCTCAAAACAAATAAAGACAGCACAAAATATACTGTGCTGAGAGTCCTTGGAATGCCATTGAAATAGACTGTTCCTAGTAGCCACTTGTTGAATGGGAGGGTACCCAAACTAGGCTCTCCAAAGGCTAGTTTATTGCTCTCTTATTGTATGGGGGTGGGGGTGGGGATCAATGGGAAGAGGCATTCCTTCAATCTATGGAGTTTGAAAGCTAATTAAGTTTCCTTGCTGAGAAAAACTTTAGAATCCGTTTGTCTGATTCTAAGCTGCCAACTAAGTTAAATGAGTTATTGCATCATTTGCATGAGCTTGTGTCAAAAGTAGGGGGGTGCAAAACATGGGCGTTTGAAATATTTCAGTTGTTACATGCTCAGAGTGAAATGTGCATGTTCTAAAAGTTGTTTTGAGTTCCAAACAAATCATGCTGTTTTCTTGGACCAAGTCTTCAGGTGGTATTTTCAGTATTTCACGTGGGAGCACTTTCAGTGTGTGTTGCCTATGCCTTGTGATCTGGTAATTTTTAAAAAAGGAAATCCATCTAAGCTAATGTAGTAGCTGCAACCATCCATAAACTATAACAAAACAACAGTTGCTTAAATCTATGCCTTAAGCCTGAAGAGCCATTGTGTATTTTGCACTATTGTTAGAGGCAATCTGGGCTCCACAACTGAATTATTACAAAAGCTCCTGAGTTGCAAGTTGTAAATGCAAGGACCACTATTCTTACAATACTGAGTTAGTATAGTTTAAGTTGCTCTGTTGCATTTTGGGCTATGTGTGCACTGTTGCTAATGAGTTGTAAATGGATGAATGTAAAAGCTTGAGGCATTGGTTTGTTTTGTCTTTTCCTTATTTAAGATTAGGGATATGCATGAAAGAGTGCAGCAGCCCACAGAAAGCCAAAGCAGAACACAAATGTGCGAAGACCAGCAGACCAATTGTTTTTTGCTGGGCTTTAGCTTGTGAGACTGAAATATCTCCTACTGCTTGCAGTGGGTTCTTATTGGAATTTTTAAAATAAAAATGATTACTTGGTGAATTTTTTCTGCAGAATGGATGGCAGACACTGATATCTGTGAACCTTGGGTGAAAAATTAGGAAAGACTTATTCCAAAATCCCATGGTTTTCTATAGCCAGAATACATGAAACATTTTTTTTATTCTGTTGAAATGGTTGAATTGCTTCTATATACCGTATTTTTCGGAGTATAAGACGCACTCCCCCCCCAAAAAAGGGTGGAAATGTTGGTGCGTCTTGTACACCGAATACAGCCATTTTTGGCCTCCCGAAGCCCCACCCCGCGCAAAAATGGGTGCACAGAGGGATTGGGAGGTCTGAAGAGTGCTCCTGGGAGCTGGGGGAGGGCAAAAACTTTTTTTTTCTTACTTACCTCTTCGAAATCTTGGTGCGTCTTATACACCAGTGTGTCTTATAGTCCGACAAATACAGTATATTTCACTGGAAAATAATCTATTTAGAATGTTTTGGGATAAGGCTTATTTTTTCCAAAATCAAAACTAATTATGTTTCCCATTTTATACACCTTTATACATTCTACTAGATGAAACAAACCTTTATGTTGTAAAAAGGAAAAATTTCTCAAACTATTTTTTGAATTTCAGCATATTAAAACTTAAATGCATTTAATATGTTTATTAGTCATGAAAGTTCCTCCCAAACTCCTATTGCTTATTTAAACAAGTAGATAGCTATCACACTGAAAAAAGAGTGGTGCAGTGGCCTAGAGATGGAGCTATCTCCTCACAATCAGGAGGCTGTGAGTTCAATCCTAGGTAGAGGCAAATATTTCTTTCTCTGTGCACAATGAGAATATATCTGCTGAACAAAACTCCGCATTGGCGACAGGAAGGGCATCCAGCCAGTAAACACTCGGCTAGCTCCATTCAGTTGTCCAGACTCCACCCCACAAGGAATTATGGGGTCGTTAAAAGATGATGATGATAGCTATCACACTGAAAATAGTATGATAGTTATTTTTAAATCATATATACATTAAATGAGTTTTAAACATTTGTAACTACCTTGTAACTAAAAACACTTCAATTTTGACTCTAAAAATAGTACAGTATATATGGAATGGAATGGAATGGAATGTAGAGTAGAGTTGAATTGAATTGAATTGAATTGAATTGAATAATCCATTATTGCAGTATGGTATTCAAGCCTATGAAAGAACACAATAAATATTTGAGAAAGAGAGCAATATCTGTTGATGCATTTATTGTCTTGTAGACTACACTCCTGGATTTGAAGGAACACGCCTCTTCATTAGCATCAGCAGGATTGAAAAAAGACTCTAGACTGAAAACATTAGACATTGCCTTGGAGCAAAAGAAGGAAGAATGTCTGAAATTTGAATCTCAGCTGAAAAAGGTAAACATTATATACAATACCTGTCTCCTGTCTCCTCATAAATGAAATTTTAATTATGACTTCAACCTTATTTCATTGTATCATTGAGTTCACTGCTATGCAGAATAAGATGTAAAATTATTACTGCACTTCTGTTTGGGAAGAAGTTCCTGCCCATTTTCATATGATTTTTAAAATCAGATAACCACCTTTATAGCACACATAAGTATTCAAAAGGTTATCAACTAAGTACTAATAAAGTGGAAATAAATCTGTTGAACATACGTATATATTGAATGAGTATTGAAAGAGGTGTTAATACCCTGTTTCCCCCAAAATAAGACATCCCCTGATAATAAGCCCAATAGGGCTTTTGAGTGCATGGCAATAAGGGCTTATTTCAGGGTTCAAAAAAATATAAGACAGGGTCTTATTTTGGGGGAAACATGGTAATTGAAAGTCTGCAAGTCAGAGTCTTTAAAAAACTCATATTATGAACTAGGAAAGCTACTGAAAATCTTTATGGCAACACTTCTAATCTGGAATAGTGGCTTGGGGGGGGGGGGCTTTCTGAAATCACCGTATTTAAAAAAGACGAGGAAATAGTCCAATTCTGTCCACAACCACAGACTTCCATAACTAGAAATTAGCCAAAAAATGTATCTTAGCTGACAGAGGAGATGGACACCTGTCTTATACTAACTAACTTGTCAATAGTATTTCGACACTATCCAGCCAGTAAAAATTTTAAGTCAATTTTAAAGACAGTAACCTCTTGGAGAATGTTTGTGGTCAGATGTGTTTCATCCATTTGTTGTAGTTGTCACGTATCAATGCAGAGTTTGTTGGGATTCCCAGGAAACCCATAAGGCAGGGGTGGCCAAACTATGGTTCTTTGAATACCTGTGGACTTCAACTCCCAGAATTCCTGAGCCAGCCATGCATGCATGGCTAGCTCAGGAATTCTGGGAGTTGAAGTCCACAGGTCCTCAACCATAGTTTGGCCACCCCTGCCATAAGGTATTAGGGTGAAGTTGTCTGGACTAAAATCTGAATCTCTTAAGATACTCAAACAAAAGCAAAAACTGGCAGCAGCGGGAAAGAAACAAAAATGTAAAAGACGCTCCAGTAGAAAATTAAGAAATATTGTAGTATAATTTATACAAATTATTATTATTTTAAAAAAAGACATTGTATTGCTTTTAGGATAGGTGAAAATATTCAGTATAAAAATATGGCTAGTATTGGACACTCACACATTAACAAATCTAAAGAATACTTTATTATGCCAGGCTACAACAACAATAAATATCTGATTTTATGTGAATATTATATTTATTTATTCCTTCTTATAAGCCGCCCAACTCCCGAGGGACTCAGGGCGGCGTACAGCATGTAAGAGGAACAATCAGTTTTTAAAAAGCATAATAATATTAATTAAAAACAATTATAAAAGGTTTAAAAAAACATTGTCATCATTCATACATGGGCCGACCACTGATGTTTCCATTGGTCTAGTTTTAGCCCGCCTGCTTAAAAAGCCATGTTTTCAAGGCTTTACGGCAGGCCAGCAGGGTGGGGATAGTTTGGATCTCCGGTGGTAGTTGGTTCCAAAGAGAGGGAGCCCCCACAGAGAAAGCTCTCCCTTGCGGTCCCGCCAACCGGCATTGCTTGGTTGACGGGACCTGGAGGTGACCAACTCTGTGGGACCTAACCGGTTGTAGAGAGGTATGTGGCAGGATGTGGTCCCACAAGTAACCTATATGAGATAAGAGTACAGTTTTTGTTGTTCATGAATTAATGTATCTTCATAGTGTAAGGAGAAGTGGGCTCCGTTTTGTATGCAATGGCTCTCTTTACATTCTTTTTTTCAGAATAGAATATTTTGTAGCATGGATGTGCAAAATAACTCTTAGAATGTTTCTCTCAAAAGGCTTACGAAGCAACCATTGAGGCCAGGGCCAATCCGGAGATGAACGATAGATTTCAGCAGTTCGAAAAAGAGGTGGCCCAGTATCGAGAAGAGTCTACCAAGGCTCAGGCTGAAGTTGATCGCCTGCTGGAAATCCTAAAAGAGATGGAAAATGAGAAGAACGATAAAGATAAGAAGATAGCTGAACTGGAAAGGTGAGAAGGGTGTAAGAGAGTGGGGAAGGAAAGGCAAATTTCATACTTATTGAGCTTCTTTTAAAAAGCTAGGCTTGGGTACGCACTTAAAACAATGTTTTCTTAATGGTTGAGAAGTCTGCCACTTTTTGACTATTCTGAAAGATAAATTGAAATTTTGGGATACTGTCTAGTGAAGTATTTATTTTATGAAATAAAATTCATCCTTTTTTTTACTAGAGATTTCCTTAATTTACTTAATAGGGATTTGGTGATATATATTTTACTTGCGGGCACAGTTTAAGATTTGGTTGGTTTTATAACTTGACTACTATCTAAGGAACCACCTATCTCCGTATGAATCTTTCTGGACATTATGGTTAGCGGCACAGGTGTTTTAAATACTTTGTTTGCCAGGTACAAAGAGCCTTTTCCTACTGGGTCCATACTGTAAAATGCACAGAGAGCTGCACTCAATCTTTAGCCAAGACTTTAATGTTTGAGCCAGTTTAATAGTGATTTAATCACTTTTATAGAAGTTTAATTGATTGTTTTATATTTTAATTATTGATACCTTCGGTACCATATGGGCAGAAAAGCCGGATATAAATCCTATAAATACTGGCCACAAGCCAGTAAAATTATGTAGATCGAAGTCACTTCTTAAGAAATTTCCACTTAATCCTTGAAATGAAATAGCTTCATGGAATTGCTATTTCTTATCTTCTGTATTATTCTTTCGTTTGATATAATATTTCAATCTGTCCACAGATTGATCCAGAAATCTAAACCTAACCCTAGCCCTAGACCAGTGGTTCCCAACCTTTTTTTGGCCATGCCCCACCTAAGCATCTATAAAATCCTGTGCCCCCCCCCCCCCGTGACATATAATTCTTACTATTCAAAAAGTGAACTACTCACGCGGAGGAAGCCTAAAAGGCCATTAACTTGGTTTAAACAAGGTTTCAATTGGCCCCATTAAAAATCAAATTGCCCCATGTGGGGCGTGGGGCCCATGTTGGGAACCACTGCCCTAGACAACAGAAGGCAAGTATATTATAGGGAAAAGCTGTACATTTAGCATTACAATTCTCATGTTGAGTTTGATAGGAAAGTGCAAAGTAAGCATTTTATTAAGAACGCATTAATAACTCAGCACAGCAAATTTTCAGAATTGGATTACCAGCTCAGCTTTGTCTTTGGATGGTACTTATCCTACTTACAGTCAAAGATAGTTTTAAGATGCAGGGGCCTTTCTTCACCTGTTATCTTGGAAGGCACTTCATAAGTGGGGTGGGGGAAGAGTGTTCTCGTAGCTGTTTCCCATAAACAATAGAAAATCAATATGGTCTCTGATATATCTGTTACAGTCAACTTTAAAAATATTAATTTACTATTACCCTGTTTCCCCCAAAATAAGACATCCCCTGATAATAAGCCCAATCGGGCTTTTGAGTGCATGGCAATAAGGCCAAGCGCTTATTTCAGGGTTCAAAAAAATATAAGACAGGGGAAACACGGGTATTTATTTCTTCGCATTTTTTGCCTAATGAAACAGAAAAATAAAATAAAACCTTTTTGCTCTCAATTTGCTTTTCCATAATCATTTTTCATTGATATTTATGTTGCATTTTTCTCTCTCTTTCTCCGGCTCTCGGGTTGATTTATTGTATGGTTCCTTTGGCAATGCTTTTCCCAATAAGCATATTTCATGCAGTCTATCTTCCTACCCAGGGTCTGCCCCTGCACCACAGCCTGTAAGGAAGGGCTTTATGGAAGTTTGTAGGATATGGAATTTTGTTCAAGGCTAATTGTTTCTTTTCTAGGAGATGTTGTTTTATACTAATCGGCTACAGTTTTTCTTGGGTTTTTGAGTAATTATTTTGTGTATATTTATTGCATCTTAACAATGCAATTTTTATAATAGTCTAGTGGCATGAAATTACAAGGTCTTCAGAATGATTTATATTTTTAATCTTGCCCCTTATTCATTTGTAATATTGCTGTAAATTTATAATATTGCTGTGAATAAAATTCCCAGTAGTGTTTCCCCATTAATTTTGAATCCATGTGCAAATAAGTACAAACAATTGAGGAAACTATTGTAAGAGCATAGTGAAGCATAGAGTATTTGCAGTATCCTATTAGTATGAATCAAGGGAGAGGTTTTTTTACTATAAAAAACAAATAAAAATAAATAAGACACTGGAAATGAGAAGTGGATGTCTTAAAAATGAAACATAGTTTTCAGGAAATATGAAAAAGTTAGCAAGCTTTCCATTAAATGATATAGCTATTAGTAAAGGGAATATTACGAAGTAAAGGGATTTGCTTTATTAAAATCACTAGTTTCTATTATTGTTTTAGTTGATATATAAATTAAAATTTCATTAACAAAGTGATACATTTGTTATATAGCTCATAAATTCATTTATCATTTAAGGGGTTGTGATAACACAGAATCTGAAAACTCCCTTGTACATTATGAAAAGTTCACAGTTATATATAATGCATACTGCATATAATACAGTACTTTGAAATATGTATGCACACACAATTATAGCATATACTGTATTTTTGGGACTATAAGACACTCCGACGCACATTAGCTTTAGAGGAGGAAAACAAGAAAAAAAATCTGCCTCTGCCGCCCGTTCACCACCACTGCGGCCTGTTCGCCATGGCCCATTCGCCGCCGCAGCCCGTTTGCCGCCACCGCAGCCTGTTCACCGCCGATTGTTGTGAACGGGCGGCGGCGATCCCCGCCACCTAGATCAGCTGTTTGGTTCTGCACCAACCCTCTCCCCTACCCGGCGCAATATTTGCTCTATAAGACGCACAGACATTTCCACCCACTTTTTGGGGGGGGGTGCGTCTTATAGTCCGAAAAATATGGTATTTGATTTTTAAAATATAAAATCTTAATTAAATGCTAAAACTACAAACATAAAATTCCTGATTGTTGCAGCCTTTTTGTCATCAGGAGTGATTGATTTATCAAACAGATTGTAAGCTGTTTTGCTATGCAATTCAACCTAATGCCATTTCTTGGCAAAGAATAAATTTAACTTTTCACAGTTTTAAAGGAATGGTCTTAGAAAGTAGCTATACAGTATACATTTATATTATAATCTCTTTTATTATAAGCAAGTAAGTGACACATAAAAAGGAAACACTGACTGCTATCTCTGTTTTTAAATTCTTTTTGCTTAGATGGGGGGCGGGGGAGATTAAAACCTAAGTGTCCCAACTAAACTGATTTCCCATGCTGATTACAACAATATTCAGGGAAGAATTGGTGATGCGAGAGCAGCTTTCCCAGCATAGAGGCCAAAAGATTGTCAGTCCAGTAATAATCTTCAGTGACAAGGTTTAAGTAAAAGAAACTTGACCCATGCAGGTCAACTTGAGTCAAAGCTGGAATAACATAGTCTTTTTCTGTTCTACTAGAATTAAAGAGATACTAATATACAGCTTCTCTAAAGCCACAAAAAATATGAAGCATATCATTGTACACAACTGTGATAGTTCAGCCAAAAGAAATTAAAAAGAGTATCTCATTTATTCAGAATAACCTTTGTGGTGTCTTGTCGGAATCCGTTGACAAATTAAAAGCAACCAGTCGTTGTTCTTTTCATGTTTTCAGGAGTTTGTGCTTTATTCTTAAGTCCATGGATTAATACCAAATGAGCAAAACAAACATTCAAAATTACCACTTTGAAAATAAATGATCTAAGCAATGTGCATTTAAAATTATTTAGTTGAAATGATAAAATATCCTAATTTACAGTTTTATTCTAGCTTTGTGTAAAGATAAGTTTAATAGCTTCCAGCTTTCATTATTATTTATGGTAATAAAAAATTGTATACAAGTTACATATTTTTGAGACTAGGAAGAGGTATAACATCTACACCAGTGATGGCGAACCTTTTTTTCCTCGGGTGCCAAAATAGTGCGCGCACGTGCTATCGCACGCTCGTGCGTGCCCACACCCATAATTCAAAGCCCCCCACCCCCCTGTGCATGAGTGCGTGACCCCCCCAATCCCCCTTTTCCCGACTTCCAGTGGGCCCAGTAAGCCTGTTTTTTGCCCTCCCCGGGCTCCAGGGGCTTTCTTGGAACTTGGGGAGGGCGAAAATGCTCCCCCCTGCCACCCCGGAGGCCCTCCAGAGGCCAAAATTGTCATCCCAGAGCCTTCGCGCAAGCCAAAAATCAGCTGACGTGCACGCACATGCACGCTGGAGCTGAGCTAGAGCAACGGCTCGCGTGCCGGCAGATATGGCTCCGCGTGCCACCTGTGGCACCCGAGCCATAGGTTCGCCATCACTGATCTAGACACTATAAAGAATCTGGAAAGCATAGATGCTTGAAGAAAAAAAATTGCTTGTAAAAATGGTGGCATTATTTTGAAACAAGATGTTAACTAACCTTGCTTGTTTACGCCTGCTATATTGGGAAATTCCTTGGATCCTTTTAAGACAAGTTCACTTATGTTGGCTTTTAAAGGTGTGTTGTCTGTTTAAACATTGGTGCACAATGAGCAATTTCTTAGGAGCAGTAAATCAAACTTCACCTTCAAAAATTGTGTATATCTTGATTACTCATGCCTGTGGAAGCAGTTAAAAAGCCAGTAAGCTCCCATCCATGGTTTGTTTAGAGATAGAAGCAAAATCACACTTCTTGGTTTCTTTGCAGTTTTACAAAGCTAGAAATGTAAGTCATAAATAAATGCAGCATATGGCTCTAGTCTAGACTATTATGAGAGGAAATCTCAGTTCTCATATAGTGATAAGCAGATCAGCAGTGGAACTTTTGAAATTTGTACTTTGTTTTATCCTTGTAGAATAATCTAAATGTGAGCAACTAAGCTATCTGTATGACACACCTGCACAATCATAATTGTTATATGTGAACTACAGCAATGTTCACTACTGTCCTGCAACCATAAGTGTATTATATATACCACACTGAAATTTAGTCTAGTTTTTACTGAATTGCTGTATAACAAATAAAATCGTTTTGTTGCCAACAATTCAGTTGGCATTAATACACAATCTTTTTAAACATTCTTCCCTGAAATCTCCAGTATTTGTGTGAATCAGAGATTCTTTATTATTCTTCTAATTTCAACAAATAAAGATATTTCTGCTGTTATCCAGATGAAAAGTACTAGTATTCAGAAGTCTACTTTTAGGACTCTAGAGCCATGATGGCGAACCTATGGCACGCGTGCCACAGGTGGCACGCGGAGCCATATCTGAGGGCACGCGAGGTGTTGCCCTATGTCAGCTCCAGCGCGCATGTGCATGCTGGCCAGCTAATTTTCAGTCTTCCGGAGGGCGGGGCATGTCATTTTCGCCTTCCCCAGGCTTCAGGAAAGCCTCCAGAGCCTGTGGATGGCGAAAAATGGACCCAACAGGCCTACTGGAAGTTCGGAAACGAATTTCCGTTTGGGCCATTGGGCTGTTTTTCACCCTCTCCAGGCTTCTGGAGGCTTTCCTGAAATGACCTCCCCCCCCCACCCTCCGGAAGGCAGAAAAATCAGCTGGAATCCATTTTTCGCCATCCACAGGCTCCAGAGGCTTCAGTGAGCCCTGCGTGCATGCACAGGGGGGTTGTGTGCGCATGTGTGGGAGGGAGGGCATTACATTCTGGGTGTGGGCACGCACACGCACGCAGCCTTTTGGAACCCAAGCAAAAAAAGGTTCGCCATCACTGTAATAGAGAAGGGAACAAGGGGATCAGCCATATTGGACTTAATTCTTACTAACAGAGATGAAATGATAGAAGGTGTTGAAGCTACAAGAACCTTGGGGGCAAGTGATCATGCAATATTGGAATTCAACATTATGCAAACATAAGCAGTAGAACAAAGTCAAACTAGAGTCTTGGACTTTAAGAGAGCTGATTTCAATAAACTTAGAGAGAGCTTGGGAAGGATTCCATGGATGAGAATCCTCAAGGGGAAAACAATTCAAGAAACGGGAAATTTTGAAAAGTGAGATTATAAAAGCCTAGTCTAGCACAATACCAATGAAGAAGAAAAATAACAGCTCTCAAAAGAAACTAGCATGGGTGCATAAAGAACTCTCTGACAAATTAAAAGACAAAAAGGACAAGTATAAAAAGTGGAAAGGGGGGGGGGAAATAACTAAGGCAGAAGATCAGCAAATAGCCCGAGCCTGTAAAGATGAAGTGAGGAAAGCTAAGGCTCATAATGAACAAAGGCTTGCGACAAAAGTAAAAAATAACAAAAAAAGTTTCTTCCAACTTTTTTTTTAAAGTCAAGGAAACAATTGGTCCATTGCTGGGAGAAAGCGGAGCTACTTAACTCATTTTTTGCATCTGTCTTTACACAAAGGGAAAAAACAGTCCAACCTATCAAAAACAGCACCACAAAAAACATATTAGGAACACAAGTTAAAATAGGGAAGAAAATGGTAAGTGAATACCTGTCTACCCTAGACGAGTTCAAATCACCAGGACTGAATGGATTACACCCCAAGGTTCTGAAGGAACTGGCAGACGAGATCTCAGAACCACTGAACTATATCTTTCAAAGATCCTGGAGCACCGGGGAACTGCCAGAGGACTGGAAAAGAGCTGATGTAGATCCCATCTTCAAAAAAGGAAAAAAAATAGATCCAGGAAACTACAGACCTATCAGTCTGACCTCAATACCAGGAAAGATTCTGGAAAAGATAATCAAGCAACGAATCTGCGAACACCTAGAAGCAAACAAAGTAATAACCAAAAGCCAACATGGGTTTGTCAAATACAGATTGTGCCAGACTAATCTTATTGCATTCTTTGACAAAGTGACAAAATTAGTGGACCAGAGGAATGCTGTCGATATAATTTACTTGAACTTCAGTAAGGTATTTGATAAAGTAGACCATAATCTACTACTAGATAAAGTAGAAAAATGTGGGTTAGACAGCGACGCCACCAGATGGATTCGAAACTGGCTGATCAACCGCACTCAATGTGTAGTGCTCAATGGAACTACATCTACATGGAAGTATACAGTGGAGTATCCCAAGGCTCTGTTTTAGGCCCAGTACTCTTCAACATCTTCATCAATGACTTGGATGAGGGGATAGATGGGGAACTCATCAAATTTGCAGATGACACCACACTGGCAGGAATAGCCAACACTCCAGAAGATAAGCTCAAGATACAGAAGGATCTTGACAGATTTGAACATTGGACGCTATCTAACAAAATGAAATTCAATGGTGAAAAAAGTAAGGTTCTACATTTAGGCAAGTAAAACAAAATGCAGAGGTATAGTATATGTGGTACCTTGCTCAACAGTAGTAACTGTGAGCGGGACCTTGGAGTCCTAGTGGACAACCATTTAAATATGAGCCAGCAGTGTGCAGCAGCTGCCAAAAAAGCCAACATAATTCTAGGCTGCATTAACTGAGGGATAGAATCAAGATCACGTGAAGTGTTAATATCACTTTATAATGCCTTGGTAAGACCACACTTGGAATACTGCATTCAGTTTTGGCCGCCACGATGCAAAAAGAATGTTGGGACTCTAGAAAGAGTGCAGAGAAGAGCAACAAAGATGATTAGGGGACTGGAGCTAAAACATATGAAGAACGGTTGCAGGAACTGGGTATGTCTAGTTTAATGAAAAGAAGGACTAGGGGAGACATGATAGCAGTGTTCCAATATCTCAGGAGTTGCCACAAAGAAGAGGGAGTCAAACTATTCTCCAAAGCACCTGAGGGTAGAACAAGAAGCAATGGGTGGAAACGGGTGAAATGCTCCCAGTTCGGGCGGGCCAGTCGGTCATCGTAGTGCCGATAGAGCCGATAGCGATCTCAGCACGAGCCTTCCCCCGCCTGCCTGAACACCGCCATTTGGGTTATTTTACACATGCACAGAGGGTAAAAGAACCCAAATGGCGTCCAGGTGGGCGGGGGAAGCAGGTGGGGGAAGGCTCGCTCTGCGACGACCAACTGGCCCTCCCGGACCGGGAGCATTTCACCCCTGGGTGGAAACTAATCAAGGAGAGAAGCAACTTAGAACTAAGGATAAATTTCCTGACAGAACAATTAATCCGTCGAACAGCTTGCCTCCAGAAGTTGTGAATGCTCCAACACTGGAAGTGTTTAAGAAAATGTTGGATAACCATTATCTGGAGTGGTGTAGGGTTTCCTGCCTAAGCAGGGGGTTGGACTAGAAGACCTCCAAGGTCCCTTCCAACTCTGTTATTCTGTTCACTGCTCTAGAGTATAACCTTTGATAAACAAAATCCATTGTATCAATTCAGTTTGCATAACCTTTTCAAATAACTTTAGATTGCTGACATATACCGTATTTTAGAAACTATTGTCAACACGGAATTGTTAACACTGAGTAAGACGACAGAGTATTGACTATTATTGTATTTTTTTCTATTGCGCCTCTCAAAGTGTGGACTTGAATAATAGGTAACCTGAGAATAACATGAAATACAGTATTTCTTATGAAGTCTAATATTCATATATTACTTAAGACTGTTCACTCATTAAATATTCTAGGTTTCCCTGAAGCTTCATGAGCAACATAACGTAACCTCAGTTTCACCTAATCGCTCTCCTCTTATTAAATTTGGCTTCCTCTTTGAGATAATCTTTTCAAATAAATACTAGACTTGACTGAGGAACAGCCAAAAGAAACTTGGTATTGTCAGGATTTTAACTTTCCCACTAAGATGTCTAAGATAAGAACATTTCCTCAACAGTAAAATCTTAACTTTTCTTTGTGATCCACAGAGTGTACTGAGTATTCTTTCAGTGTTACTGTTGGGTGGTAAGCCCTGAAATAGTTTTTATTTATTTATTTTTATTTATTAAATTATATGCCGCCCATCTCGCTGAAGGTGACTCTTCAATCACATGTTATGTATGAAAATATGTAATCTAACTAGAAAGCTCTTTCGTTGATCGAGAAACTTTCTTAGATATTGAGATTTGACTGAAAATGTCTTACCTTGCTTTCTGGCTCTGCTTTCTGATGCTGTGCTGCTTTTCCCTCACTTTTTCTTGATGTGTCAAGTTTGGAGTATGTTTCTCATTAAATCTTTCTCTGCCTTTCTCTTTCTCATTCCCTACCCTGGACTTGCTGCTTGCTTCAGCCTCACTTCAAGGTCAGTATGTTAATTTAAAGATTTTATTAGACTGGTACGTCTGAAATTTGTGATGAAGCACTGCAGCTCTTTTTTCTTTTTTAAAAAAATCTTAAACTGACAATTTTCTGCACAACAGAGGAAAATGTGTTTTATTCATATATTGGCAGTGTTCCTATTACTGTGATAAGTAGGAGAGGGTGGAACAGATAGTACATTAAGGATTAACTTCTTCCCTCATCATCTCGTTGACATAGTTTTCATCTCACTCATATTCATTTTTCTTCCTTTCTGATCATGGAGAAGAGAGGCCAATAACAAAACCATTTGCCAGTCACTGCAGTTTTATTATTTCGTTTGATTGCTTATTATCAATTGTTTATTATTAGCTTTTGGTTCGGTGGCTTGTACAATTTCATTTATAATGTCAAAAGCTGTCGTCATAACAAACCCACCCTCATCCCCCGACTTACAGTTTGCTATGGATTATACATGGTATCAGGTCTTTGAAAAAATTATTTGGTTTACCTTAAAAAAAGAGTGATCGTTTTTATTTGCTAAAATATTTGGTGTGATCCTGTATCTGAGGGGAATGTTAGTTAATGGCTCTATAAGTGTAATGCCACAAAGTAATAAATATTTTCTGAGTCTCAATCTTTGAAAAAGCATGTGGATACAAGAAGAGAAATGCTTTTATGCAGTTAATCATAACTACTCAATCAGTTGACCATCCTTTTAAAAAGAAAGCAGGTTGGTGTAATGATGGATGTTTGCAAAATAACCCTCAAGAATATCAACTACTGAATATGATGCCACTCACATGTTTCCTCTTTGCCGGTTTCAAGAATGATTGAAAGGGTATTATTAAAATTCTAAAAATATTTGTATAAGCAGGCTTACAATAAAAGTCTATGTTGAGCTATCGATCAACCTCCCTCTTGGTATTAGCTCCACTTACTCATATATAGGGGAGGATAAAGTCGGGAAGCAAAACTAAACAGTAAAACTCCCTGTTTTCATCACATGTAGTGGGGGGAAATTTAAAAACACTGTTGTGGTAATTTCATAGTCTATGTATGCCATAGAACTTCCAAACATTTAGCATGTAGCTTTATTAATGCCATATGGAAGAGGATGGTGAAATAGGGCTGGCAAATCCCAGTAGATTTGTTTCAAGTCAGATCTAAAATACTTTAAAGTAAAAGGCCGCAAAGGAGAATGTTTTAATCCAAACAAAACAGCACCTTAATTTTCTTAATTTCTGACTGGATAAGAAGCCAGCAGGAAAGAGACCTAATCACATTTCACTAGCTAAATGTGAACAATACTGAACATATATTTGTTTAAAGGCATGTGCCAGAAGTTTCCACTGAAATATAGTTGCTATATTTGTTTGGGAATTGTTTGGTATGTAGTGCATATTGTAAAGATTCTGCATTTTTTTTTAAAAAAACAATAGTCTTATCTCTGGAAGGAAGACTTCGGCTGATTATTTATATGTAATTATTTTGCAAACATAAAATAAATAACTTTTAAAAGTAAATTACATTTAGAATAAAAGCCTTTTCACCTTCCTGGCTGGATAAATATGCTACTATAAAAATAAATGAATCATAGAATCAGGAATGGTCTGATAGTCATACATTTATTTACTATACAGGTAATCTTCGACTTACAACTTATGTCTTGCTAAATGGTTCTACAGATGATTCTTTAATTATAAATAGGATAATTGAGTGCCAAAGTATTGGGACATGGGAGATTTCTTTTTTCTATTAAATATACTATTTTTCCTGGTATTGAAAGAAATAGAATTTCATTGGAAAGAACTTCATTAGCTGTATTCTAGTTCTCGTACTGCTTGATGCTTCTTACTAACACTTTTAATTTTATCATTAATCCTAAACAATTGATTACAATTATACTTTGCCTTCGGTAGCACTTTATTGAAACCATTATTATTTGGTGTTCAAGTGGGTTTCATTCTTGGATTTCTAAAATCAGAATTAGCTTTCATAGCTTTGCTACTATATAAATCTTAATAAATAAATAAAATATTTATAATATTTTTAAAGTAACCACATTCTTAAAATAACTGTCCAAGGAAAAACCTCAGTGTAAGAAAAAAAAAAGTTAGTGTAAACAATCATTCAATTTACTTTGGTAAACAGTTAAAATTAAGAGTTTTATATCCAAAATGTATAGATTTTAAACCTTGTAAATCAGGATCTCATTTACATGTCCCATCATGAGGAATTATAGATAGTTCTAAAAGATTTACGATCTTTTTGTCTTCTAATGCTATAATATTAATATAGTTCAGTGACTCCCTTCACATACAAAATTCTAAGAATTATAGAAATGAAAATGCTTCTAGATGTCTGTACCTTTGAATTTTATTACAATCCTTTTTAAGGATTAGGTGCAAAATTGTCTCTGACCATTTTCAATTCTACTTCCTTTTTCTTTCCTGTATATAGTTATCTGTATATGAAATTTGTTTTTAAGATTTGAGTTTCCTGGTTTCCGGAAATAAAATCCACCCAATCTTCTCTAAAAACCCATTTGGGACTTCTTCCTGGCACACATACAACAGGCTAGTTATAGCTTTGTGACTTTTAAAGTAACAAACATTGTTTTTATTGGCATTGGGTACCAAGTCTTATAAATGCAATGGAAAAAAAGAACAGCAGCGTCAGAAAATGACAAGGACTTGTGGCAAAAGCTGAGAAAGAGAACTCCTGTTCGACTTACAAGTTTTCATCTTAATAGTGCCACATTAATATTTGTCCAAAGCACGGTAGCTTTTTAACGTTTAAATTTTAATCTTGGGGATAGCTGAAAAGAAATGGGAGATGAATTTTAATATTTTAACCATATTGCAAAGCAGATATTGTCATAGGCTCATTTTTTGATACAGGGACACAAGCAGGAAGTTGAGCAGAATTCTGCATCAACATCTTGCAGGGATGTCTTTATTGCTTTGTCTTAACACAGGGGTAGGCAAAGTTGGCTCTTCTATGACTCATGGACTTCAATTCCCAGAATTCCTGAGCTAGCATGATTGGCTCAGAAATTCTGGGAGTTGAAGTCCACGAGTCATAGAAGAGCCAACTTTGCCTACCCCTGTGTTAAAAAAAAAATGAAGGCTTTTATCTGTCCTACTCCTGTGCCTATTTAATTCCTACTTCCTTATCACCTGGCTTGTTGTCGTTTTTTTAATCTTATTCACTTATTCACAATGTGCTTGAGGTATATTTTGTTCCCATTTTGAACTTTAAATATGAAAACACAGTATGTATGAAGTAAGCAGTTACGTACTCTCTGCAAAAGCGGTTTAGATCAAACCTGCGCAATTAGTAGAGGAGAAGGAGCCTCATTGATAAATTTAAAAATGTTTTGCAGGCCACCAAGGAATACCTGGCAAACCGATTGACTGTTTGGCAGGTAGCAGAGTGGTTGGAGTGCTGGAGAAGTTGTTGGCAGTGAGGCTTGGAGCTACTCGGCCGCATGTCTTTTTGATGGGAAGTGAAATGACCTTTTAAAAATGCCAGCCAGCTTCACAGGCTTCTTGTTTGTTGTGTAGGCCTGCTTTAGTTGTTGGTGGGCTCCTGTCAGCCATTCTCACTATCCAGCCTCCCCATCTTTTTCCACTGCATCTTCTCCCAACAGATTGTGTGCTAATCTGCTTATTAGCCTTGCAAGGTAGTCCAGGCAAAAAAAGCACAACCAGGAAATACTAGCCCTATTTTTAGGCTGCATCTTGCAAGACTGAAAGTATTCCTTCCTTCCTTCCTTCCTTTTTTTTTTAATTCTCCAGAAAATTAGGGAGTCTCCCTTCTGAAATCAGTCCCATCCCCCTTTCTGTGGGCTGAGACATCCCTTACTTGCTAGTTGTCTAGTCTGTGGCTCTCTCTCACTGTGGTTCTCTCTCTCTCTCTCTCTCTCTCTCTCTCTCTCTCTCTCTCTCTCTCTCTCTCTCTCTCTCTCTCTCTCTCTCTCTCTCTCTCTCTCTCTATCTCTCTATCTCTCTCTATCTCTCTCTCTATCTCTCTATAAGCTTTCCCAGGCTTTGTTTTTCTATTTTTGCTTTACTCCATAATGGGCTGCTTTTCTTTTTATTTAACAGAAAAAAGCTGCTCATAGTTGCCTCTACTTTTCTTTCTGTCTGTCTTCTAAAGTTACAGCTTCTCCTAATGTTTCTTGCCATCTTCTTTTACTGAGCTTAAGGCTTCTTTCTTCCTTTCACCAAAAACCAAATATGTACTGTCCAAAAACAGACATATGCCAGCATCTCTTGCTTCTGTTAGAGTCCCCTTTATGGTCGGTGTGTGTGTGTGTGTGTGTGTGTGTGTGTGTGTGTGTGTGTGTGTGTAAGAGAACTGTCACGGTGTGATCATTGTCAGTTGTATGTATATGCAGGGAGCTGCATCCCTATCTATTATAATGGTACATTCCTACCACATGATATAATATTCTTGTACGCATGTGTACATTCCTAAATCTCCATTCTCCCCTTCTTGACTTGGCTCTCGACTGAGAAAGTCGCATTTTATAGCAGAGATGTAATCAATCAGAATTTATTGTTTTTGTACCAAAATAAATATTTTAATTAGACTTTTAAACTTCGGCTTTATTTCTAAATGTTTGAATTCCGGGAGAAATATCTATTTCGCTTCTGTGAGATTAATTCTCACTTCGTCAAGAACAGTATTTCATGGTGCTTTAGGAAAATGTGTTTAGGTTAATGAAACAAAATGAAGGAAGAAAGAACTTGTTCATTCTAGAACCATCTAGAGAGGGGGGGAAATTAGAGGGCTTGAATGGGTTCCTGTACTACGATGCATTCCTATTAAAAACAAAATGCAGGAGAGGATGTTCATATCTTCCTCACTTTTCTATCTAACCTTCCTTCCATGATAACCTCTCCCTTTAAAATCGGGTGCCTTGTTTTTATTTCTTCTTCCTTGGAACTATCTATATTTCCATCTCTCAGATTGTTATTGTTTTTCTATGATTGCTAGTACAGTGTCCTTGTCCTACCTTGACAGAAATTTTGCTGTTGAATTTTGCTTTCCTGCTTTGTGCATAAATGACACCCTATGAAGTTTTAGAACTAGACACTATCTGAAGACATTGATTGGTTATCTTACATCCATTTGTAGTCATCTCAGTAAACCCTCATTCCTCACAAACATATATTCCAGGAGCTCGTTCTCCAATTTACAGCATTTGCTTCTTTCATACTTTTACTATATGAATACTTTCTTTGCAGCCACTTTGAGAATTACGGTGCTGGAAGATTTACATCATTTTACTTTTGTAACCTCTATATTTGACAGTTCTACATGCAGAATGAAAGGATAGAAAGTTGGGGCTTCTTAAAATTGGACATATACTGTATATGTCTTTTGTGAATTTGGGTGTTAAAGAACATTCCTGAAAATACATTGAATAGCTAGGAAACATGAATAAATAACAGTATAAATCAATCCAGAATTGTCCTTTGAAGCATAAATTATCATGCTTAGCCTATCATATTTTGAACATATCCCGCTTCCTTGAGAGGTCCACAGTGCTGGGAAGAGTGGAAGGGAAGGGAAGAGGATAATTAGTAGCAACGCAAACCTACCTTCCTACTGATCATCCTCTTCTTTTTCCTTCCATTTTTGTAATCAAGTTCAGCAATAATGAATGTACCACTTAGAGACCTAGAACAGGGGTCTCCAACCTTGGCAACTTTAAGACTTGTGGACTTCAACTCCCAGAATTCGTCGGCTAGCAGAGCTGGCTGAGGATCTCTAGGAGTTGAAGTCCACAAGTCTTAAAGTTGCCAAGGTTGGGGACCCCTGACCTAGAAGGTGAAGCTGGGGACTAATCATCCCAGAGAAAATGTATCTGTGTGGCCATTGAAAGTTGATGCTGACTTGACAGCACCTAATCAATCAGTCAGTCAGTCAGTCAATCAATCAATCAATCAAGCCTCTTGCAAATCTTCAAATGCTTCCTGATATGTCTTTCCCCATTTTTCCCCTAGTAGGTTCAGATTTCCTAGCTAAATCTGTAGAAATTTGTGCTAAGATTGCTTAGTGAGATATGAAATAATCGCAAGGCTGTACCTTCCATAAGAAACATGTCACTTATTTTCCTTTCTCCAGAAGACCTGTTTCCTACTTTCCTCTTTTTTGCTTTTAGTTCTTGGTTCCCTCCTGCAACGAGTCACAGATATTTGAGCTGTTGGAACCAAGGGAATAAAATAATAAACAATGAAAAGAAAGGAAATCCCCAACAGCTACCTTACTGAAAAGAGTAGCAAGAGGCTATGAAGATTGTAAAAATGAGTAATTTTTCAATCACCTGCTGAAATATTTTAGTTTCCTGATTTTAAAATTTTTTATTTCTTACTAGCATATAGTTAAGACATTGAGATAAAATCATGGGGATAAATTGATCCTCTGGCCACTTTAGAATTTTGTGCAGCTGGTAAAAGATGTGATCTAAATATGACATTACACTTCTAGTTTCCTTCCATAGATGGCATACTTGCAAAGAGAAGAGCCTTCCATATCTTACATGTCAAGAAACCTCTTAGGTTAATTGTCAAGAGAACAGATAGGATGCAGGCAAGACTGTAATCTTCTCTGGGTCATCTGCCAAAGCAAGCAAGGTCAAAACAATATCTAATCAAAGAATATCCAAATGTCTAATAATGTACATAGCTGAAAAGTCATTATTTGGCTAACGTCTTTTAAAGCCTCGCTTATCTTAAAACAGCAATTCCTAAACGTTGTTATATTACAGACAACTATTCTGGTTTTCGTATCCTTTGCCATGTAAGGGGGCATTCAAAAAACTTCTCCATAGCAGGAGATTTCATGATATAACTATAGTATGCACATGTGTGCATGCACACACACAAAGACACACAAAGACACACACACAAAGACACACACACAATCAGATAGACGCAAACCTGGATGCTTAAGATAGAATTTTCAGGGGGGGCCTCCCCCATTGCTTCTCTTCATATAAAAATGTTCCGTGAATAGTAGTCTTAATTGATGAAAGATCTTAAGAGCCATTGGCATAAGTAAAGTAGCAATCTTATCCACAGAGTGAGAACTCTTGTCTTCACCCTGTTCATTTATTCTTCTGGTGAGAAAACAATCAGGAATTCCATCACCATATGTTTGATTGTACTGCCGAAAAGCAAATCATTTCCACATTGATTTTTTTTTAATTGCTTTTTTGCTTTCCTTGGTGGTCTCGCGGATTGTCTGAAAATTACTGCGATCTACCATCTTCTTGGCTTTCAATCCAGGTTAGAAAGACCTACTATAAAGGCATTACTGCTAATGGTTATTTTATAATGCATTTTTCATGTCATTCTGAAGTTTTTTTTTTTTTAAGTGCTTACTTTTTTTCATGTTATGTTTATTTAATACAGCTGGATTTCATTGTCTTTCACTCCTAAAAGAGCAGAAAGTTGTCGTGTCCTGGTCTGTAGGAGTTCCATCTTCCTGACCAGAAGATCCTTCTGACAGTCTGCAGATTTTAATTACTTGCTGCTACATTTGCTGCTGCATTTGTGTGATTGAGACAGTGTAGGGATACAGTCAGGATACTGTGCAGCCTGCTTCACATAGTCACTCTTACCAAGCTAGCTGAGATGGTTTGCCTTTAAACTACGTCACACTTATTATCTTGGGGAAATTAAGTGACCCTTCTGATGTTGCCAATCAAGAATGGCCCAGAACACTCAACGGACCTGTCCCAGCCCCGCATATACAGCGTGATAGAAGTTGTTTTTGTGATTCTGTTTGGTTGTGTAAATAATATAAAAGTGGGGGAGCTATCTGTAAATCCATTGTCTTGAAAAGATCGCTTTCTGGTCAGGTTTGGAATGTCAGCTGTTACGAACCTCTCCAAGGGAACACGCCAGTTAAAAAGATCCAGCCAAGGTACTTGATCGATCTGGACTTTAGAATGTGCTTGAGGAATTCCTCCTTATCTGTTGGTGATATTTTCAAAGTCCTGACTGATTTGAGAAATGTGGAGATAGGCCAAGCAAATGATACTGCTGCTTTTTAAATGGTCAAAGGGAATTGAGAGGACATGGCCGAGGGTAAGACCACAAATGGAGGAATTCTTGCAACAAATTGGTTCAATCAATGATCAGAGCTTTTCTTCTAGACATACAACATTTAATTTAATTTAATTTAATAATAGTATTTCTATGCCGCCCAACTCCCTAGGGACTCTGGGCGGCTTACAACAGTAAAAATACATAATAGAATAAAAAACAGTTTAAAACACGATTAAAAAACAATCAACATTTAAAATACATTCAACAATGCATACATACATGGGGCGGTCTAAAGGACCTCATCAGAAGGTCATTGGCCCCAGACCTGCCGGAAAAGCCAGGTCTTGACGGCTTTCCAGAAGGCCAGTAAGGTGGGAGTAGTACGGATCTCGGGAGGTATTCATTCCATAGGGTCGGTGCCGCTACAGAGAAGGCCCTCCCCTGCGGACCCGCCAGCCGACACTGTCTAGCTGACGGGACCTGAAGAAGGCCCACCCTGTGCAATCTCACTGGTCGTTGGGAGGAATGCAGTAGAAGGCGGTCAACCAGATAAACATCCTGTGCTATAGCTGTAGATGAACAAAAGAGGTCCTATATCCATGCCTCCATTGCATCTGCAAAGAACAGACTGATGCTCCTCTACCACACTGTTTAGTATCTTCACGATTAAGGTTCTGCAAATGGCAGTAGGGACTAATGGAGACCTATTATGATTAATTTTATTTGCTCTTTTCAAGTTTATCAGATTTTCCTCAGTTGGGAATCCTATAACCTTAATTGAAACAAAGTACAAGAAGGTAACGTCTGTAACGTCTTGTTTGGGTGTGCCCAAACGATCTTTCAATCATGTAAATCCTCATCTGAAATCCAAGAACTATATATTTGGGATCCAGGTTTAATATTTTTCCCTTTGCTGGAAGAACACAAAAGAGTACAATACAATGTTGGAACTTGATTCCACAAATTCATGTTTAGATTTAAGTTATTTCCCTGTCTAGGATTAGAGGGTTTTTTTCTTTCTCTTTCCTTGTCTCTCTCTCTCTCTCTCTCCTTTTAGTGCAGCTGCTAATGGATTGTGAAGATTAAAGGGTTCTGTAATTTGTGGTATAGGAGCTTTGTTCGTGAATAACTTCTATTCATTTCTCTTTCCCCTTTTAACCTATTGTTCTGTAAGGATACACAACACAGAAAATAAATTGCTGTTTCCTGACAGGTCATTAGAAGTTCTACCTCCCAAGTGCATAGATTTTTTTTAAAACTTGTCTTTGATCAATATTTAAACTTTCCTTTTTCTATTGTGAAGGGATGCACAACCTCCATAGTTCAACTTAAAGCTCTGTGAAATGATGGGCATATTTTTAAAAGAACTTAAAGCATCTCTGTGTTAGTAAATCAACACAAGTATTCATTTTAAAAGTAAAATGCATTACATACAAATGTTGACCTTAGCAGTCATCCTATAATTGAATACTACTAGAATTCAATATAATTAAATTTTGCAGAATCATTTAGTTTTTCATCAGACATTTAGTATAACACAAGTGGGTTTTCGGGAGGGAAGGGGGGGAGAAGAAATATATATGCACTGCAACAGATGCACTGCTCGTGCTACTAGTATTTATTTATTTATTTATTTTATTGTTCTTATATGCCGCCCTACTCCCTGGGGACTCAGGGCGGCGTACAACATGTTAAGAACAACAATAAAAACAATATTAGCAAAATTAATAACAGTTTAAAAAACAAATCAACCATACATACATGGGGGAGACCTAAGGAATTAATGGTCTCAAATCACCCCGCCTGCAGGAAGAGCCATGTCTTAATGGCTTTTCGGAAGTCCAGCAAGGTGGGGATAATTCGGATCTCTGGGGGGAGTTGGTTCCAGAGAACGGGAGCCCCCACAGAGAAGGCTCTCCCCCTAGGCCCCGCCAGCTGACATCGTTTGGTTGACAGGACCTGGAGGAGACCAACTCTGTGGGACCTAACCGGTCGAAGGGAGATATGAGGTAGGATGCGGTCCCAGAGGTAACCTGGTCCTAAGACTAGTATGTCTCCAATTATTCTCCTCCTTCAACAGTAGCACCATGCTTGAACAAATATCTCCAAACTATTTTCTTTTATTGATGGGGCTTTTTTATCCATTTCCGTATTAACTTCATGGAAAGAGTTTTCTTTTTCATTTCACATGTTTATTATGCACAGTGAGGACCCTTCAAAATTCTTGAAGCACCGCCTCATGCAAGTGCCGGTATTCTGAAGTGATTTCTGTCCCTCTGGTAGGAAATATTTTTTTAAAAAAATTAAAAAAAATACCTATTGTTCCTTGGAGATTAGCATACTATATATAATGCCATCTGCACTGTCAGATGTGCACTAAGCAGGCCAGATTAATTAGACTTTCCACCTAAGAACAGCTCTCTGGGAGCAGGCAACTAAGCAGTTTCTCAGTTCCTCCTTATCAGTCTTGTGCCCACTATAAGATCATTGATTTTTCTCTTGAGAACACAAAAGTCATCCTATTTCCTTAGTGAGTCTGCATTTTTAAAATTCTGTTTTCACTTTGTCACTGTAGAGTACTGAATGTAGATTAATGAGGGGAAAAAATGAATTTCAACAACTGTAGAATCAGGCTGCCACATAACAAAATGGACAGAAGTGAAGAGGGTCTGAATACTTTTTTAGATCAGGCAGTTAGGCTGGCCAGCAGACAGTTCAAGGCAAAATGGCATTAGCCTGAAAAGAATACACATTGTTTCCAATAATGAACTACTCTCAAGCAGAAATTTTTAAATTGAAAGCTGTAATTTGCCACCGTTCCTCAGTTGATATTTTATCCAGTTGTAAGATTTCCCATGCCTGTTAAACCTGATCTGGCTGCAAAGCTATCCAGTGTCGAAGTGAGGTCTTCAGATGTGGACGATGATTAGGAAGACACAATTTCAGTAATCACTTTTGTGCTGCCAGCCCCACCAGTAATGCTAAGCCAGCAACCAGCTGTACCACTCCTGCTCTGGGCCCTTCCAGACCATGAGCCTCCTCCACCCAATTCTTGAGAACATTGCATCTGAAAATAGAACATAAACACCAAGAAATGGTGGGAACTGACAGGAATTGTTAGGATTTACTGCTGAAGGAGCCACACCATAATCAGAATCAGTGGTGGGTTCCTACTGGAGCTGTCCGGTGCATAGCTCCGGTAGGGAGCGACCGATTGCGCAATTTTCACGCGACCGCTCCAGTGCCGTCTTTGCCGGTCCGTTGTGCGCGTTGCCATCTTTTTGTGAGAATTTTTGGGCTTTTTGCTTCTGCACATGCGCGGAAGCAAAATCTCGCCGAAATCTCTCTTGTGTGCGCGTCCCCTTGCAAGATTTCGGCAAGATTTTGCTTCCACGCATGCACAGAAGCAAAATCACACCAAAATCTCACATGCGCACGTCCCCTCACGAGATTTCGGTGAGATTTTGCTTCCACGCATACGCAGAAGCAAAATCGTGCGAGGTGCGTGTAGCAAGCGCGCGCACACCCGAAACGTGGAGATGCACGCGCAGCGCACCGGTATTGGTAAGTGAGCAACCCGCCCCTGATCAGGATTACTCAGAAGAGTGTAAAGTCTCCTGGTATTTCAAAAGCAGTCTAGAGAAGTTGCTGGTCCATTAAGGCCTTTGACTGTCTAATCTGTTTGTAGAACCTTTCTGAAACTTGACTCGGATTGTTTCTGGTTCTTTAGATGCTGTCCTCCTAGTAAGGTTGTTTCTGTTTGAATGAAACTTGGATTGAATTCACAGCTTAAAGATAAACCTTATAAAATTTTAATATGACTGTAGCCCAGATAAGAGCTGCTTGTGAGGCCAGGATATCCAGGCATCTTAGGCTGCCTTATTTTTAAGTTCTCCTCCTTTACAAGTGAGTGCTTCAGTGCCTCTCTACATTCTCGTATTTAACTCATCAAAATGGTGAGTAGCTACCACACTATCGTAGCAGTGTAGATCAGATTCCTGGGCAGAAAGTTCTGGTAGTGGAGACTAATTCTGGTTCAGGTGCTGAACCAGATGGAGAAAGGTTGATGGCATTGCCTAACCCTCATTTAAAGAATTGCCCTCAGACAAGGTCACAAGCATTTGCTGTCTTGGAAAACTGTCTTTTTAATTTTGGTGGCCAGTTGAGCTAGCATATTATTCAATGTACAGTCTATGTCATGCATGAAGGCAAGCTAATTTTGCCTCCTGAGATCTCATTTCTACCACAGACTGTCTCTCTTTCATCTGAGCCAGGGCATTCCACCCACATTCAGACACACATCCTATAGCTTGGAGCAATATTTGCACTCTCTTGATGCCTTTAGAGCAGTGGCCTTTGCTGAATAATTACCAGTTGTGGGAGAGATCAGTTCCTGTTTTGGGGACAAGAGTTATCATTGTAGCAATTCTTAAAAGAGTTGTAACCACCATAAGGATTTGCTGTGATCTAGAAAATTAGCGGTGTCCAACTCACATTAAGGGAGATGTTTAGACACAGCTGTGACAACCCTCTGGATTTCCTTCAGTACAATCTTTGCCAAGATTGTTAAGCATGTACTTGGTCACAATATCCAAGCACTATGGATGTCCAGAAAGATGTGGCATTTGAGAGAAGGATCTTTTCTTCCCATACTTTGTGGTCCGTCACCCATCTCCTAGACCCGTGATGGCGAACCTATGGCACGGGTGCCACAAGTGGCACGCGGAGCCATATCGGTGGGCACGCGAGCTCAGGTCCGGCGTGCATGTGTGCACCAGCCGGCTGATTTTCGGACCTTCTGGGCCCACTGGGAGTCGGGAAACAGGCTGTTTCCAGCCTCCAGAGGGGGTGGGGAAGGCCGTTTTCGCCCTCCCCAGGCTCCTAGAAAGGCTCTGGAGCCTGGGGAGAGCGAAAAATGGGCGTGCCATTGCATGCTGGGAGCAGGGGGGTCATGCGTGCATGTGCGGGGGTGCATGGAATTATGAGTGTGGGCATGCACACATGTGATCCCCCACATTCCCCCCCCCTTTTGGCACGCGAACCAAAAAAGGTTCGCCATCACTGTCCTAGACAGTTCACTATTCAGCCATTCATGAGAATCAACTGGTGAAAGAGTTTAATGGCAGCTAGGAAGATTAGTGAAAAGTGTCCCTGAATCATGTGGAAGACTCATCAAAATTCCTAAGCTTAAGAATGTTTCAAATGGAGTTTTGCATAGCTAGAGAGTCCATTTGTGGGAACTCATATGTGGCTACTCAAAAGAACCATAATATTAATAAGTAACCAGTTGTTCTGCAACATGGGTCCTCAAACTACAGCCTGTGGATCGCATGCAGCCCGCCGAAGCCATTAATCCGGCCCGCGCAGGACCACGAGGCTGCCCAGCCCACATCGCGCCACCCACCCTTCGGCCGAGCGCAGCACTTACCTTCGCGAGCCCCGCAGGCTGGAACTGAAAGTTAAAGCCAACAATTTTGGCCTGCAGAGATGTTCTGACGTGAAAAATGGGATGCACAGATGCCCCAGGAGGCCAAAAACGTTCAAAAACTGCCTGTTTTTCACCTCCCCCACCTCCAGAAGATAGATAGAGAAAGACAAATAGACAGAGGGGGGGAGAGAGAGGGAGGGAGAAAGAGACAGAGAGAGAGGGTTTAATTTGTGTGCATTGCTTAATGGACTGTTAAATTGGCCACGCCCACCTAGTCATATGACCTAGCCACACCCAGCCAGTCCAGCCCCCCCCAACAGTCTGAGGGACCGTGAATTGGCCCCCTGTTTAAAAAGTTTGAGGACCCCTGTTCTACAAAATTTTACCTTGCTTGGAGTGTTGACAAGATACAGATTTCTTCAATGAATAGCTCTCCCAATTACCATCAGTTCTGAAGTATATTTTAGAAGTTCCGTACAAATGAACCATGGACTCCTTTTTTTTCCTTTAAAAAAAAGATAACTAAGTAGGATTTTATTTTTATTAAATCACCAGTGGTTTTTCAAGTAAACTATTAATGTAGTTTTGTAGTAATTCTCGGTGTTTATCATAATGAGGGAAATTATAGCCTTTTTGCATATTTAAAAAAAAATCTGGCTTGGAATCTTGAATAGGAATTAATTGTATAATGTGTTATGTGCACATGCACATAGATTGCAGGAGTGGTCTGTTTGTGTTCATTGGAATTACGATCTGGACGGCTGCTGTTGGGTCAAAATCTATAAAAGATGAATTTCCAACCTTCATAGAATTGCAAACAATTGCAAAGTTTGCATTTCAGGACCAGAATTTGTACATTCAAATGGGAATAAAATCAAGCAAATTGTTTTCAGTTATAGGACAAATCCCACATATGTAGTTTATAATCAAACAGAGTGGTAGAAATTATTAGACTTAGTTACTTCTAGAAATGAGATAGCAGAAGGAACTGTTATTTCTAAAACTGGAGAGTCAGGTATTATTTAAGTTATCTGTATTGAGTGTGAACATTCTCTTACAGCACTTGCTATTTTCAAATATATGTGGATTGCACACCTGTTTGAATATTTGATTTCCTATTTGTAGGCAAATTAAAGATCAGAATAAGAAGGTAGCAAATTTAAAGCATAAAGAACAGGTGGAGAAGAAAAAGAGTGCACAAATGTTGGAAGAAGCAAGGAGGCGGGAAGACAATCTTAATGACAGTTCCCAGCAGTTACAGGTAACATCGTATCATATGTATGTAATGCATGGATTAAACTGCTTTGCTTTGCTTTAAAACTTACTCTGAATGAAGGATTGTTTTATACTTAAAGATGTAACTTTGCCTTCATAATATTCTAAGCTTCTGAAAACAATAAGTCATTTGGCTTTAGCATTTGAATCTCTCTCTCTCTCTCTCTCTCTCTCTCTCTCTCTCTCTCTCTCTCTCTCTCCTCCCTCCCTCCCTCCCTCCCTCCCTCCCTCCCTCCCTCCCTCCCTCCCTCCCTCTCTCACACACACACATACGGATTATACTGTACAGTAGTCAGGTTTAGTTCAGTCAATAACCAGCATAAAGCAAAAGCATTCAAACAAAAGAGTTAAAAATACAAAGCATTTCAGGTGACTTCTTTGGTAAAAGAGTAAAATATTGTGACAAAAAGTAATTTAAGTAAAACTGTGAGTCTAAAATAGTAGTGACACTAAAATACTAAATCTAAAACTACTGCTTCTGATCAAAAGAGAAGCATAAATTTCCTTGGCACAATGAAGTATTTTTTTTATGTATATCTTCTGAAACAGCCAACAGTAGAATATTGAACTGAGCTAATGTTAGAGCCCTTCTCAGTTTGGAAATGGAGATAAAATTTAAAAATCTGGCAAAACAAAAGAAATTGCCTGCTGAGATATTGAGAGAGACACAAACTTCAGTAAATATTATCAGACTTACAGAAGTATCTTTCTAAGCATCCTGACACTCCTTCATTTTACACTTATTCAGTGTATATTTCCTCCCATTCATCACAGAACATTTACAGATGCTATATATTGTGGTAAGCATATACAAAGATGAGTTTCTGTATAATAGATGTTGTGTTCCCATGAAATCTAAGTGTGTATCTAACAGTTCCATGGCAAAAATGTAGATCTGATTGCTACTCCAGCAGTAATAGTTTACAGTAGCTCAAAATAGGTTGTCCTATATCTAGGCTTACTTCTGACTGGCTCACGCCAAATTCAGTAAGATTTTAGGCCAAAAAAATCCAAACCTTTCACCAGAAACCTACCTAAGGGATTAATGTATAACCTAGGCATATGACTGATTCTTAAGTGATGATTTATTGGTAGCTAATTGTGTTGTGATAACAACAGTTGTCACTTTCATTTCATTAATTTTTCCAGAGGATTTGTTGAATAGTGGTGTAGGTGTTTTTGTGTGTATATTTCTGAATGTGTAATATACAGAATTTATTTAAACATCAAATTAAATGTTTATCTGATTATATTATAATATTAAGGGCCATCAATTTTATGTGAGACAAAATTATCAAAGTTCTATATATTTCACATTTTTTGAAAGTGGAAATTAACCGGATTAATTTTACTTACAAAAATAATTGCTCCTTACCACCAATGCAGAGTACATGAAAATCTGTTACATAGTTCTGCTTTTTTTTATTCCTCATGTTTCTACATAATTATTCAGATGTATTGTACTTGGACAAACAATTATTTGCAGAACTGAAGATAACTAAAGATACTGAATGTGATAGTCTGGATTCTGATATAAGGTAGACAACCTAATGAGTATTTTTCCTGTCTATGTAGTCAGAACAAACAGCATACTATAATTTTCTAGGACTGTCTTTTACAGACTGACTGAGTATAATTCTAAGGCTTTTAGCAGCGTTATAAGAATGTAGTCAACAAAGCTGCAGAAGGCATAAAAGAACTAGTATTCTTGACGCCATACTAGTTGCTCTATGAAGGTCATTCAGTTGATCATCTTTGTTAATAAAGTATTCTGATATGAACACTTTTTATCTGTTAGAGCCATGTTGCATTCTGCTCTTGTCTTTCCTAATACACATCCATTAGTAGTAACTAGGAAATGAACAAATCTTTCTACTTCAGTTTCACTTTTTCACTGTATTCTACTTTCTTACTAGTTTCCCATTTAAAAAAGAACCAAATGATTATATATAGGAATGCCTTTCTTCTAATGTTTGGATTTTTTATATTCAATTTTGTGTTAATATGTACATTTTTGCCAGCTAGATTCTCAAAGGTAATAACATTTTTATTATTTGCTGTTAATAGAATTTAGAAACTGGTACCAGGCTTTAGTTTGCAAAATGATCAGGAATTCAGATTTGACATCCCATCATTTTCCATTTCCTTTTAATGAAAATCAAGGCTTTATGCTCCACTCTTTTCCATGCAGTGTTTTCCTATCTTAATACTGTGTTTTGAACATGTATATTTCACACAACTAACAATATCACTCTTATGGACTTACTATAGGTATCTTTCATTCAGAAAAGCCTAGCAGGCCATAATTTAACTACCATTCGTGGTAATTAAAATGCTGTGTGGGATTCTACAGTTAGGGAATTATCCTGTCATATACTTGGCAGAATCCATAGCACTTGGTAGATGATCATTTTATCATAACAGCAAATCAATCAAATCTTTTATTACAATCATAGACCAGCATAAGGAAGGTATAACAGCTAGGAAAGGCAACTGTTTCTTGTTTACAAGTTCAGAAACCGAAAATGATCCAACATTTGCTATAATGCATTTCAAGTTTTCAGATTTGATTAATCATCTCTAGTTGGTTATATTTTCAGGCATTAAATGAATATTTAATGTAGCATTTTTATCTGTAAACACGTGTTTTATTGTGAGAAGATTATGTTCCTAGTCATATAGTACAGGATTTTTCAAATACAACTTATCTTATTCCTTTGTCTTCAGTTTTTCACCTGATTTTTTTGAAGTGGATCAATAATCTTTATATGAAAGGGCGTTGAGAGATCTCAGTATTGTTTTTTTTTTAAAGCCAGTTTTTCTTAAGTCATTTAAAACATCTCATGCTTCTTCTGGTTCCTTATTTTTGAACTGTCAGGTTGAGGGTACCTGTGAAGAAAGGGTAACACTTGCTATACATCTACATCTTCCGCCTACTAACCTGAATTGCATGTGAAGATGTGCTTTTGCACAAAAAACTACCCACCAGTCTCTAGCTGTCTTAACACTAATTGCACTGCTATCGCTCATCTCAGTTTGCTAACTTTTGTCTTGGCTATGGATTTACTCCAGCTCTTCCTTCACCTTATATCTGTGATTTTCTTCCGTATGAAAACTGAACTTTGTGGAATTCCATTGCTGGAAACTCCCTTGTGGGTGACCTAGCACTTGACATATTTGCTCTAGAAGCTATTTCATCTGGTGTCCTATCATTTTCCAGGATAGTTTGCATAAGAAGGATGATCGAATTGAGGAGCTAGAAGAAGCACTGAGAGAGAGTGTACAAATAACTGCAGAACGGGAAATGGTATTAGCTCAAGAAGAATCAGCCAGGACACAAGCTGAAAAACAGGTTTGCATGCTTATGGTCAACTGGTATTGATATTTCAGGTTAACATGGGTAACACAAGTAAAGGAAATCTATTAAATAATGTGATGTATAATTAATTTTTTTCCCATATATAAATCTTAGGCCTGAAAAGAAGCCTTCTCAGTAATGCTGTCACATTTCATTACATAAGAAGCAGACAGAATCAACCTTGTTCTAAGAATGTGTTAATAGATTATTCTTGAGCATTGTTAGACTGTCACTTTTATAAATGGCTAACGCAGTGCTTCTCAATTATTTTCTGTTACGCCCCCCCCCCCCCCCGGAGGAAGAAGTAAACATTTTGTGCGCCCCCAACTCTCCACCAGGACGATTGCTTGCAATATTCGGCATGTTTTTGCTGAAAAAACCCAAGCGACTTATCAGCGTGATTGGGGTGTAATGTGTTTAAGTGACGCCTTAATTTATTTGGCTTCATGCTGTCTGCTGCCAACATTTTTAGACACAGTAAACATACCGGTCTTTCCTCGTCTCCCACTGTAGTCACAGTGAAGCCAAGCGCTACATACGCTTCATCCTATTTCCTCGTCTTAGCTTTCAGGAGACTTATGTTTGTCTCATTATCTCCGTCTCTCTCCTCCTTTCTTTTCATCCCTGCTAAATATTTTTCCATGTGTCTCTTAAGGGTTTCTTATCTGCATTTCATATCTCCTGCTGTGTGCTATTGTTCGGTGCAAAAAACCCCTACTCCCTGCAGCAAAAAAAAGCACATTCCCCGGGATCACATGCCCCCCCTGGCATTGCTCCGCGCCCCCCCAGGGGGGCCCACCCCACTATTTGAGAAGCACTGGGTTAACGGCATGGTCTTTGTTTAGAGATGTTATTGTCCAAAATATTTAAAAGCTGCCAGATTGACTACTCCTGAACTAAACCACATAAATAATGTTTAAGACTGTAAGGTAGAGAGAATGAACCAAATAAATAAAGTGAAAAATATGACAGGTTACAGCTAGCATGACAAATGAAGAAGGAGGGGGAGGAAGGAAGGAAGATGCAGGGGGTCAGGCAATTGTTTCAAAAAGTTAGAACCCGAACCTTTTCTCTTTGCTGCAGTAAAGACTGAAACCACAGTAGACCCAAGAACACAGTAGATCTTAAGAATTGTTATGAGGTCAGATCCCTTTCATAAATACGTCGTCTGAATATATTTTTTTCCAAAAACTATAGGTATCAGCTATCAAAATAAATCTCACAAAGAGCATTTTTCCAGATATGAATAGAATATTGTATTCAAAGAAGAAATGAGGGGGTTGTTTTTTTTTGCTTTAATCTTGACCCCCCCCACCCCTGAAATGAAACTGTAATCCAAAGAGGATGAGGTCAGCAACTTCCCTAGCTAGCAGCTGTGTTTTGGGCCAGCTGCAGTTTTCAGGTCATCTTTGAAAGTAGCCCCGTTAGGTATCTCTTTGTGTTGCCGAAGGTTTTGCTTGCTATGACTTTCACCTGCTGCTCCAGCAGGAGTCATAGGTCCAAGAAATACCCTGGATCACCCACTGGCTCTTTCTGGGGAAGTTCAACCCCATCAAGAACTATTGATGGAATTTCCACGGAATTAGAGAGTTTCTGTACGAATGAAAGCCGTTTTATTTCACCTAGTCCCTCACAGTTTCCAAGCACTGGTCAGGAGTTCCTGCTCATTGCTTCTTTGGCCTAGAGCAGTGTTTCTCAACCTTGGCAGTTTGAAGATGTGTGGACTTCAACTCCCAGAATTCCACAGCCAGCAACGCTGGCTGGGGAATTCTGGGAGTTGAAGTCCACACATCTTCAAACTGCCAAGGTTGAGAAACACTGGCCTAGAGACATGATATAAAGTTAGGAATCATTGGCATATTGATGTTACTGAAGCATACTAATGTTAATGAAGATGACTTCTCCCAGTAATTTCATGTAGTTGTTAAATAAGTTAGAAGAGAATGAATATCCTGAAATGAGGAGTTGGTTTGGTCTTTCCTTCCCCAGTAACACTAATCAGATATGTTTTTCGAGAAGGAATGAAACCTTTGCAAAATAGTATTTCCAGTCCCCAGCCTGTACAGACAATTCATAACAATACTATGGGCATTTGTATTGAATGTGCAACATGAAATAGGCATGAATTGGTGGTGTACCATAATGTTCTTAGAGATGACCACTGTAATATAGTCAGGTCTGTGTGTGTATTTGTGTGTACAGACGCATATATCTGTGCAGCAAGGTGGTATCCATTTATCTATTCCTACTCACAATACTGTCTCTCTCTCTCTCTCTCTCTCTCTCTCTCTCTCTCTCTCTCTCTCTCTCTCTCTCTCTCTCTCTCTCTCTCTCTCTCTCTCTCCCTCCCTCCCTCCCTCCCTCCCTCCCTCCCTCCCTCCCTCCCTCCCTAACACTAAGAATGACACTAGACCCACACTCACGAAAACCACACAGGATGTCACCACCACACACCCACGCAAAAAGCAAACCCAAACCCACACCAATGAGGCAGAAGCCAGACCAGAGCTGCAGCATTAGCCACTCTAAACCCCTCCAATCCATACATGAAGCAAACTGACACCCCAGCCAATCAGAGCACAGCCAACCCCCCATCCAATCAGAGCACAGCCAAGCCCCCACCCAATCAGAACACACCTCCACCCAATCAGAACACAGCCAAGCTCCCACCCTATCAGTTCACATCCCCACTGGCAGTTAAAAGGAAGAAAAAGCTGCAATCACACATTGCTCCTAGAAGCACTAAGCTGAAGACACCAGCCTGATGATGACGAATGAGACTTCGTCGAAACGTCACCAAGACACTTCCAATTTCACGCGGGAGAAAACCCGAATAACCAAAGACCTACATACAAACACCTGCGAAAACCTCAGAACATATACGTATACACACACACACACACACACACACACACACACACACACACACACACACACACACACACACACACACACACACACACACACACACACACACACACATATATATATATATATATATATATATATATATATATATATATATATATATATATACAGTGATCCCTCGTTTTTCGCTGGGGTTACGTTCCAAAAAGAACCCGTGATAGGCGAAATCCGTGAAGTAGTAACTTCAGCTTTGCGCATGCGCAGAGGGCAAAAGAACGCAGATGCCGACATCCAGGTGGGTGGGGGAAGCGGGTGGGAGAAGCCCCGCACCGCAAACGCCACCAGGTTGTTGAGCTGTGTGAACCGGGAGGATTTCACCCCTGGCCTCACGTGTATTTCACTGCTCTTGGCAAGCTGTTTTACCAATCAGCCAATCAGAATGCAGAACACAATGCACGATGCAAATCCGTGAAGCAGCAAGACCGTGAAAGGTGAACCGTGATATAGCGAGGGATTACTGTATGTGTATGTGTATGTATGTATGTATGTATGTATGTATGTATGTGTATATATATGTTTGTTTTCTGAGGTTTTCGCGGGTGTTTGTATGTAGGTCTTTGGTTTTTTGGTTTTGGGAGAAAACCCGAATAACCAAAGACCTATATATATATATATATAAACCGTCATTCTGAAAGCTTCTAATAGCTTAGAAATAATTAATGAGCAATTTCCATAAGTGATTAGAAAGTGAAGCTTGTGAACTTAGTGTCCTTCAAAAACTAATCCCACCCTTTCTCAGTGCTCAACCCTACAGAAACCTTTGTCCCACAAAGTCCACAGCTGTCCAGAGCACATGTGAGTGATCTCCCATTGTGGTCTTATCTAGAGAAGTTGCAAGGAATTGATCTTCTCACTGGTTCCTTGGTTTCTGCTGCAGTCATTGGTCCTGCTTTCGTGGAGCTGTCTTTAGTTTGCCATACCTTTCCCAGAAGCCCCTGAAAAACATTTTCTTTAAACGTGATTATTTGTCATCAGTACCTTATTTGTTTTTTCTTTTTTTTTTTAAATATGAGAATTTTTGCCATAGAGGACTAGAAAAGAGACACAAAATAACATTTCTGCCCAGAGTCCCCTGGGAGTTGGGCAGCATACAAATCTATTTAAATAAATTTAAATAAATAAATAAATTTAAATAAATTTCTGAATGTTGATGTGCCTTCAGTTTTAGGAGTCTTTCCTATAAATATAGCCCTAAGACGTGAGAGCTTATCTTCCTTTGCTTTTCTGGAAAAATGGAGACCTTGTCCGCAAAAGACTTTAGCAAACCTATAACTCTTCAGGTTTCTCTTCTCCATGCTATGCTTCTTTAAAAAGCTCTTGACAGCACTTTCAAATTGATATGGCTGACAATACATCAGGAATAACATAAACAACGGCAACATTTTTCATGAGTTTTGCACCAAAGTCTAGTTTTTATATTTAAGATTCTTCTAACAACTTTACTTCGAATAAGCCATAATGTAAAATTAGCTGTTTAAAAAATTGTCTTCCAACCTATCTTCACTATTTCATTCTTCAGTGTTTAAATCCTGTTGACCTTTTCATCACAGTTCTATCTAAATTTTGTTCGTAGATATTTTTTAAAAATTATCTTCCGATATAACTCTGTCCCGAAGTTTATCTAACCAAAGGATTCCCATAGATTAATCTATTACATATGTTTCCTCTGTCCACAGGGTTCTATAACGCTGAGAAAACTCAAACGGTGTTATCAAATTATCATTGATATGTAAATTAATCATCTGATGCAAAAGAGGAATCTACTGGCTCAGACATGGGTGAATTCTCTGGAGGAGAACAGAGTAAAGAACAGGAAGTGAACAGAGATGTCTAGACCAGGGGTCTCCAACCTTGGCAACTTTACGACTTGTGGACTTCAACTCCCAGAATTCCTCAGCCAGCACATGCTTGCTGAGGAATTCTGGGAGTTGCAGTCCACAAGTCGTAAAGTTGCCAAGGTTGGAGACCCCTGGTCTAGCGCATTCTATATATTGTTTTTTAAGATATGTTCCAACAAATTAGGCAGGCAGTGGGACTGGAATTAGGTTTTGGGATGTGTTCTTCTGCTTTTTGGGGGTGTTCTTGGTGTTTTAGGCTGTTGTTGTTTTTTACTGACATTATTAAATTGATTTAGTTCTCTAAATCAAGTTTTACTTTGAAGGGCTAGTGCAAATTAAGAATAGAAAATCTTTTGAAGCTTCACAATAGCCTTTCAGCTTACCAACAAAACCCATAAATCCAGTTATCACCTTCATATCAAGTTTCTGACTTTGCATAGAGGAATTATTTTTATTTAAGTAAACATTTCAATGTTACGAGTTAAATCAAGCAGCTGCTTTAGTTAAACAGACAGTTTCATTTAAGTAGAGGCCCAGATGCAGGGAGGGATAGAAACCTCCTTATTGGTTGTAGTATTTGGTGCCAGTTTATTGTCTTTTTCAGGGTTTTTTTTAAATCCCTTCTTTTTTCCATTGCTTAACAAGCTGCAACTGTTATTTCTTCTCTTCAGGTCTGGAAAGGTAGATAGATTTGAAGAATGGTTTCTTTTCTTTTTCTTTTTTTTTTCCCAGTGAGGAAAAGATTTTAGGGTATTTTTTTTCCATGATTCATGCCATAGCTTTGCCGCCATATTATGCTATTTGGAAGATCACATTGAGTGCATACATTCTGCACATGGAGAATCAAATTCTCTCTTGGTGAGCTCTTTGAGGTAGTTCAGAAAAGAAACCAAAACCATGAGTACTACTAATACTACCTTTATTATAAGATTACTGTAATATACCGTATTTTTCGGAGTATAAGACGCACCTTTTCCCCCCTAAAAGAGGCTGAAAATTTGGGTGCGTCTTATACTCCAAATGTAGCTTTTACTAAGCTTTTTTTCAGCCCTAACGAGGTGCTAACAGAGGTGCTAACAGTAAAGCGGTCTTCCCTGCTTTGCTAGCTAAGCGATCTTCCCTTTGCCTGCTTTTTTCATTGCTGCTCCCTCCGACAATCAGCTGAGCCTTTTTTCAGCCCTAACGAAGTGCGTGCTAACAGTGAAGCGATCTTCTGTGCTTTGCTAGCAAGCGATCTTCTGCCTCTTTTTCAGCCCTAACGAGATGCTAACAAGCGAAGCATCTTCCCTTTGCCTGCTTTTCTCATTGTTTCTCTCTCTGAAGAGAGAGAGAGAAGTGAAGTGTTTTAGAAACTTGTTTTTTATCCCCAACCAGGGATAAAAAGCAAGCACCTGCGCTCAAAACCAGCAAATTAATGTGGTGAAGCTGACCAGATTAAGGACTAGCCAGATGAATACCTGGTAGGCAGAATTTTTCCCCCCTATTTTCCTCCCCAAAAACTAAGGTGCGTCTTATAATCCGAAAAATACAGTAATTTTGGAAGTCTGAAAGCACTTTTCTCCCCATCGCCTGTCTTTCCTTCCCAGAGAACTAGGGAAGGTCCCTTCTGGGATTCTTTCTTCACCACCATTCCTTCTAAAAGCTGAGCTATCTCTTGTCAGACTTGGCTCCGGCTCTTCTTCCTGTCTCCCAAGCCCATTATAGCATGTCTCTTCTTAAATAAAACTGTAAGAAGTTAGGAAATGTATCTGTTGAGGTTGCAATACATATCACATTTAGTCTGTAGACCCCAAAGATTAGTTTCAGTAGCCAAGTCAAACAATCTGTTTCCAAACAATGAAACGTGCATTGAAAATGAGGCTCATCTTCCACTCTCAAAAATATTTTCATAATAAAAAGCTTTCTTCAACTTTTCCAGATATTTGTACATCAGATTAGCATATTTTTTTCATAGGAGTCCTAAAATGTTGGATATTTATGGATTTGCATTGTTAGTTCTGTCCATATGACTTCTACTGCATATCTGGAAGCAGGTAATGATTGACCTTAACACACATAACTGATATTACAACTTAAACACGTAACAGTATATTTTATGTAGATCCGAAGGAATACAATTTGATAATACAGTATTTCAGAATATTCTCAATTTCTGTGTCTTTAGTAGTCCATTTTTATTAAAAAGAGTTTCAACACTTGGATCTTAAATCAAGAAGCATGGATTTTTAATATATCCAGATACACTTATTACTCTGAAGGAATTGTATTAGATGTTACATAATATTAACCATATGGAAGAGAGTGTTTGGGAGTTTATTTGTCAGTTATGTTAAAAGTATCTCATTTCTATATTGCTTCCATGAAGTGTTGGTAACTTGGTGCCTTATAAATTAATGTATTTTGCAGGGTTTGTTGAATGCCCCGATATCTGTGGTTTTCCTTTTTAAACTAATGCATAAACATCTACTTCTGCTGTTAAACAAATGCTTTATCATCTGAGAGATGATATTTCGACATGCTCTGCTTCTTATTGTTGAATAATTGCCATAATCTGAAACTGAGGTTTGTCTACTACTGGTATATGTTAAAGTTTGGGGGATGGCCAGAAGAGAAAACAAATACTTAGCATTGGGTTTTGAGGTTTGTAAATCTTAGTCACTCATAGAACTGTTAGCAATTTTATGGGGAATATTTTCACCAACCATTTTAAAGAAGAGAGATTTGACTTGGATGAATTATAATTATAGTTGCATTCTGAATGGCTCAAGGTTGACTCAGCCTTCCATCCTTCCGAGTTGGGTAAAATGAGGACCCAGATTGTTGGGGTCAATATGCTGACTCTATAAACAGCTTAGATTATGAAGTAGTATTCAAGTCTATTGCTGTATTTTGAGAGGGGATTGTACTAGAGCTAGTCATAGAGCTAGAAATATTCATAGTCATAGAGCTAGAAATATTCAACTAAATTTGTTGCTATGTGAGCAAACCTCTTGAAGGTGAAGCTCATACTTTTTTTTCCCTTTCCCTGATACTGCCCCTCAAATCTATTTAAAAAGAAATCCCTCTAGAGCAGAATTTCAGGACTTCAGGAAGCCAGACGGGGCAGGATTTAAGTCAGCCATGTTACGGTTATATGTTCTATGGCAGAGGTCTTCAAACTTGGCAACTTTAAGACTTGTGGACTTCAACTCCCAGAATTCTCCAGCCAGCTATGCTGGCTGGAGAATTCTGGGAGTTAAAGTCCACAAGTCTTAAAGTTGCCAAGTTTGGGGACCCCTGTTCTATGGTTTGAGCGTTTTACTGGTATTGTAAGCCACCCATAGTTGTGTTTTAAAATGGGTGGCATACAAATCTTTTAAACATTAAATAAATAAATAATAAATAAATAAATAAATAATAAATAAATAAATAAATAAATAAATAAATAAATAAATAAATAAATAAATAAATAAATAAATAAATAAATAAATAAATAAATAGCATGCATTCCACTAATGACATGATATTGTTACGGCTAGCAATATAATTTGGCAATACACTTATAAATTTCTGGCCTGCAGATCAAATTTAACTTGCCTTTTCTATCCACTTGTGATTAACTTGTGAGGTTTTTCATGAACGATCCTCCTTTTATTCATTTTCCAGGAAAGTGAGGACAAACAAGTCTGTTTGAGAGCCGTTGCTTGAGTATGCTGCAATAATGGTTCTCATTTCATCCCATCTTTGCCTTTCCCAATAGGACAGGGGAGTCAAACTCAAGGCCTGGGGGGGCGGATCAGCCCACAGGTTGCTTAGATCTGGCCCATGCGGCCGCTCTGGGAACAGCAAAGGACCGGCCCGCGGTGCCACTGGCAGCAAAAATTCCATTTCCGGAGCTCCATTTTCGCTGGCATAGGGTTGCAGGAGCCCATTGTAGCCAAAAATGGAGCTTGTGGGGGTCACAGGCGGCCCTTCTGAGCTCCATTTTTGCTGGCAGAGGTTGCAAGAAGCCGTCACAGCCGAAAACAGAGCTCGGGAGCCTATTTTTTCTGGCAGAGCGCTCAGGCCACCACAGGCACCCCCAACACAAGTATTGAACTGGCCACAGCCACCCTGGAACCCCAAGGTCAAATACAACCCTGATGCAGCCCTCAATGAAATCGAGTTTGACACCCCTGCAATACGAGATGGTATTTCACCAGAACTGTTGTTTCTCGTTGCTGTCTGCAATGTGACATTAACGAGGAAAACTTCAGGGGTATCTGTGGTTCTATCCTATTGAAATCATCCAGGCTCTATGAAGAGGCTTGACAAATAAATTTGCCTCTGAGTAAAACTTCTTCCATATCTACCTTTCTTTTATTGGTTTTAGGTTTAGTTAGATAAGGAAGGGGTTGTCTTTTTGTCCTGTTTCTGATTTCTTCAGACTAACTTGTGCTGGTATCTTTCTCCTTTAGCAATCTACTCTTCCTTGTAATTTATTTTGAACTGCATCAGATACTCTGTCTTGATGGTCCAGCGAGGTGCAAGATGGTTCAAGAGCTGATAGATAAATAAGATGGCTCCGTCCACTGCCTTTAATCAAACCATAGAGATGAGCAAAATGGAATAGAATTCCAGCATAAACACAAAACTTTTCATTTAGTTACCGAACAACCTTCACTTCGTATAAACTAAATCTTTGCTCTGAGCGAGAAAATTCTATTCAAATATTCTGAATATGCATAGGATAATTACTTTAATATATTTGAAAATGTGTTAGTACAGTTTTGTTGAGATGCTGAAATTAGGGACATTGGCTTTGTAATTAAAATTTTGTAATGTAACCTTTCTCTACATTTTAATGAAGATAGGGCATAAAAGATTTATTATCAGTGATTATAAATTAAAACCCAATAGTGAATAGACATATGTGTAATAAAGAAGTGCTGCCTGTAATTTATAATAGTATCAATATATGTTGTTTTAAACTAACCGTGTTATTTCAACAGGGATAAATTGACCATTTGCAATATTTTTGTTCCCTCACGCTATAACTCTGGTGAATGGCAAATATTGTTTCATAATCACATACTTTCTCTCTTCTTCCTCTTTATCATTCTTAAATTCCTTAGGTAGAAGAGTTGATGATGGCTATGGAGAAAGTAAAACAAGAACTGGAATCTATGAAAGCAAAGCTGTCCTCTACTCAGCAGTCTCTGGCTGAGAAGGAAACCCATTTAACCAACTTGCGGGCTGAACGGAGGAAGCATTTGGAGGAGGTGCTAGAGATGAAGTATGTCTTTGTTTCTCTTAATATTTCATTCTGACTTCTCCTTTAAGGATGATCGGTTAACTCCTGTTCACGTTATTGATACAAAAAAAAATTACTTAAATATCTGTTGTCTTCAATTGTAATGACAACTTTTTATAAGTGGAGTTATGTATAAAAATAGAGGATATCCTGATAGAAGTATATATTTTTTCGTCCCGGCACCACATGCATTCTTATACATAGATAGCGTTATTTGAATTAGTCCTTATCTGAAATTTGAAAGTACAATAGGTTATTTGTGTGTGTGTGTGTGTGTGTGTGTGTGTGTGTGTGTGTGTGTGTGTGTGTGTGTGTGTGTGTGTGTACAGCGTTTTTATGGGGGAAAATAATAGTAAATGAAAAAGGAATTGAAAGAATAAAAAGAGGGGGGAAAAGTAGGAATACAATGAAAGAGAAAATGAATGTATAAAGAAGTGACTTCCAACTTTCATCATAAGTATAAACAAATTTAGCAACTTTTCACTGCCTCCAGGGTTAGAAAGATTTATTTCTTCATCCCATATCCCAACTGTCATCTGCAAACAAATCCATAAATCATCATCTTTTTAATCCTTGGGTCAGCAGAAGGTCCATTAAGGTTTTCCAGAAGTAAGATATCTTGTTTTAATTTTAACCAAATAAACCAACTTTATATTCTTTCCTTTTACTTCTAATAGTCTTAATCTTTAGTTCATTCAAATATCATTGTCCAGATTCCTATTTACCAATGGCATCTCTCTTGCCTGCATTTAATTTCTACATGTTCACTCTCATACAGACTATTTTTAAACTTAATGCATTAGTCAAGAATGCTGTTCACGTCCTTGGAATTAGCTGGTAAGGAACAATAGAGTTGGGTATCATAGTACGGAGACTTGTATATCACTCTACAATGCTTTACAGCACTCTCTTGAGTGATTTACAATATCGGCATATTGCTCCTAACAGTCTGGGTCCTCATTTTACCAATCTCGGAAGGATGGAAGGCTGAGTCAATCTGAAGGCAATCAGGATACTGATAACACCCATTCCAAACCTTAAGTCAAACTCCATTAGTTTTACACAGATATTAAATAATATGGGGAGAAGATAGAATGGGATACGAATGGGATTTCTTTAAAAAATCTCAGTGACAATTGCATTTTTTCCCATCTCAATTATCTTTTTTAACTTCATACCATACTTTAACATAGTTATTTTGATACAATATACAATTCGAATTAGTCAAATAACACCCAAATATTTAACTTTTTTTTACTTTAAAACTTTTTTTCATCAGTTTGTCTTGATCTTGTGTAGTCATTTTTACCAACATCTTTGCTTTTCGTTTATTAATCTTAAAACTTGTTAGTGCACAAAATCTTTCAATTTTTTTTCATCAAAGACTTGATCCCTTTCAGGGGGTTTTGTAAAATCAAATCCAAATAATCAACAAAGACTTTGAATTTCAAAGTCTAATTTTTAATATTTAGATCCGCTATCTTCTCATCTTGTCTAATATCTATTCAAAATTTCAAGAACCAAAATAAACAAAAAAGGGGACAGAGGACAACCTTGTCTTGTCCCCTTCTGAATATCACAGGGTTTAGTCAAATCATTGAACCATTAAACACCATTTGAGATATATATATATACTACTTGATTCCTTGAATAAAATTCTCATCGAAGTCCATATCTTCCAATGCTTCAAAGAGAAATTGCCAGTTCAAATCGTCCATAATTTTCTCAGCATCTGAGATTAGTGCAGCTTGTTTTAATATTCCACGTACTTTATACTCCCCATTTAATACGTTGTTTGTTCTAGGTGGTTGACGAGAGACAAATTCTGAAAAATGTGACTAGTAGTTATGTTATAGAGATATTTTTTTAACATGAATGTATCTCATTATGTTTTGAATTCCAAGATTCCTGAGAATGATCCTTTAGAAAAAAAACTGTGCTATGCTATCTAAATGAGCCATGACAGTTTGGAAGGAAGACCAACTGCTGAAAACAGGACCAGGTGGTGATTTTAAGGGGCTTGTTCCAGTCAACAATTGCTCAATATGTTAATGATGTTGGAAAAGGAGATTCTTTCTGCTGTTCACTTCTTAAGATTTTGCTACTACTGTACTCTTTGTTTCCATTCTGTTTTCAGAGTAAACTCTTCTTACCACTGCCACTCTTCCTGAGTTTGTTTACAGAGGGGATGTTATGAACAGTAAGATGGTGCTGTAAAAATTTGGTTCTCATTCTAAGGCAACCCCAGAAAAAGCTAGCACATCAATTCCAGTTGCAGGTTGTGGAGAATAAAACCTGTCTTATATTGTTTTAATTGAGTTAAAAGCTAAATATTTATAGTGGGATGGAGGACCCCACTCAGGAAGCTTTTTAATCAGAACAGATGTCTGAATTCCAGTCGGCTATACACAACTTTGGAGTCATTTTTCCTCTCGTATTATTAGATTATAAAATGCTTATAGAAATGTAGTTGGGGAGAAAAAATCTCATGTGCTTTTGGAATGCTACATTTGGTGCTGTTGTTGGAAGTCTCAGAGATACAATCTGGATGAGCAGAAGTTTTATTCGTTGTGGTGATTTTTGCAAGAAAAAAAAAGAGCTTTGGATAGGTGTTACTTGTCTGGAAGACAAAATAAACATCAACTAACTAACTAAATAAGGTAGTGCCAAGAATCAGACTGTAAAACTGTGATTTAGAGCATCTGTGGGTGTGCCCATAGCCCTTGTCAGGATCATCTGAAAGCAGCTGCATCTTCTGGCCTCCCACAACTGCCTTCCCTGTGAATTCAAATTGCTATGCAGCCCTGCCCCTGTATGTCTGCTAGATATTTTTGTTCGTTTCTAAATACAGTAGTTGTCTTCTCTAGCAGCTTGGTCATAATGTGAAATTCTTACTCTGCTTCATAGATGGCAAGGAGAGGGTTGGAGGAATATTGAAAAAGAGAAATTTAGTTGTTGCCTAATCCTATTTTTCATGCATCCAAGTAGAATAGCCTCAATAAAACATGAAGAATTGGAGGAGGGATGATGCAATTATATAGCTCCTCAGATATGTGAGCTTAGAATTTGGTCCTCCTGAGCAAATTAATGTTGTGCTATTTTTTTTCTGTTCCCTTCACCTACTTTCTATGTGTGTCAATATAGCTGAAGGAGGCCTGGACAGGAGTTCAGGTATGACAAGAGGTTTCTCAGATGGAGCCATATTTTCCAAGAGGCAAAGCAGATATCTTTTAATTACCGTATTTTTCGGAGTATAAGATGCACCGGAGTATAAGACGCACCTTAGCTTTTGGGGAGGAAAAAAAAATTCTGCCTACCAGCATCCATCTGGCTAGCGTCCTTAGCAAACAGCCTGGAACAGGTATACTAGCCTTGCAAAGGTCCGTTTTAAAGGCTGGTTTTTGAGGCTTGCAGAGCTCGGTTTGAGAGGTTGTTTTAGCCTTGCAAGGGTCCGTTTCAGAGGCTGGGCGGGGCTACATTCGGTGTATAAGACGCACCCAGATTTTCACCCTCTTTTAGGGGGGAAAAGGTGCGTCTTATACTCTGAAAAATATGGTAATGTTTTACGGAGGTTATTAGATCATTAGAAAAAGGAACAGACCCTGAGCAATAGGCAGCTGAAGCAATAATAAATGAATATTATTAATTTACAGGATACCCCTTTCTGAGGGGTTCATTATTTTGATGCTAGGTTTAGAAGGAAATCAAAATTGTCCAAGAAAAACTGGATAGTGACCTACATAGGTCATTCTGTCACTGGGTAGAGTGATGAAATCAATCAAACTTACTGTACTATTTATATACTGTAAATTGGTAACGTGTTTTGGCAAGTGCCCTGACAATAACATGGTGATGCCCCTTTGCCCACTCTTCATTTTCAGTAGCACAGTAACGTGTCCTTCAATATTGAGTTCCACTTCTCAGTTTTTAGTATCAACTGAAGATTTATTTATTTTTTAACCTAGATTTTGAATGTTTGTTGGTGTGTCAGTAACAGTTATGGATGAATTACTGTTCCTGCTTTTCTTACATAATATTTAACCATCATATGCTTTCATTGTTTTAATGTATTAATACTCCGGGTTTGAAATTATTATAATGAAAATTGAGTTATACACTTCCTAAATAAGTAAAAAATTGTTCATTTAAAGAAACTGTCTGGCTAATGCTAGCAAAAAAGTATAAAACACAAACGACGGTTGTTCAGAGCCAAGGCATTTGACTTTGAACTCTTCATGGATTAATAACTTTCCATAGAATATGGATTAATTTCTTCTGTCTGATCCAAAGACCGTAGCTCAGGAGAACATTCCACTGTAGGCCAGCTTTCCATTTAGGTTATGTGTGAACTTTAAGTGCCAGGATCAAAGTTTGCCACTGCTGGTTGCTGTAATCTGGCCCACTAGCTGCTCCAGCATTTCAGTGTAGCTAATGAACTACAACCGGTTGTGCTGTGGTTTGTTGTATCTATCATCCAAAACATGGAATTCTGCGGAGTTTTTTATGTGTGTTTGGAGCAAGCCTGGGAGCTGTGCCTGGTTGCAGGAGGGAATAGCGTTTGTGGTTGTAGCCACATAGACCACCAAACTGCATTCCTACATTGAGAAGCAATAATATTCCAGTTTCTGGAGCATAAACACAATATTGCTGCCAATTTCAGGTGATACTAATAAAGGAGAATATTTGTAAGTGCAGGGTTGAAATGAGGGGTCCTTGGTGCTCTCTGAGCTTGCTTGTTATCTTGCATGTTACCCAAATTAGGTAATATCCAGCTACTAAGGAGTGCAGTTTGCTGTCAGTTTATATTCTAGTGGCTTGCCTGTCAGCGTTGGTGGGAGTGGTCTTAAAGCTTTTTTTTTATTGGGCTGTTTGCTTCTTGGCTTCTTTGGCAGTTTTTTGATTAGAGTATTGTTTACTTGACAGCTGGTCTAATGTTAACTTTGTTTTTTTTTAAATAGTCTTTATTAATTATGTTAAAAAGACAAACAAACATACAAACAAACATAAAAACATGTATAAACATATGTATATATAAATAAAGTATCAAATATCTTTGAATATAGAAAACATTGAACATACTTGTCAACCATCTTGTCGACACTATCCTTTTACAGCCTAGTGATACAAAAACATGTTTATTCTATATAGTTATTATTTACATCATTATCTTTCTTATATCTTCCAATATTTTCCTTATTCTTTTCTCTTGTTATATTATGTTCAGTCTATTATCATTACAATAAAACAATTTTTCCTTTTTCAACAATAGTTCTTTTGTTCAGCTTGATTAATATTTTAAAACCTTGTAATATAGTATATTATATATAGTATATATATATAGTATATATTGTAGTATATATTCCGATAATTTGTTCCAGTCTGTGCGAAAAAGTAGACATTTGTTATTATTTATACTGTCTAAGATCATGACACATAATTATAGCAATTTTTGATATTTGTTTTGGTTAAGCCAATTATACCACTTATACTATACTGATCTGGGTTGCTGATTGCTGGTGGAGAGGTGCTTCCGTCTTTTGGGGCTGAATGATAGTGTCTTTTGCATAGTCTATAGATGTTGTTAATGTCCATGTGTCTCTACTGATGGTTGATTTGTCAGCGTGCCAGGCTTCTAGAAATTCCCTAACATTTTTGGACTTGGCTTGGTCTAGGATGGTCACATTTTCCCAATTGAAACTATGGCTAAATCAGTCCATATGTTGTGAAATTAAATTTCAGGTGAAGTAGCAGAGTGAGCACACAGCACAGCAAAACTCATGATTGATGATGTTAAGTTAATTTGAAATATCAATGGATGTGTGCTGCCAACCCCCCTAATAATGAACCTCTGCCTTTGATCTCAGTAGAAACCAATTTATTTTCATAAATATTACACGAACATGAATTTTTGGGTCATTCACAATATAGCAATAGCAATAGCACTTAGACTTATATACCGCTTCATAGTGCTTTCCAGCCCTCTCTAAGCGGTTTACAGAGTTCAGCATATTGCCCCCAACAATCTGGGTCCTCATTTTACCGACCTCAGAAGGATGGAAGGCTGAGTCAACCTTGAGCCTAGTGAGATTTGAACAGCTGAACTGCTGAACTTGCAGTCACTGAAGTAGTTGCAGTGCTGCTTTTAACCACTGCGCCACCTCGGCTCTTATAATAATGTTCTTATAATAGTGCTCCCAATCCATGTTTCAATTTTTTTGTGTGTCTTTTGCTTGAGAACCTTTGATTGGTTCTGGCATCTTTAGCTACTTCGAGATTTTTTTAAGAGAAGTGAGATACAGATGTTTTAAATACATAAATTAGAATTGCCAGAATTGCTTCCAACTCTTTTACAGGATCTTATAGTAAAACGCTGCAAATGCAGAAGCTTATGTTACTTATTCCTGATCTTTTTTTTTTAGACACTTTCACAAAAGAGATCTAAATGCAGTATTATTTTTGTTTGTTTTATGAAGTCTGAAAATTTATGCACAGACCTCGGGGTATCCTTGAGAGAACCTACCAAATGCCAAGCCTTCCTCTGGCTACTACAATGCATGGACAGAATCAGTATTATAAAAAACGATTCTGTATTTCATTACAGCATATAGATGCTTTTGAAAATCACTCATAGCAAAGAGCTAGTCTTTTATATTCCCTGTTTTGTTTTCCTCTGTGCAACAACTGAATGATTACTATGAAGCTTTCCTTACATCACATTTTTTTCAATTACTGACAATTTCCTTCAGAGGCCTTTCAAAAGAGATTTTGCACAATATGCAGCAGCCTGAAAGATAGACTAGCTGTACTTACTGCATGCTTCCTTAACTTTTTGCGAAAGTTCTTATTTTATTTATTTTTATTTATTTATTTATTTGTCAAACATGTATAGTAGTAATTTGTATAAACATAAGTAAAGAGTAACGATAAAAGAGGACAATAGGACAGTAGGACAGGGACGGTAGGCACGCTGGTGCGCTTATGCACGCCCCTTACAGACCTCTTAGAAACGAGGAGAGGTCTACTGTAGACAGTCTAAGGTTAAAGTTTTTGGGGTTTGGGGAAAAAACCACAGAGTCAGGTAGTGCATTCCAGGCATTGATCACTCTGTTGCTGAAGTCGTATTTTCTGCAGTCGAGTTTGGAGCGCTTTACATTTAGTTTGAATCTATTACGTGCTCGTGTATTGTTGCGGTTGAAGCTGAAGTAGTCATTAACAGGAAGGACATTTTGGTATATGATTTTATGAACTACATTTAGATCAGATCGGAGGCAACGTAGTTGTAAATTGTCTAATCCCAGTATTTCAAGTCTGGTGGAATAAGGTATTTTGTTGTGAGCGGAGGAGTGAAGGACTCTTCTTGTGAAATATTTCTGGACTCTCTCGATTGTATTTATGTCTGATATGCAGTGCAGGTTCCAGACAGGTGAGCTGTATTCCAGAATTGGTCTAACAAATGTTTTGTATGCTCTGGTTAGTAATGTAATGTTGCCAGAGAAGAAGCTACGCAAGATTAGATTAACAACTCTTAGTGCCTTTTTGGCAATGTTGTTACAATGGGCTCTAGCACTTAGTTCATTGGATATGAGTACTCCAAGGTCTTTGACAGAGTGAGGGTCATCTACAAGTTCGTTTCCTCCAAGTTTGTATTTTGTATTCTGATTTTTTTTGCCAATGTGTAAGACAGAGCATTTGTTGGTTGAGATTTGAAGTTGCCAGTTGTTTGACCATTCTGCTACATGGTCAAGGTCTTTTTGAAGGGTAGCAACATTGTTGGTGGTGTTAAATAGTTTAACATCTTATGTTTACTTGTGGTCCAATTTAATCAAAAGGAAAAATTGCAAATCACCTTGGACTTTTGGCTGCATTTTTTGAGGAAGTACAACATAAGCATGTAAATTTAAGCCCACATCAAACTAGTGCACATTTATGTAAGGACACCACAGCAGTTCCATATATTTCACGTTCAGATGTCTTCACCCACAACTAAAATGGTCATAATAATTTAGGACTTCCATAGGCTTTGTGTAATTTTACCACAGCCATAGGTTTTCTTTTTATTAAAGAAAAACTACCTGTTCCTCGGGGTGTCATTCCCTTTCTCATAAATGTTCACAGCACTTACTAGCATATATAAATTGTTAGTGTGCTACATATTACCTTAAGTGTAGACCCTGCGCTATTTAACAGAATTTCCAAGTAAAATTAATCTCCTGTGTTAAGGCTTGTCATTATTGATTTAATATAGAATTACAATAAATACTAGCTTTTAGTAGTTGCCAATTCTATCCCGGAGATGTAGTCTAGTTAAAACTGGAAAGAGAGAAATCTCAAAGTTTGTTTTACGTATATAGTTTGTTTTGCGTTTGTTTGTTTTTAATGAGCAAATTTGCAAGAAAAACCACACCATATGCCATATCAAAATTAGCTTGCAATCTGTTTTGAGTCATATATTAAGTCTAGAAATTTTTTTTCTAATTGATATCTAGTTTTCCTTAGATTCTTTAAAAATATGGTACTGTAGTTGATACAGATTTTGTAAAACAGAGGAAGATTAAACCTCTTTAATAGGAATCCACAGAAGTGTTTAATAGAAAAAAAAACAATTCTATAATGGATTATCTTTAAAACTAATATGATTGGATATATTTATTTACAACTGTGTATGCCACACGCAATCACTAGGACTGGGGTAGAATATAGGGGGGGTGGAATGGGAATGAGAAAAAAAAACATGAAGTTAGTCCCAATCATCCTCTGGTCAAAAATCTCATTGAATTAAAACAATCCTTTGGCCAACTAACTTCATTGGCAGCATATTCCATTGCATGGTAGGAATAAATAATAGATATTGATAAATTTTAAAAGGAAGATAAAAACCAATCCAAATTATTATAAAGTACCGGTAGCTAAAACAAAAATCAAAGAGAAAGCTACAAATGCAATTAAAAAAAGAAAAAGAGAAAAGAGAATAAAAGATACAAAGTATCTTCCAAACTTCTTTTCAGCAGTTATAAGTAGTTATAAATGTATCTCTTACCGGGTGGTTACAACAAAACTCGTTTTACTGTAATATATCCTGTCTATTCATTAATACCATAATTTTTTTGTTTTACATAAATAGTCCACAAGAGGTTTTCAGTCGTCAAATAAACATAGATCTTGTCTTTTCTCTGATTAAAGAAGCCAATTTAGCCTTCTCACAGCAAGTTCTACAATCTTCATCAAACATTCCTCCATTGTGAGAATTGCTGAGTCTTTCTATCTTTGCACATTCAATATATCTGGCTGCAGTTATCATATAAAAAAACAAAGAAGTCCCATTATTTTTTTTCCAACTGTTTGTCCATCAGTCACAAAACAAAGACCTCTGGTCTTAATTGTATGTTACTCTTTAAAATCCTCTGAATTAGACATATAAAAAGTGTTAAATTTTCACAGGAGAATTGACAAACTGAATAAGAAAAATAGAGAAAGCTAAATTGACGTCTTTGATGAAAGAAAAGACAAGATGATGACGAGAATAGGGTGCTAATCAAATTTTATTATTGTTGTTTAAAATAAATTTTTAAATTGTCCTTGCATGCAATCACTTTTATGATAAGATGCATGTCATGCAGTGATTTTATGTTGCCTGTTACATGTATATGCAGGGAGATGCATCCCTATCAAATATAATGGTTTATTCCTGAGCACGTGATTAATATGTTCCTAGTACGCATGTGTACATTCCTTTCTTTCGATTCTTCCCTTTTTTTCTCTGCTTCTGACGAAGCAACACCTATGTTTATAGCCAGAATGTGATTTATTATTTTTGTTAAGAAATAAATATCTTATACTTTAGAATTATAATGCGGCTTATTTTGATAATGTCAGAGTTCCAGGAAAAGATTCATTTCGCCTCTGATAAGAGTAATTCTTATCTCAACATGGTAGCAGAGGATGGTTGCTGGACCTTAATTAATTCTGACAGATTCATTGCGTTTAGCTCAGCTAGAAAGATAAGAATGTTTTTGGCTGTTTTGAAGTAAAACGCCATAAATCTCCAAAAGAATGTCTTCTCCGGAGAAAGAACTTTTACTCCTCCTCAACCAGCCGATTGAAGAGATTCAGAAATCTCAACAATGCATGCCATATATTTGTAATGAAAGAAATGTGAAATAATTATGAAACATTTCATTTCTGCTTACTAACTACATAATTAAATGACCCTTTAAATTTAAAAAAACCCGATCTTTGGAAAAGCTGCAAGATAGTTTTACCTTGATACAATTTTAAAGTATCTTGAATATTTGCCTTAATTCTGAAAATAATAATCTTATCTAGGAAATATCACGGAAATTTTGCAGGCAAAAAAAAAATCATTCGCTCATGCTTTCATTCAAAATTGAAGATCTTGACAGAGGATATTTGTGCTTCCTGTTCTATAGGTTTACATGCCTAAATAAAATTTTCAAAATGAATATGTGTTCAATGTACTCCTCACCATCTGTCTGCCTTGAGGTGGTCTAAAGGGCTGAGTTAGAATTAAAGGCTGCGGAAACAGAATAGTTTAACCACTGGCATCTTCACAAACTGCACACAAAATGTGCTAATTTGGAGGTCTTGGCTTTGAAAATGTAGAGCTGGTTTGGGGTATAATTTCATAGTCTTCGTGTCAAATGAGGCATGAAACAAACTGGCAAAAAAAACGGTAAAGTCGCCAATGCAGCTCATTCTGCATTTTCTGCAGACAAGTTGTCAATGAACGGTACAGCTTCAAGAACATTGGGATTAATCAGAACTGCAGTCAAGCAATATTCAACGCCTGTTTGAGCTGCAAGGCAGATTAAATGGCACAGTATCAAACTAAAAGTATAATAAAATCCTGTAGCTGTATTTAAATCAGCAATATTTGCCCACAAATAAAAGAACCCCAAATCTCCATATATGGTTAATCAAGTAGCTCTACATATATGGCTTAGATATTTCACAGTATGATAATGTTGACCACTATAGTTTACCATTCCTTTGCAACATGGAGTATTTGTATAGAAAACTTAGATTAACAATCAGCGTATTTTGAAAACCATTCTTGGCTGATAATTTGTTCTTCCTTGAGAGAACAGTCACAGTGTCTGATAATCTCACAAGAATACTTTTAGCTCGCTTAATAGAAGTTGGCACCATATTGTTATTTTAAAAATGCATACCCAAAATATGAAAGCCACTTAAAGAAGAGATTCACAGAATCATTTTTTTTTAATCTGCTTTTGGACACTATTGCCATCACCACCCTGATCCTGATCTCTCATCATTCAGAGAAAATAATTGTATTTTGAAAAAATCCCATATATTCTCTTCCAATACAATATGTTCAGAAATGAGATGTGACCATAGCCTATACTTTAAATTTTTTTAAACTTTTTAATCAAAGATGAATAAAAAACTAATAGAAGAGAATTACTGGATCTCTTTCTCCAGTTCTGAATCAGTTGGCATCTGTTTGAAAGGTTGTTATTTGTCCAGTTCTGTCTGGACAAAACTATTTCCTGCTATTTTTTTTACACAAATACGATCATGAGCATAAATATATTCTCCATGTTATAGGAATATACTTCCTATTCTATGGGAATGGTCAATTTAAAGAAGGATATAGGAAAATTTAAAGTCAACCTGTTTATTTTCTAATGCATATCATGCAAAAAATTTCAAGATTTAAAAACTGCAGGAAGTGATTCATCACAGTGCTATATGCATACAGAACATTATTCTGTTAAATCTGGAATTATATGTTGCAGATTCATCAACAGTGTTGTTAAAAGATATAAGAACATTATTTGTTTATTTATTAAAATTGATTAAGAGCGACTCTGTGTGGTGTAGAATAATCAATAAAGCAACAAATATAAAAGTACAAAAATCCACATTGAAAGATATGAGACTGGGGAACTGCCAGATGACTGGAAAAGAGCTGATGTAGTTCCCATCTTCAAAAAAGGGAAAAAAACAGATCCAGGAAACTGCAGACCTATCAGCCTGACCTCAATACAAGGGAAGATCTTGGAAAAGATAATCAAGCAACGAATCAATGAACACCTAGAAGCAAACACAGTAATAACCAAAAACCAACATCGGTTTGTCAAAAACAGATCATGCCAGACTAATCTTATTGCCTTCTTTGACAAAGTGACAAAATTAGTGGACCACAGGAATGCTGTCGATGTGGTTTACTTGGACGTCAGTAAGGCATTTGATAAAGTAGACCATAACCTACTACTACTAAAGTAGACCATAACCTACTACTAGATAAAGTAGGAAAATGTGGGATGGATAGCAACACCACCAGATGGATTCAAAACTGGCTGACCAACCGCACTCAACATGTAGTGCTCAATGGAACTGCATCTACATGGAGGGAAGTATGCAGTGGAGTACCCCAAGGCTCTGTTTTAGGCCCAGTACTCTTCAACATCTTCATCAATGACTTGGACGAGGGGATAGATGGGGAATTCATCAAATTTGCAGATGACATCAAACTGGCAGGAATAGCCAACTTTCCAGAAGATAGGCTCAAGATACAGAAGGATCTTGACAGACTTGAACATTGGGCACTATCAAACAAAATGAAATTCAATGGTGAAAAAAGCAAGGTTCTACATTTAGGCAAGAAAAGCAAAATGCACAGGTACAGCATATGTGGTACCTTGCTCAACAGTAGTAACTGTGAGAAGGATCTTGGAGTCCTAGTGGACAACCATTTAAATATGAGCCAGCAGTGTGCAGCAGCTGCCAAAAAAGCCAACACAGTTCTAGGCTGCATTAACAGAGGGATATAATCAAGATCACGCGAAGTGTTAATACCACTTTATAATGCCTTGGTAAGGCCACACTTGGAATACTGCATTCAGTTTTGGTCGCCACGATGTAAAAAGGATGTTGAGACTCTAGAAAGAGTGCAGAGAAGAGCAACAAAGATGATTAGGGGACTGGAGGCTAAAACATATGAAGAACGGTTGCAGGAACTGGGTCTGTCTAGTTTAATGAAAAGAAGGACCAGGGGAGACATGATAGCAGTGTTCCAATATCTCAGGGGTTGCCACAAAGAAGAGGGAGTCAAACTATTCTCCAAAGCACCTGAGGGTAGAACAAGAAGCAATGGGTGGAAACTAAACAAGGAGAGAAGCAACTTAGAACTAAGGAGAAATTTCCTGACAGTTAGAACAATTAATTCGTGGATCAGCCTGCCTCCAGAAGTTGTAAATGCTCCAACACTGGAAGTTTTTAAGAAGATGTTGGATAACCATTTGTCTGAAGTAGTGTAGGGTTTCCTGCCTGAGCAGGGGGTTGGACTAGAAGACCTCCAAGGTCCCTTCCAACTCTGTTGTTGTTGTTGTTGCTGTTGTTGTTGTTGTTGTTGTTGTTATTATTATTATTATTATTATTATTATTATTATTATTATTATTATTATTATTATTATTATTATTATTATTATTACTAAAAACAAATATACAAACCCTAGGCAAATAAGAGAAGAATGACCAACCCAACAATGGAGCCATCAGAGCATGTCTTTGGTTCTCAGGACCCTCAGGCCTGATAACATAACCAGATCTTGAGGGGCTTCCGAATATCAAAGGGCATGCATCTAATCTAATCTTGGGAGTAGGTCCCATGGCGGAGAAGGTGCGTCTCCCTGGACTCACCAAATGTAGGTCCCTAATCCATTTAGAGCAGTGTTTCCCAACCTTGACAACTTGAAGATGTCTGGATTTCAACTCCCAGAATTCCCCAGCCAGCATTCGCTGGCTGGGGAATTCTGGGAGTTGAAGTCCAGACATCTTCAAGTTGCCAAGATTGGGAAACACTGATTTAGAGTGATCAATTCAGCTATCGCCACCTTTAGAATGAATGTCTTCGGAACAGAATTGACTTCCTAGTTCTGGATCTATTATGCTGCTGGGGTTTGAAAATAAAAATTTCCTACGGTCCAAGAAAACAAAATGTTTTAGGGTGGAGTGATTCATCATGGCATGTAAGTTCTGGGTTTGCTTTGAAGTTGAGCTTTTATTTTAGCCAGTCTTAAAATTATAGCTCTCTGTTTTGAAGAGAGGTACAAAACCAGGGTGGTATTCTAGTATTTTAAATGACAGAAATGTGGAAATAGATAATGATCTGCAGAATAACTAGAGTTGGCTGATTGGTTATAAGTGTTCGCTATGATTTTATCATCTCCATATTTATTGGCAACATGTACTTTATAGGTTTTCAGATACGTCATCTATGGACAATTAAAAGTAATCGAACTATAACGAGTATCATTTTCATCTAATCAGTCTTGGTCCCTACAGAAAACATGCTTAAGACTTCTTAAGTGGATTATTTAAACTATCAGTTTCTATCATAATCTTTGTTTTATTTCTGCTGAGAATACATGCACAGACAGATTTTATATATGCACCAGAGGAAAAATTGGCAAAGGAAATTTAGGAACAAGCATACTAGATTAAGAATACTTTCCTTTTCTGTCTCTCTCTCTATGTGTATGTGTATGTGTATAAACGTAAGTGTAAGCGAAGCGCTTGGCGTCTTTTTATGTACACTGAGACAGATTCCTTGTGTGTCCAATCACACTTGGCCAATAAAGAATTCTATTCTATTCTATTCTATTGGACATCAGAAATTGGATTAAAAAGTTAGAGCAATTCTATCAGAGAAAAGAAAAATGCTAATACAGTTCAAGGAATCTGATTACAGGCCTTGGTTACAACTGGGTGGAATTGGCAAGCAGGAGGCAGGGTGATGACTCTGTCAGTAACAGTATCACTTTTGGGGGGGGGGGAAAAACCTCTAATGTGGTTACTTGCTTCTTGGCAAGAAGCCACTGCCTGTTCTTAATTTCCCTTTTTGCTTAATTTGCTCCTTGAATTTCACATTTTCCTAACTGCCCATCTAGTCTTCTCTACTTCTATAATGTATGTTTAGGGGGTTTTTTTGTAGCAATGTTTGTTTTGGGGTTGTTGGTTTTTTGTGTGTGTGTGTTATGGACAGCCATGCTTTATTACATAGCTCGGATAGATTAGATAGGATGGATGGATGGACGGACGGACGGACAGACAGACAGACAGACAGATAGATGATGGATGGAAGGAAGGAAAGAAAGAAAGAAAGAAAGAAAGAAGAGAGGTAGAAGTGATAGAGATATTTCACTTTTCCTTGTGGAGTATAAATAGAATTCCCTGCCAAACAACAACCCTGTGAGTAGGTTTGGCTGAAAAAGTAGGTTTGCCCAGAATCAATATGTGAATATCAATCGCTTAGGATGAACTTGCATTTTGGTCTCCCCAGTCTTAGCCAGCAGTCCTTCTGCTCTTCCTCAATGAAAACTTTGTCTATATTAGAAGGGGAAGAGTGATCTGGGCCATCATGGCTCTAGTATGCAATACCTACTTGTTTTTTAAAATAGGTGTCATAACTGAATCCATCTTAATATTTTCAACACCAAAGTGATCTCAGTTCAATTTGTACAGCCTTCGGTAATGTTCAACTTCTCGGTGTCTGAAACTTAGAATGGAACTTGTGAGATGTTACTTTAGGCGGGTTTACAAACGTACGAATATTTTTATCGGTGTTGCCATTGCGCGTTCCTGCTCAAACGATCGCAAACACCGCGCACTAGCAACATATCATGTGTTTGAAGTCACGTGCGAATGAGCGGCGAGCGTTTGATATGGTCAGTCAGTTCTGAGTGAGCCATCGTGGCGTGGAGTTTGAAGCAGTGTTTTATTGAGTGTAATAGCGTGGCTTTTGTATTGAGAGTGATTGAAAGACAGATTCAAGATTAAATATATATTACGAAGTTCCAAGCTGATCTTGCTCTCAGTGCTTCATCTTGCTCAGAGCTTTCTCTCTCTCTCATCGCATCCAACAACTGTGGTCCAGAGTTATCTTCACCAAACGAGACTCTCCGGCAGCTGTAGCACCACCAGTGGGGTCCACGACAGCGATCACCCTCTCGTCCAAAAGATTATTTCTAACTATTGTAGATTGGTGCTCCAAAAAACATGTGTCTTTTGAAATGGCGTAAATTAATTAATGGAATTGCGTGATTGAGTTATTCCTTTTCCTCCCTTAAGCAAAGCAGATCCTACCCCTATCCCTATTTTACAACCCCAAACGTGAAAGTAAGAAGGTAAAAAACGTGCTTGAGTTGTATGGCGCATCTGAACTCGTCTATGAAAAAATTGGCGCATGGTATGCTTAAGGTTGGCCACCACTGGTCTAGAGGGCTAAAGAGTGTCCATCTGTTCCATAAGTGTTGCTTGAGAAGACAAAACAGCCAGGAATTAGTGGATGGCTTGGACTTTTGTCTCACCATTGGCAGCTGACAGAAATGCTGATGAGGTGACAATGAGGAAAACATCTGCTCCCCTGCTGGATGGAAAAACATAGACAATGGACAAACCTTATTATTCTCTTTAATAGAATCTTGTTAAAGAAATAATAAGCATCCTTTCCTAGATGCATATCAGTAATTTAACTTACTATTAAGAGATACTTGAGGCTATATATTTATACAGTACATGTAAAATAATATTTCTACTCTGCTGCATACAATGTGGGCATCCATCGGCTGGAGTTAATACCAGACAAGTAGAGGAAAACGGCAGAAGTGATTTCAGTTTGTGCAATTGTTTATAAAAAACAGATGTGGAAAGTTTAATATTAATTAAGCGCATCCCATGTGATGTGTGAGAGGAAAAAACATTGCATTTAGCATTGCTAGCGTATTTGCTTCACTGAAAATCACATGGCGTGTTTCCTGTTGTATAGATCTGTATCGTTTCAAAGCCGGGTATTTTAAGAGGAACTCTATACATAGACACGTATGTGTATATTTTACTTCAAAAGGAGGCCACAATGGTCATAGGAAATGGCATTTTTCTTTATAAGAATCTGAAGGTGGCGCAGCGGTTAGAGGCAGGTACTGCAGGCCACTTTAGCTGACACTGATCCGCAGGTCAGCGGTTCAAATCTCACCGGCTCAAGGTTGACTCAGCCTTCCATCCTTCCGAGGTAGATAAAATGAGGACCCAGATTGTTGGGGGCAATATAAATATAATTGCTTACTGGTGTAAACCGCTTAGAGAGTGCTTGCACTGTGAGGCGGTATATAAATCTCAATAAATAAATAAAATAAATAATAAATGTTGGGACTGAGAAATGGTGGGTGAGCAAAGACCCTCTAAAGAACTTAATAGCTGAATAAATTTGAATCTGAAGTTACTTTTGGGTTGTTGTTTTTTCTTTTCTTTTGTTTTACCATATTGTCCATTGTGACTCTTTCACATTACTTCTCCATATGGCTGAGCTGAATATGAACTACATAGTACAGTGGTTTTTCGGCCTTGGGCGATGGTGGTGGTGGTTGTTACATAATACATATACAACATGAAATCACAGCTGCCAGTTCTTTAGCTGGCTTTCATTCGCATGGAGTTTTTCCCAAGAACCTAGGACAGTGTTTCTCAACCTTGGCAGTTTGAATATGTGTGGACTTCAACTCCCAGAATTCCCCAGCCAGCAACGCTGGCTGGGGAATTCTGGGAGTTGAAGTCCACACATATTCAAACTGCCAAGGTTGAGAAACACTGACCTAGGAGGTCGTAATGCATCGGCATAGTAGATCCAAGCATTGTGGCATTTTGTAATTGACAGATGGAAATGTTGTTAATGTGCAGATTTTCAAAGTGCTGGGCAAGGCTTTTTGGTATGGCATCCAGTGTGTCAATAACCACTTGGGACCACCACAACCAGTTTATGCCATAATCTTTCAATTTCAATTTTCAGGCCTTGATACTTTCTCCATTTCTTTGTCTTCTATTCTACTATCCCATGGTAATGCCACAGCAGTTACCCACATTTTCTTCTTTTCAACCACAGATAAAAGTGTTGTACTATGCACCAGGATTGTCTAAGTTTGTATTTGTAATTATTAGTTTCTTTCTGTGTCCTAAAGCTTACACCTTACCAGGGCTTCCAAACATCTAGGTTCATTTTCCCATATCCATTTGCTCTTTACAGAATTTTTAAAAATCTGTTTTGCCTTTTTTTTTACTGCAAATGTTAGCATTATATTCACAGTTATATAATATGTGAAAACCTGTGCTTACTTTCATTTACTAGTTGTTAGTACTGCTTTTTATTGAGGAGTGGTATCCTTGCCTTGTTGCTGGCATAAAACTGTACAGTGGTACCGTGGTACTCAACTGCTTTGAAACTCAACACATTTTTACGCGAAAATTTTCTCCTGGTATTCATCGTTTGTTTGGTACTCAACGTACAAGCTAAAATGTTAGTTGCCTTGTGACTCATTACATTATTCCTTATGGGGAAAAAATTGTTTTGTACTCATTGTTTTTTGTCATCGTACCTCCCAGAACCAATTAATGATGAGTACTAAGGTACCACTGTAATTTTATTTATGGCTTTTTAAGATGTCATATTTTGCTGGATAGGGCATGCAGATCAAGTGGCAAGCAGGGATTCACAAATTGCGAGTTCATAAATGGGAGCATATTAGTTGCCATCTGATGAAAGCAACTTTCATCTTTGGATTAATTTTTAAACAGAAGATGGACATTGCACAGGTTCGCCTGGTGCACCAATTGCGACCCTACTTGGGGAGGGAGGCCTTACTCACGGTCACTCACGCCCTCATCACCTCACGGCTGGATTACTGTAATGCGCTCTACATGGGGCTACCCCTAAAGAGTATCCAGAGACTGCAATTGGTGCAAAATGCAGCTGCGCGAGCCGTAGTGGGTGTACCAAGATACACCCACATAATTTATATCTATTAACACCTATTCTTCGCCAGCTGCATTGGTTGCCCATTAGTCTCCGGACGCAATTTAAGGTGTTGGTTTTAACCTTTAAAGCCCTACATGGCTCAGGGCCAGGTTACCTCCGGGACCGCATCCTACCACATACTCCCTACGACCAGTTAGGTCCCACAGAGTTGGTCTCCTCCAGGTCCTATCAGCCAAGCAATGCCGGCTGGTGGGACCGCGGGGGAGGGCCTTCTCTGTGGGAGCTCTGTCTCTCTGGAACCAGCTCCCTCCAGAGATACGGATTATCCCCACCCTACTGGCCTTCTGTAAAGCCGTGAAAACATGGCTCTTCCTGCAGGCGGGGGGAAATTAAGATCAACCCCCCCATATCTGAATATTTGAATGATGATTTGTTTTTTAAATTTTAAACTTTTGCATTTTTTAACGTTTGGTATCGTTTTTATAAATTGTTATGTATTACGTTGTACGCCGCCCTGAGTCCTACGGGAGTTGGGCGGCATATAAAAATGACCAAATAAATAAATAAATAAATAAACATTCACCAATATATATTTTCCTATTACTTTCAGTGCAAGGTAGACACACAGCATGCCTGTAGACTGGCTTGAGGGTGGGGAGGGGAGGAAAACTACATATTTAGAAGAAGAATTAGGGAAAACAGATGACTCTTAATTAAAAGAATTTGTCAGCACTCCAGAAGTTTATTTCAAAATTTATTGCCAAGCTTTCAGTGTCCCTTCATATTTTGCTTCCCGTGACATATTTCAAGGAAACCAGAGTGTGCTGTTTTTAAACTTGATTATAGGTTGAATACTGCCAAGTAATTATCTGCCCAGAACTTGCTTTTCTTTCTCCTTTTTTCCCTCCTTTTTTCTTTATAAGTATGCATGAAAGGAAAGCTTGCTCAGAGTTGCTAGTATAATTAACCATTTCAGGCTGGCCAAGTTTCTACCTGATAAACATTAGATTTTACTTACATTACCTGCTTGTGGATCTATAACTGTCTGTACATTTCAGTCTGGCTTCACAACTTATTGAAATTCTGACCACTTCTTTACTTTTATTGTGAGTAGGCCCGAAATTACGTTTAGATGTATTTTAAAATGTGGTAGCTTTATTACTCTAATAACTTATTAAATTGATATAAATTATGTAATTAATTACAAAAATAAATAACATGGAGCATGACATTGGAGCAAAACTTATGGACACGGAGTGTCGTAGAAAACAATGGAATAGAAAACAAAATGTCGTAGAAAACAATGGAACTTGCTGACAGGGTTAATGAGGGAGTGGTGGTACCTGAGCAGTCTATCCTGAGATGCATGATGGAGAAAATTTGCAGACTTGCCTGCGGGATGAGACAAGTTGGCCCTTTAAAAAGGGCTCTGCTACATTGAACCAATGTGGGTCATTGCCGCAAAATGAACAGTGGAGAAGAACAGGAAACAATGAACCCCAGAAGAACAATGGAGCATGACATTAGAGCAAAACTGATGGACAGGAGAGCAAAGTGTTGTAGAAAACAATGGAACTTGCTGACAGGGTTAATGAGGGAGTGGTAGTACCTGAGCAGCCTATCCTGAGATGCTGCACAGTTGTTAGTGGAAGTCAAGGATGTTGACAGAGAAGAATCAGGGAGATGGAAGTCAACTGGCAGCCCATGGTACCAGCCACTGATTGAGGAGGTCCAGGATGCTAATAGTGAAATCAGATCAGGCTGAAGACCTAGAAACAGTGAACCAGCTCACAGTAGATGGCAAAAAGAGCAGGTATCTCCCAAGCACCACACCTTCTACTTCCCAGAAGGCCAAGTCATGAGTCTCTCCCAGACAACAGTTGAGCGGTGACTCTAACAAGCTGCAGCAATTTTCTTCCAGAAAGATTCCTTCCACATCCCAAAAGCTGGATGCCCTGTTTATTGGACCATCCTGTGTAATAGTAAGGATCAGTGGCTGGGGTCTTTCGCATTCAACTGCCAGACACGCTGAAAACACATCCAGTTTCCTATCAGTTCCTCCTGGTCCTGCAATTTTCTTTTTGTCCTTTGTGCATACCTGTGTAAGAACGTTGGGATATTGGAAGGAGTCTGTGATGCCTAAGCTAGCTGACTAGCTACTCTGTCAGTTTCTGCACCTGCTGGCAGTTCTAAATGGGAGAGGACATTGTTTGAGGAGAGAGTTGGGGGAGGACCTGTTCCCATTTGAAGATGTGAGGGAGGATTCTGTGAATTTCTGGCAGAGAGACAGAAGAAACCAACATTCCCCTTTCCTGCTATCCTTAATCAGGAAATAGAGGGAAAGAAGCCTGAAAAAGGAAGTGAAAATAAGAGGAAGTGCTTCATCTGACTTCTTTTTTTTAAAAAAAATGGAAGTGCAAGAAATGGCGGGATATTCTCCAGCTACCCACAACCAGAAAGAGAAAGGAAGCACTTGACATTTCCAAGTCAGACTCCCTTTCTGACCCGCTTTCCATTGTTTCTGAGTTTCTAGCTCCTGGTGGCCCCCTACCTTGGGGATGATCACTGCTTTTTGACTCCTAAAGTGGTTTATTTGAGCTCCGCCAGACCAGACTTCAGAATTTATGACTTAACATCCCTGGCAGTCTCTCTTCAGATATCCCCTCTCTCTGCCACAGCACACAGGCAAAGCTGCTCTCTGTTGCAAACATACTCTTGCCAGATTTACAACCTCTAGTGTATGTGTTATCTCTGTTTATGCTACCTTGTTGAATTGATTTACAGTTAAGCTAATAAAAGTTCTGAGAACCGGTATGCCGTTCATTCTTGCCTGTTCACAGCTGGACACACAGGAGGAAGAAGCCCAGAGCTTAACCTGTGCTCTGAACGCCTAGAATTCTGACTCTCCTGCACTGCAACAGGGATCATTTGTTCATTTCGAGGCTTCATTCTTGTCTGCAGTAAGGATGCTAATCTAGCTGAGTTGTGTCTAGGAGTCTTCTTGCCAAGCCCAGCTGAGACCTGAATTAAGGGTCTGATTTATTACCAAAACTGGGTGTGAAGCCTGAGATGAAAAGGGGTAGCTCTGGGTTTGTATTGATTTGGAAAGTACAAATCAGATAATATTCACTGAACTAATTTTTCCTCGTTATTTAAAATGTGGTCCCTCCTCTTTTTTGCCACACAATCATGATCTACTATTTGGGCCTCATAAACTCTTCTCTCATTTCTTGTTGCTGATTTGGTAGGTAGGTAGGTAGGTAGGTAGGTAGATAGATAGATAGATAGATAGATAGATAGATAGATAGATAGATAGATAGATAGATAGATAGATAGATAGATAGATGATGGAGAGAGAGAGATAAGATAGATAGGTAGGTAGGTAGGTAGGTAGGTAGGTAGGTAGATAGATAGATAGATAGATAGATAGATAGATAGATAGATAGATAGATAGATAGATAGATAGATAGATAGACACATAGACACATAGACACATAGATACTTAGATACATAGATGATGGATCTACTTAACAACCATAATGGACCCCAGTATTTTGGTCATAAAGTCAAGGCATCATGTGATTGACTCAATTTTAAAATCATTTTACAATGGTCATAAAGTGAATCACATGGTTATTAAGCGAATCCAGCATATCCAATGGATGGATTTTGCCATTTTCTACTGGAAAGTGATGAAAACCCCCATCATAAATCATGGTCATGCGATCACGGGTCACTACAGTGTTTCTAAATAAAACTTTGGTTTCACTTGGTACACTGTACACTAAGTTTGTGAGTTTCTGGCTCATTTATTTTAGACATCTTTAGCTGTAAAAGGTGTTAATTTGATTTTTCATGTAACCAAAAGTGACAAATAAGAGAGGCTGATGTTAGGTACCCTGTTTCCCCGAAAATTAGACATCCCCTGATAATAAGCCCAATCGGGCTTTTGAGTGCATGGCAATAAGGCCAAGCGCTTATTTCAGGGTTCAAAAAAATATAAGACGGGGTTTTATTTTGGGGGAAACACGGTAGTAAAGAAGGGGTTTAGTTGAATAGTAAGGACAGAGAGCAGAGTATCACTTGCAAAGTGAGATATGCTTCATCTTTTTCTAGCAATATTTGAATACTTCCCACAAACTGCTCTTAACGTTATAATACTGAATAGAGTTGCAAAGATAGAAAGAAATTACGTATCAAAAAGTAAAACAATTGTCTTCAGTTTTCCAATGAAATTATAGAACAAATGAGGAAGCATGGAAAACACAGAAAAAAGGAAGAGAGGCACATTAATCTTTCATTAAACCAAGATAATCTGCTGTATGAGATGATGGTGATATGAACCTGATTTCTTTAGCTCTAACAAAAGGCAATCCTTACTCTGCAGAATTTCAGAATAAGTAATAGCACTTTATTTTCCACCTCCTTTGAAGCATAGAGGTTTTTCCTGCAGCCACGGTCAGCCATTCAAAATCCATAGCTCTTCCATGCTTGCCAGCAATTGCAATATTTTAAATTTGATGACATAGCTGCAAAATTGATTCAGATCTATTGCGTTTGTAATCTAGCAGTCCTTCTTATTTGTTCCAACCCAATGAAACCTTGGAAAGAATTTACAGTATGCAAAGGGACTCCAGTAGCAAGATAACTCTCTAAAACAGTGTTTCCCAACCTTGGCAACTTGAAGATATCTGGACTTCAACTCCCAGAATTCCCCAGCCAGCGAATGCTGGCTGGGGAATTCTGAGAGTTGAAGTCCAGATATCTTCAAGTTGCCAAGGTTGGGAAACACTGCTCTAAAAGCAGAACAGAACTAAATGTGGTGTGCAAGGAGAAGCCAGCAAAAGCAATATAGAGTTCAAAAATAGGTTGGATCAAACCGGGAGCTGTGGAAAAATAAAATGGCGGGGGGGATCACAGTTCATCTCTATGGGAGAAACAGTTGGGCAACAGCTCAGAATATTGCTGGCTGTTCCATTCAAAGCTCTTCTCCATCATTGTCATTTACAAATCTGCACATAATTCAGAACTCTAAATTGGGGGATTTTTTTAATAACCTCCAACAAATATAACAAATTTTGAAGTCAATTTTTTCCCCTTGCTCTATTTTACACAAATGAAAACAAAATTATGACCAGTTTATTTTTTGGCTCCCAGTTATTTTTTTTAGCAAGTTAATCCAGATGAGCACTTTAAATATGATTCCTATTCATTTAAAGTAGCTTTTTAAAAAAAAAAAAATTACAGAAATTTGAGTTCTAAATTCTCCATAAAGTATCTCCTTCAAGTACAACTTGACTTTATGGATATGTCCGTGTAATTTTATAGCAACTATACAAAAGTGGTTTGTAATTGCCTTCATCTGGGGGTGGGGTGTTGAGTTGTTGTTTTTTTCCATACTTCCCAACCTAGCCTATAACCCCAAAAGTCCCTGGAGGGGTCTCATTCAAGAGGCCCAACCTGTATAGCTTCCAAGCCAAGGCAAGGTCAGCCACTTGCTGAGAGAAATATTTATAGGTAGCCCATAAAATGGTTCTCAACTTCCTTTATTTATAAGGAGTGGCCTATTAAAGTTAGAGATAGAATTTACCAGACAGTCTTGATCTGATAAATATACAATCTGGATATCATACCTGCTGTTTTTAAAATACCTTTTAAGGTTCCTATTAATCATACTTGTCAGGTGGGAAAATGTGGATAAAATCTTACTTAAAGCTTACATTAGGGAGCTATCCTATTGATATTTCTAACGTTCAGTAAACATCTTCAGAGATTGAGAGTTTGAAAGCTGGACTCCTATTTGATCATTGTGAACACCTAAGTGAGAAGCTATATCTAGTCTGTGAAATTGTGGGAAAGAGAATACTGTCATAAGAGAAACTAGTAGTACAGGTAGTCCTCAATTTACAACCAACTGAGCCCAAATTTTCTGTTCCTAAGCGAGACAGTTGTTAATTGAATTTTGCCCCATTTTATTACCTTTCTTGCCACCATTATTAATTGATTCACTACAGTTGTTAAGTTATTAACACGTTTGTTAAATGAATCTGGCTTCCCCATTGAATTTGCTTGTCAGAAGGTCATAAAAGGTGACCCCAGGACCAGTAATGGGTTGCAAATCCCATCGCTACCGGTTCGCCCGCGCGCTCACGACACTTCTGCGCATGCGCAGAAGCGTCTGGGATGGGTGGGCGGAGCCTCCCCCTGCTGCTGCTACCAGTTCGTAGATCCGGGCGGTACCGGTAGCAACCCACCGCTGCCCAGGACTCTGCAGCTGTCATAAATATGAGTCAGTTACCAAGCGTCTGAATTTTGATCACGTGATCATGGGGATGCTGCAGCACTTGTGTGAAAAACAGTCATAAGTCACTTTTTTCAGTGCCGTTTTAACTTTGAATGGTCACTAAATGAACTGTTGTTTAGGACTATCTGTATTTTGAATTATTTCAGCCATAACTGTTTTGAGAGTTTGTTTATAATCTCATTTATTCTGTCCAACCAAGCAGAAATGTTGGAAAGAAATTAAACAAAGCAAGTCTATCTGCCTATCCATTAGCAGGTTAACTCTCCAAAAACAAAAAACAGAACACAGTAGTATCAAATATAGTGTGATGGGAGAAACCAACAAAAGGTACATTTTGCTTGAAAATGTGCTGCGACTGTTTGGGAATACAGATACAAAAATTACAAAAGAGCGCTCTCCTATGGCAATGTCTCAGGAGGGTTGCCAACTCATCCATTCTAAGCCCTCCTTGTTCAGGTGACCTAAAGCAGAACTTTTTTTTTAAGGAACTGGAAAGAATTGCAGAAGTTTTCCTGACTGTTTAACAAAAAGTCATCAGTTCTGTTTTGTTTGTTTCCTGCTGGAATATTGTCCTATAGCCGTGATGGCGAACCTATGGCATGCGTGCCAGAAGTGGCACGCAGAGCCATCTCTCCGGGCACGCCAGCTGTCGCTCGTTGCTGTTCCGGGTTCTGGCGCGCACATGCGCACCGGCTGTCTGGTCTTCGTGCAGGCGGGAGTGCCAGAAACTGAAAGAGCAGCTCCCTGGCACGCATATGCGTACTGGGAAGCTGAGGTTCCAGTGCTCCCCCACGCACATGCACTCCCGTTTTGCACTCTGTGCCGAAAAGGTTCGCCAACACTGTCCTATAGTAAAGCCATGTAGGTGTTTTCGATTTCAATTTAATGCTACTATAGTTTTTGCTTTATCATTTATTTACTATTCTTTTGTTACAGTTGCTTTTATTACATTTTGATTTGTCTTCCAAAGCAGATTAAACTGAGACAAACGCTCCCTTAAAATAAGGGAGGTGAAATAGAAGGAAATTAATTTTTCAAGGCAAGATGATTATGCATAGTAGAGAAGTGTAGAGAAGTATAGAGCGGTATATAAGTCTAAGTCAGCGGTTCTCAACCTGGGGGTCGCGACCCCTTTGGGGGTCGAACGACCCTTTCACAGGGGTCGGGAGACTTCACCCGGACGCCGCCATTTGGGTTCTTTTAACCTCTGCGCATGTGCAGAACGCTTTGCGCATGCACAGAGGGTAAAAGAACCCAAATGGCGGCGCGGTGGGGGCGCAGCGGCGGGGCGCAGCATTAGGAAGGTTGAGAACCACTGGTCTAAGTTCTATTGCTATTGCTATTTCTTCAAACAAAATCTTAATACAATTTTAACAGATAGATGGGCCTACTAAAGAGATCATGTTTTGATCACGGTCATGCTTGGAAATGGGTGAATATTGTAAGTTAAACCAAGAGCATTGCCTGAGAAATAGAAACCTGAGGAATACTAATTAAAGTGAAGCATTTGTTATGAAAAGAGATTAAACATTCCAGTACGTTTTACAATGAGAATTAGGAAACTATAGTTAAAGACACTTTCTTACTTGTCCATTGTCATTTCCCAACATGCAGCACTCAGATTTTTTTTTAAGGTTCCCTGAGTTCTAACAGAGAAATTTTAAGAGATTCATTGCTATAGACTAGAGTGACATGGGGACATGGAGGGTATATCTCTTGCTATGACCTCATGCCCCCCCATTTCCTTCCATAGCATGAAGCTTTTTAAAAACCTCTAATTTGCTCGGGTATAACATAAGGAAGGAAGGAGTAAACTTTTTTTCCTGTAATTGGGAGTTAAAAGTATGGCGTATTTGTATGTCTAACTCCCAATTACCAGAAAAAGCTTTGATGCGTAAGCTATTTTTAAAGTAACTAGCCACAACACCTTATAGCTACACTGTACAGTTAGTGCTGGGGGCTAAGATGGAATGTCTGGCTGTAACTTCCATGGGTGTTTTCAGACAAAATTAACAGCACCTTTCCTAGAACCATTTCATTTGAATGAACTTTTGCCTCCAAAACAAATGAGAGTTGGTCTTGTATGTGCCGTATTTGGACTTAACTGCTTTATATATGCCTTTCAGATATTTTATAGTTCAAAAGCAAAACAACAGTTTCCAATGTATGTTAAGTGGGCTTGTAATGGTGGAAGAAGAGGTAGAAAGCCCCTTACCCTGGACAACATAGTGTCTTTATCATTTAAATATCCTCTAGAGAGGTCTAGGTTTCCAGGGCTAACAAGCATTTTCTTCTTTTAAACTTCTACCTTTGTCTTACTACAATCCAACACAGCACTTCATGTTGCTCACAATTTGAGAATGGATTTAAGAACCTGTTGACTTATTTGAGATGCTTAAGTACAAGGTGAGGCTTGCGTTCAGAAAATGGGTGTTGAAGACACTGATGAATTGAAGGCTAAACTATGGCTAACAGTTACTAATTCCTATTTATATCAGTCTCCTATGAATTGCTCATTTATACCTTTCCAAATTCCAGTCCAGTTAAAATAAGGTATTCTTTTAAAAAAAGAAGAGTCTTATATGAATATAAGTTTGTGTTTGATGCAGTTCATACCTGAATGTGTCAAAGCCTTGTTAAGGATGATTGAAGTGAAGGATAATAGTTGCATTCTGCTAACAGATAATAAAAATGTAATTGCCATTATCTCTAGACCAGTGATGGTGAACCTTTTTTTCTTCAGGTGCCGAAAGTGCGTGCGCGCACGCTATCGCTCACGCGCGAGTGCCCACACCCATAATTCAATGTCTGGGGAGGGCGAAAACGGCTTCCCCCGTCCCCCCCGGAGGCTCTCTGGAGGCCGTAAATGGCCCGGTTCCTGAGTTCCGGTGGGCCCAGTAGGCCCGTTTTTCGCCCTCCCCAGGCTCCAGAGGCTTCCCTAGAGCCTGGGGAGAGCGAAAATGCCCTCCCCCACCCCCTGGAGGCCCTCCAGAAGCCGAAAACACCCTCCCAGAGCCTTCGCATGAGCCAAAAATCAGCTGGCCGGTGCACACATGCGCGCTGGAACTAAGCTAGGGCAACGGCTCGCGTGCCAGCATATATGGCTCCGCGTGCCACCTGTGGCACGCGTGCCATAGGTTCGCCATCACTGCTCTAGACTGTACTTATGATCATGACATCAACTTTCTCCCTGTTCTTTTTAAACCATTTCTTATTTTCAATGACGTCTTATAGTATGTACTCAGGTATTAAAGGTCCTTCATTTTATCCATTAAAATATTGATCCTCATGCTTTTTTAAATCGTGACTACAACCAGTCTACTTTAGGATGCTGCTTTGGGGTCACGAGTATGGAATAAAATTGTTAAGACACTGAACATCAAAAATATTTTGCTGTTACAGAAAAGTTAATGGGGGGGGGAAACTTAGCTGTGTACTATATTTCGTGAGCAGCATTATCAGTGATTCTGTTTGGTATGTTGTTTGCTCATGTGCGAAGTTCTTTACGCTTCCCATATCAGGAACCCAGACATTATTTGTAACAATTCCTTCCTGTTGCTTTCTTGTTCTGCTAGAACAGGCAAGATTTTTCCGCCCTCAAAAATAGTGTTAGTGTCTCTCTGGGGTACTTTAACTAAATAAAAGTTCAGTGTCCAGAGGCCATCAGTCTGACTCTGTCCCTCATTCACCCTTCCCATCAGCCGCCCACCTTCAAACTAATCAACCAAACTCTGGACGCTTTGAAATGTTTAGTAAGAAAACAGTTCTGTTTTGACAGACAGCAATTACAGCAGCTGTCTGAAGGCAGATTTTACAGCTCTTTAGGGGATCCCTTATGAATAGTAACTGAAGTTGATGTACTTTTATACAAACAGGCTTTGAGACAAAAAGATCGAACAGTGTCTCTCAATGGTTGCCTATAGACTGGGAGAAGAACTAGAATTATCACTAGAGTAACCTCAGACTGCCTCTGTAGTAAAGTCTGTGATATGAGGCACCCCACCCTCCACCAAGTAGCTGCCCCTCTCAATTGAACCAAATTTATTTCCATAAGTACGTTCTTGATTTCCCAAGCTAAAAATGTAACTGAGGTTATGTACACAACAGCTGTCATTAATCTTTATTGTTGCAACAACTTGTTTGCTCAGGTGACCTGTGGGTTCCAGAATTTACCATCAATTTGTTCTCCACAATTATTGGAAGACACTGTTAGTCGTAACACCTAAAACAATCCCAATATGCAAAAGCAGTGCAACGAGCCACCAAACACCAGGAATTATCACTCTTGAGCTTGCTGGTTGTGTAAATACTAGCTCATCCCTCTCTCACATACAGGTTGACAGGAAATATGGCACTTGTAATTAAAACTTCTCGGTCTGTTTTTATTTTAGTTCTGTTTCTTGAAATCGCTTTTGGAAAATTCAGTGATTAAAACTTCCCCTCTTTGTCTTTAAAAAAAAAATCTTTCTTGTCATGGTGTTCATAGACTCTTAATCTTTATTGACCCCCAGAATTTAATTCTTGCTTCAAGAATATGTTACTCTGTTTTTCAGTTAACCTCTTAACCTGTGTCCAGGAAAAAAGTTAAAGCATGCATCGTTCTCCTGTGAAGTTGCAGGAAAGAGAAAATTTTCTGTTGGTCCTTTGAGAATTCTTCTGCAATCAGATGAAAAAGCAATTATCTTTCTTAAGAAACACTGGCACCACGTGAAATGTATTAAGATTGATCCCTTAGAGTCCTTGTAATAAAGTTTGGCTGCCATGCTACAACAAACTTAATGTGTTCTTGTTGTTGCTGTATGCTGTTTCTTTTTGATAGATTGAGAAAATTTATTCAATCTTTAATGCTAATTTCCAAAGAATTATAAATATGTATATACTGTGGTTTCCTGGAAACTTTTGTTTTGTTTTCTTTTGTTTTAGGATTTTAGTAAGTGAGCACAACTCAAACTAATGGAAGGCTGAAATAAATATTGATGCATTTAAATGACCCTAGTCCATAATGATGGGTTTCATTTTTCGGTATTGCAATCTAGGAATGCATCAGTCCTGGTTACAAGAACCTCGTAATAGGATTTGGGCTGCAAGGAAGGTTTTGGGGTGTAGTATTTATATTAGTGTTTTCTACTTTCTAATCAAGGGTCTCCAATCTTGGCAACTTTATGACTTGTGGACTTCAACTCCCAGAATTCCTCAGCCAGCGCATGCTGGCTGAGGAATTCTGGGAGTTGAAGTCCACAAGTCATAAAGTTGCCAAGGTTGGAGATCCCTGTTCTAAATTATCCCATTTTGATCAGCACTTACAACAATTTACCACATCCTAACTGAGATCTTGATAACTTTATAAACAAACCATTTAAATGTTTTTAACATAGCTTATAGGAATCACATATGTATTAAGAGAAATGAAAAGCTCTAACCCTTTCTAATAAATTGTCACATTTACTTACATATTGCATATAAATGTAGCCCTCTTTATTGCATACACATATGAGCGTGTGTATGCATGCAAGCACACACGTGCACAAAGAGAGAGAGAGACAGGGTTGGAGTGACTGATTTATATCCTTTATGTGAGAATAGTGAAGTATGTCCTTATGAAAATAAATTATTGTTTTGCACAGCAATCAAGAGCTTATCTTAAGAATAAGAATATACTCTTGTATTGATTTAATAGTTTTAAAGCACAGTTTTAAAAAGTCAAGTTACTAGCAGCCAACGTACAATTTTTTGTGTGTCACAAACTTTCTGTACTGTCTTCATAATAGATTAAACACATTCTTAATTTAGTATTAAATGTTTGCCAGGCTACATGATGGTTATATAGAGTATTTTAAAAGTTAGCAGCTATAGGATGCGAACACCAGCAACAAGTTGCAGCACTGTGCTTCAGACCTATTATTTCACTTAAATAATTGCAAGGCTGCCCAGGTGACCTAATGTAAAAGCTGTTCACTCAGACAGGAAATTGTATCTTGTTCTGAGGTTTATTTTGTAATAAAATCCATAGACCTGAGGAATGGAGCTGCTGGGCCATAAATCATTTTATGAGTGGACTGTTCTGACCTCAGGCCATTGAATTTTTTTCATGTCGTTGCACTGTGGGAATAATAGAAATGTAACCAACACATGGTCTTGACCCTTGATGTATCTTTAAGTAAGAGACCAGTCTATAAAGTCATATCTGAGATGTCTTTGTAGTATTGGTTACACATTTGAGGGGACTCCCTCAGAGACTCTACAGGGAGTTCAGACTTCATCACTATCTAGATAGTTTTTCCAGAAATGTGGAGGTAATTCTTAAACAGTTTTTTTTAAATCCAGAAATAATCCATGTCTATGGTTTCATATAATTCCAACCTTATTTATAAATGAAAAATATTTAGCTAGGTACCTGTACTACTACATTGCCTCTTCTGACAAACATTAATTATAATTTATAGTAAATATTCAGACAGTGAAATATATCTGCAACATGGCAATCTTTTGAAATTTTAAAAAAGTTGTTGAAAATGTTGAAAATCTGGAACATGCAAAATTATGGTGTTTGGTTTTTTTATGTTTAAGTGATTTGTACCGCTTGTGTATGTGTTTTTGGAACTCGAGCTCAGGAATATAATATCTGGGGCTCTGAAAGATAGATTCAGGAAACATATAGACCATGGATTTTCCAGCTGTATTTTAAATGTGAGCAATATTTAAAGGATTCTTAAAATGCCATGCATGCATATATTATTTGCTTAAAGTAATAAAGCTAAAATAAAACAGACTGCTTCCATCTTCACATTGCCAATTCCACTTGAACAAAATAACAAATCTAGAACATACATTGCTGCATGGGTAGGCTCAGATACAAACTGAGAAATACCTACAGTCAGGGGTGAGTTCTGGATCCTTTTGCTGCCAGTTGGCTCAGGGTTGCGCCATGCGCGCCCGCAGCAATCAAAAAATAGCTTATGCGCAGAAGCAAAAATTAACTTCTGTGCATGCGCAGAAGCAAAGTCCAAGATGGTGGCGCCCACGGAGATACCGACAGAACCGGCTCTGTGACGTCATCGCCGAATTACTAACGGTTCTAAAGAACCGGTTAGAACCGTTAGGAACCCATCTCTGCCTACAGTTGAATATGAATCTGTGAGCTGCTTGCAGTAGGACCATGCAAGCAACCTGGGTTATAAGGTACTGCATTAAAGCTGTGATGACTAAAGTGGTGAAGTAGAGAGTTTCCATGCATTTGCTGCTACTTCATACACTAATCTTTACCATATTCAGTGGTTGCACATGCTGAGAATTTTGTTGAGGAACTTCCGCAGTATTTCTGGAAATATTCAGACATGATCTCTCTTGTTGAGAGTTCTTTTTCCCTTTGATATGCTAACAGTATATATTGCATTTAGTAAAAATATGGGGCGTTTTAAGTTGAAAAATGAACTGAAAACCTAAGTGATTTGACTTACCATCGACCAGTGCGCTCCCACAGAGAGGGCCTCCTCGGGATGCCATCAGCCAAGCAGTGTAGGCTGATGACACCCAGGGGGAGGGCCTTCTCTGTGGGAGCACTAGCTCCCTCTAGATTTAAGAACTATTCATGACCTGGCCACCTTCCGCCGTGCCCTCAAGATTTACTATTTTTATCAAGTCGGGCTGGCGTGAAAAAGTTTTTGGGGTTTTTAAGATTTTACCAAATTTTAATTGTATTGTCTTAAATCAGGGCCACATCTAATATTTTCTTTTAAATGTATACATATTTTAATGTTTATATTGTGTTTTTACTTGGCTGTTCACCACCCTGAGTCCCCTGGAGAAGGGCGGTATATAAATTTAATTATAAATAAATAAATAAATAAAATAAATAAACTTAATTTTTTAAAATGATAGGGTAAACTTATCATTTAACTTGCATGTAACTTGCTCTGAGTTTAACTGGATGTAGGTTGCTTTAGGAAGCTGTCGATGTGTGCATGTGTACATACCACTTTCTTGCATAAAGGGGATATCCAGGATATAGTCATATTTAAAGGGTCTATCAGTTCTCTGATAGAATCTCATTGCTATCATGAGCTATCCCAATAGATTTATTTAGCAAATACTTCTGCTATAAACTCCAGCGAATGCTAAGCCTCTGGGACTTATAGTTCCCTCAACATATCATCACTTTAAGAGTCCTAAAATGACCATAGCTTTAACTAGATTGTCACGATGTGAACATTGCCAGTTGAACACCTCTGCCATATTTCTAGGTTTACTGTATTTTCCTAATCAGCAGACATGTGACATGTAATACTGCGCATGTGTACATTCCAGAAGTCTCCTCCTTCCTCCTTCTCCTGTGAGCCTCGCCCGATGCAGACGTGATTTCTTAGCTGAGACAATGTAGCTTAATAAGGTTTATATATTTTTTGTTACTTTTGTACTGAAATAAATATTTTGTTAATTAGAATTGAATCTCGGTTTTATTTTCTAAGTAAGGATGACTTCAAGGAAGCAAGATCCTATATCGCCTCGATAGGAATAATTCTTATTCCGTCATAGATGCATCCTGATATTTTAAAGGGAGCACCAAGCAGGAATCGGCATTAAATTATGAACAGGGCAAGATACATTTGCATATTTTGAGCAGGGTGAGTGAAATTAATCCGTTCTTTTCTTTCTTTCTTTTTCCAGACAAGAAGCCCTTCTAGCTGCCATTAGTGAAAAAGATGCCAACATTGCTCTCCTGGAGCTTTCGTCCTCTAAGAAAAAAACTCAAGAGGAAGTTGCTGGATTAAAACGTGAAAAAGACCGCTTGGTTCAACAGCTGAAACAGCAGGTACTTTTGCAGCGCTCTGAGGCTTTTAGCTTATCAGGAGCAAATACTCTTGATTCCTGCATACTCCCGCACCTCTTTCTTCTAGAGCAGAATATCTCAACCTTTGACATTTTAAGATGGGAGTTGGAAATCTGGGAGTTGAAGTCCACACATCTTAAAATGCCCAAGGTTGAGAGATGTTGCACTAGATGGCTTATGCTTTTCACATTTCTCAGAAAACATAAACACCCACAACACCAAAGTGTGAGGCATTCTTTTTTCAGTTTCTGCTATGGTTAGCAGAGAATTTACTCAGAAGGCTTACCTGCTACTAGATTGAGAACCAAAGGTTGTTCTCCTGTTTTCTTTTTCTTTTCTTTTTCTCTGTTTTATATGGATTTATAGTATGTTTGTGGTAGCCACCTTGGAAAGATGAGCAAATTCTTATTAGTTATTTTTATGGAAAGAAAGTAATACATGGTTGGTGGATTATCATGTTTAATAAGGAGAAGTGTTTATCTTTTCTGCTTTTTGTGTTACCCAACAACTGCACTGATTTTCCTGCATTATCCTTGCTTGGTCTTACCTGATACGCCCTTTCTCGTAGGGTGGAGCTAACCTCCAATCCCACCCAAAGTTAGTCTGGTCTGGCCTTAGGGACATTGAATTATTATCTTCGCATTTGTTTGACTTTGGGAGCTACATGCAGAGTCTGACCATCGTCCTTCGTCAGAGAAAGGGAATTGAGGCAGGAGGACGAAGGTATCAATTCTCAGACTCAGTCCTCATTGGCTGAAGGGACAGTGTCATCCCATTCTTGGAGGTTAGTTCCATCTTTTCGTTTTTTTCGGGGGGAAACATAAATTTTTGGAAACATTGAAAAAAATGCTACATTAGCACTTTTTTGTCTTTTTAAGATTGAAAGTCATTCTGTTACTTTAGGAACATAAAATATGACTATGGACAATTTGACTTGGCATAAAATTATCACAACTAGCATATTAAAAATATAGTGTAGCCAAACAATTATCACAAACAGAATTTACTTTTTTATAATATTTATTTGTAACAAAGGGAGCAACAATCTCCTGAACTGCTTACTAGTTTACTTTCACGTCCTTTTTGTTGCTCTGTATTTTCTTCCAATGCTTTTGAGGCCTAGTGAAGAGGACAGAACAAACCAAACACACCCACTAACATGCAAAAAGCAAAACTGAAACCTTTTTCTTGTTACAATAGCAGCACCTCCTAAAGGAAGAAATGCATACTGTTCTTGCATTGGAGGGTTCAGGTTTTTTTTTTTTTTAATTTTATTTTGCTGTTCTTATATGCCGCCCTACTCCCTTGTTACCTAGGACTTGCTTGTCCTCACTCGGTGCACAGAAATTAGAATAATCTGATATCATACATTTTTTTTAGAAATGATTTGGAAAATATTTGAACACTCTGTCTTAAAATATTTTATTCATCATGTTAAAATAAAATATTCCACAATGTTTTTTTTTCTTTTTTCAATTTTTCCAATTTTTTGGAAAAAAACAAAAAAGCCTTCAGGAAAAAAAACAGGAAAAAACTAGTTTTTTTTTTCAAAATTTTCCGGGTTTTTTCACATCTCTAATCCCACTTGGGGATTCTTTCTCTTTTTCATTTATAGTAGGTAAGATGGGTGGAGATCCAAAGTCAGGCTTTTTTCCAAGACATTCTTCCATTTTCCTTGTGATGTCTAACCCTGGCCCATTCCATAAGACCTTCAAGACAAAACTGTTTCACAATGACTTTGGAAATTAGAATAGTCAGCGTCGTTGATGTTTGTGCTAATTAACCATCCTGTTGATTTGGATTTTTAATTTATATCTTATTGGGTTTTTCTTCTTTGATTTTAATTGGGATTTTTTGCTATTGTTTTGTAAACCACCATAGATCATTTAGATTCATACAGTTGTATATAGGCTTAGTAAATGAATAATTATTCAGGCCACATCTGTTTTTGAGAGCACCATTCCTGGTGTGAGTATACATATCTGCTTTAAATCAGTGAATATATTTTACAAGCCATTACAATAATAATGCATCTCAAATAAAAGGTTTCCACTTGGTAACATATAGAAGAAGGCATGTTTGATCTGCCAAGGGAACAAATTTAATAGCATGAGCACTCAAGCAAATAAAACTCTGCTCTGGAAGCAGAATTACAGTTAACTCAGTTTGTAGTCTAACAAATTGAATTTTAATAAAAAAAGAACTGTTTCTGATCAGGAGGGCTGCATCTTGCACAATATGGATATACCAGTTTCACATAGGTTTATTTAATCTGCTCCAAAAGCATGAGTTGTTTTATGGTATCTCATGATCTCCATTTTTTTTAGATAGTGTCACTATTTTTCTTTCAATCCCTTCATACCTAATACAAGTGGTCCTCAACAACCACAATAGGAACCAGAATTTCAGTGCTAAGCAACGCGCTGTTAAAGCGAGTCATCACATGACCAGACCCAGTTTTACCATTATTGTCACCATGGTCATTAAGCAAACCACATGGTCGTTAAGTAAATCTGGCTTACTTAATTGACTTTCGCTTGTTGGAAGCTCACTAAGAAGTTGCAAATCGCCATCATGGCTGCAGGACACTGCAACCAGCATAAGTGGAAGCCAGTTGCCAAGCACCCAAATTACGATCATACGACAGCAAGGGTGGTGCAGTGGTTGTAACTCTGAATGTTTGTGCCATAAGTCACTTTTTCTGAGGCTGTTGTAACTTCAAACCATCATAAAATGAATGGTTGTTAAGTTGAAGATTACAGTAGAACCTCTGGTCACGACCATAATTCATTCCATAACCTTGGTCGCAACCCAATTTGGTTGTGACCTGAACCTAATTTTGGAAATTTGGCACTTACAAAAAAAATGGCGCAGAAGGGGAAATTGGCCGCAGGGAGGGAAATGTGAATTTTTTGGTCAGAACCCGATTTGGCCGTGCTCAGAAGCTTTTGTGACCAGAGGTTCTACTGTACCCGTAATTGCAAAGTTAATACAAATAAGGGAGAATATGTGTAGCTCAGGGTTGAAATGAGGGATTCTGTGTTCTCCGCCTTGGTTGTTTTCTTGCTGACGTTTCATTAACCAAACTAGGTGATGCAACCCGTATATCCAGTATGTAGAAGTTGTGAGAACTTGATAACACTGTTTCGGTATGCTGTTGTAACCTGGAAATTTAAAGTTGCAATATACATTTTCTCAATGAGGTGCCTTCCAGAAGTGTTGGATTTAAATTTTGTTCCCAATCCATTGTTAATTTATAATTTCTATCCCACAACTTCTCCCATTTATCCAATTCTATCATATAACCAAAAAACTTTGCCCATGCTATCATTGTTGCTTTTACTTGTTCTTCCAATTTTACCCCTAATAAGTAACTATACAGTTTCTTTATTAGCTTTTCTTCTGTTTCTGTTAGGATTTTATATAATTCTGTTAATTCTTTATAAAAGCCCTGCTGTTTAACATCTTTCTCATATCTAGATTGTATCTGCATATACATATACCATGTTATATTGATCCCATTCTCCCTTATTTCTTCTTTCGTTTTGAATCCCCCTTCTTCATTCAAAATATCTTTGTACCTAACTATTGTTCCCATAATATTTGGATAAGTTAATGCTTCCATTGTTGAAAGCCAGACTGGTACTTTTGTATAATATTGTCCTTTAAACTTCTCCCACGCCAATAATAAAGCATTTCTTATATAATGTCTCTGAAAATATACATGTATCTTATATTTCCCATACCATAAAAAAGCATGCCACCCCAATTGTAAATCATGTTCTTACAAAATCAATAGCCTTGTATTCCTCAATACAATCCACTCCTTCATCCATGTCAATACTGCGGTTTGATAATATAGTTCCCAGTTTGGTACTCCAAAACCTCCTTTGGTCCTTTTATCTTGCATCATTTTCAAGCCGATTCCCTTGCCAAATTAGCTTGTGAATTGTCTTATTTGATTCCTCAAAATATTTCTTTTCCAGTTTTACCGGAATTGTCTGAAATAAAAATAATAAACTTGGCAGTATATTCATTTTAATTGTTGCCACTCATCCTATCAAAGAAAAAATTCTTCCATTTTCCCAGATCTGCTTGAAGTTGTTTAGCAATTTATAATAATTGTCTTCCTTAATTGTTACACATCTTGCTGTCAACTGGATTCCTAAATATCTCACTTTCTTTACAATTCAGATTGATGTTCTCTTATCAATATGTCCAAGTCTTACACTAAATCTCCCTCATCTTTATCTTTAATTCTGAAAACCAGGATGCTTAACTTCTGCCAAATAAATTCTGAGGTTAATAATTCTGCATTTCCCAAGAATATACAAATATGTATTAGTTAAAATTGAAGATGTTCTGTTTTATGTTCTTTGTTTCTCTATCTCAAAAACTGTCTGCTTAGATTTCAGCCTTACACCAGATTTACAAGAATCTGACTTGGAAAAACTGGATTCAGATCAACTTCTTCTTGATTATCTCTTCTTTCTCATTCTTTCCAGATGTTTAAACTGCTGCAAAATTCTGATACATTTATTTCCTCTTTAAAACCTGATTTCTCCTTCCTATATTAGATCCTCTGCCTATTATGATCCCACTGGGATTTTATAAACTTTTGGCTTTCCTGGTTCTCCCTCAAAACCTCCAGTTGTCAATAAATCAAACTAAAGTTTGCAGCTTTTTTCTATTACCTCCTCTCCTCTTACTTTTCTGCTTCTGTCTATGATTTCTGATATTTCTTCAACTGAACTTCCTGACCTACAATAATGCTATCATCTTTGACGAGAGAGGGACACATAAATGGAAAAAAAGGGTCAAATTTCTCTTTGGGGGAGTTTCCCCCCCCCCTCCATTCCTATACACTATATATATATATATATATATATATATATTCTCTTATTTTTTCACAATCCTCTTTTTTTTGGGGGGGGGGTGGAGTGAGAAGTAGTTTGCTGTCAATTTATATAATAGTCCAGTCCAGGATACTATTATAGCAGAATGTTACACAGAAACTGATACCAGCTGGGATTGTGCAAAATGAAGTTAGTCATTTCTGTGGGTCAGAGCAAATGCAGGATAAACAGAAGTAAAATAGGCAAAGGGAGATATATATTTTTTCATCCTCAGTAGTTTCAGGAAAAGGATGAGTGAGGGGAGTAACAGAGAAAAAGTAACTTCCACTTCTTCCAAACAATTCTTACCCCGTCCACCTATTTTGACATGCAGATTTGTAATTAACAATAAATAACAAATTGGTGGTTGATGAAGTTGGTCTGCAGAAGCATCTTTGCAATGGCTTAGGAAGCGATTCTTCTGAATTTGCACATCTAAACGTAACAAAGGGAAGTGTAATCCCCCAAAATTAAAACTCTAAACTCTTTAACTTTTGCCAATTAATTTTAGCAAAAATATCTTTTATGTATTGTTGAAAGTTACTGTCATTCAATCCCCAACAGGATCACAAAGTAATTATTTTATTATACATAGCTAGCAGGCAAGGCAGGGTGGGTTTTTTGTTTTGTTTTGCTCCTTTACATAACTTGTGACAAGTTGATGTGTCTCGGCAAAATGCCATCAAACAAAACCATGAAATGGTTTTCTCACCAGTTTTTGGCCGATTTGAGAGACATTTCTTTTTTAAAAAAAATAATCTTTATTTGGTTTTTTTTCCTTTAAAAACAACATACAAAAAACAATGTATAAAAACAAACATAGAAACAACTATCCACTTTTACAGCTTTTTCGTAACATTTTCATTATTATTTACACTTTACAGTATTGCTTTTTTTGTTTTGACTATTTCCTATACATTTCTATATTAAATGAATTGAGACTCCTTTTATGTTTCCAAATTCTATTTCTTATATTCTGAAAATACATATATATCTATTTATTTACCTCACAGAGCAAGAAAAAGAAGAAAGACCCCTTACAATTTCTTCCTTGGTATTCCTAATTTATAACAGTATTTGAATTTTTTTGTTTTGTTCTAACCACTTGTACCATTTATCCCATGCTTCATAGAATTCCGTATCTTCTTTATCATGCAATTCCATTATTAGTTTACACATTTCGGCACATTCTAAAAATTTTCGGACAACCATTGAGGATGTGGGAATACTATCAGATTTCCAACTTTGTGCGTAGACCAGAGGTCTTCAAACTTCATAGCTGGCTGGAGAATTCTGGGAGTTGAAGTCCACAAGTCTTAAAGTTGCCAAGTTTGAGGACCCCTGGCGTAGACTATCCTGGCCGCAGTTGTTATGTGGACTATTATATATCTGTTCTACTTTTTAATATTCCCTCTTATAATTCCCAATAAGAATAGTTCTGGTTTCAATTCAATCACCTGTTGTATAATTTCTTCCAACAAATTTTTAATTTTGCTCCAGTATGGTTTGACTTTTGGGCAGGTCCACCAAAGATGATAATATGTCCTTGAGAGACATTTCATTGCTTCATTGTTTCATTGCTATTAATTAAAGTACAAATAATTAGCAACATTAAGAAAATACCTAGGTATTTTTAGGTACTGAAAGATTGTGTCCAAGGAAGAATAGGATCTAGATGTTAAGTCAGAAGGTGGCTAAGGGCTGCCCTGATTTACTGAAGACATGAATAAAATTAAAGTCAGCCTTGAAGTCTTGGTTCTAAGGAAGGAGAGCATTGGTGAATGAGCAGTGCTTATTCATCAGGAAGAATTCTACATCTAATATTGATTCATAAGCTACAGCCCATACCTCTCATTTGCATAGCCATCCCCTTTGTCTACTGGAAAACTAGCCACATTGAACTTCTGCATCAGATACAGTGAAGGCTCTTGGCAATATTAATCATCAGGCTTAAGGAAAGTACTCGTTTTATAATTCAGCCAAATGTTATTACTTTTCTGAAAGACACAATAGCAAGGCCAAGTAGAATTCTTTCCTTAAATAATGTTGCTATCAGCAGTGTTTACAAGGTGCAGACAAAGGGACATTCATGTGTGCATGCATAGCTGTTTCTGGGCTCTTGCAGACAGCCTGTGTTAAGCTGACACTGAACAGTCCCCATCACTTTAGAATCTAGGAATTTCGAAGTATTGGGAAAGGACTTTTTTTCCCCCTTGCAAAAAATAGTTCATGGAGTTAGGGTGGGAGGGTGGTGAGGATAATATTTTCTGCCTATATATCACTGATATGTGATAGATGATTGATTGATAGATAGATAGATAGATAGATAGATAGATAGATAGATAGATAGATAGATAGATAGATAGATAGATAGATAGATAGATAATGAGAGAGAGAGAGAGAGAGAGAGAGAGAGAGAGAGAGAGAGAGAGAGAGAGAGAGATCAGAACAGCAACAAAGATGATTATGGGATTGGAGGCTAAAACATATGAAGAACGGTACCAGGAATTGGGTATGCCTAGTTTAATTAAAAGAAGGACTAGGGCAGTGGTGGGTTGCTACCGGTTCGCTCCAGATCGGGCAAACCAGTAGCAGTGGCTGCTGGAGGCTCCGCCCACCCACCTGGACGTCTCTGCGCAGAAGCGCCGTGCACGCACACTCCCAATAGCAAACCGGTAGCAAAGATAATTGAAACCCACTACTGGACATGATAGCAGCAGTGTTACAATATCTAAGGGGCTGCCACAAGGAAGAGGGGGGGGGGTCAACCTATTCTTCAAAGCACCTGAAGGCAGGATAAGAAGCAATGGGTAGAAACTAATCAAGAAGAGAAACAACCTAGAAATTTCCTCACAGTGAAAATAATAAACTAGTGGAACGGCTTGCCTTCAGAAGGTGTGGGTGCTCCATACTGGAGGTTTTCAAGAAGAGATTAGACTGCAATTTGTCCAGAATGTTATAGGGTCTCCTGTCTGAGCTGGGGACTGGACTAGAAGATCTCCAAGGTCCCTTCCAACTCAGTTATTTTGTTATTCTGATGTAGCTTTGAACTCAGCTATATAAAATACGTACAAAGAAGCACAAACAGTAGCTCTGTTGAAGATAGGTTGATTAGTCTTAGTGAGATTGGTTGCCATTTCAGTTAATTTCAGAACGGTTTAAAGAATTCTTTTGTGCCTAAAGGAAGATTTTTCTTTTAAGGCAATGTGTTGACATTCAGCAGCTGAATAAATCTAAGTCCATATGATCCTGAATAATTCACTTACACATCTTTGGTTAAGAATCAGGCATCCTGCTACTGGGTGTGAAAGGAGTGATAATGTAACACAATTGAAATTCTCTCCGCCTGCTTCACTGCGCTTTTATGATAAAGTCCTTTTCTCGTCGTCTCTCCGCGTTTCTCACTTGTCAAGTGCTGCCTCCTGGACTGTCATTACAGAAGCTAGCCTGGTTTTGAAGTTTCAGATAGTAAATGCTAATAGATATAAGTTGCAGTTTCAAATGTGCAAAATTGGAATGCCGGTCTTCATAATGTCATAATTAAAAGACAGTATTGGCTGATAGAATTCTATTATACAATTGATATAGGACCTGCTCTAAATTTGGGGGGGGGGGGGGGTTAGAATCCTGTACCTATAGGATGTGTGCAATCCTTGAATCCGTTTTTGCAACTTGCAGAGTCTTATTCAACTGAGTACTGTAGCTTTGCCTTTGTGGCATTTGACATTGAAATTCAATTTTCATTATTTTCTTCATGACAGGATTGAGGAAAGGACAATTCCAAGGAAAACTTACAGACAATTTAGTGTGTTAATGGAAAGCTTGAAGCAGAGATGGAACAGGATCACCTGTAATCCAGGGAAACTTTTTACCCTCAGTCTCTGGCAATTAAGGGACATTACACAGAGTTTTTCAGTGGAGGTTATGTGTTTATACATTTAGTTAAACATGATAGTTTTTCCACATCTGCTTGTAAAAGCATAAAGCCAGTGGCTTTGTTGTTGTTGTTAGTTGCAAAGTCGTGTCCAACCCATCATGACCCCATGGACAACGTTCCTCCAGGCCTTCCTGTTCTCCACCATCCAGTGGCTACTTTGAGGTAAATACTCTTTACCTTTGTTGTGACCCAATGAGAGCATGTCCCTTCAGCACTGCAGCATCAGTTACGCCCTGCTCTCAGGTTCTTCTAAAACAAACACAGACTTCAAAGTAAAAGAAAGAAGAGGTATTTCCTCAGGGAGGAAAAAACCCACAACCAAAGTAGGTAATGGCAGGCTATCATGGAGAAGAAAACTGCTGCCTAGGAAGGTACATAGGTACTCTTTGATTGACAGACTGTAAGCGAGAGAGGATATGGTTCACCTACTGCACTCATCATAATATGAAACAAACCATATGTTTTTCTTCGGAATCTTTTTGGGCAATAAAGCTTAGTCTAAAAGGCATAGTGAAAAAATTTTTCCATGGTGATACAATAGAGGAAGCTCTGCCTGATTGGATAATGATGATTGGATAATGCTGGGTTCTTACAAGAAGATGTAATGTGCACCATTTATTTGAGACACTTCCGCAAAGGGTAGTCTGCCCTCATACTCATATTCCTATTAAAATGCCACATGCCCATTAAAACATTATACATTCATTCTACAGATAGAGAATTGTCTGTGTTAAGCTCAGTAATCAATTGTTGATCATCAAATTACTTACCAACCATATCAAATTAATACCTATTACTTTCTCCTTCTTTAGTGCATTTGACTATGATATAGATATGTTTGTTAAGTACGGCATTGCGCTACAGAAGTGTTTCCTAACCTTGGCCATCTCAGAATTCTTTTCAATGGTCATGCTAGCTGTGGAACTCTGGGAGTGGAAGTTCATACATCTGGAAATAGCCAAGGTTGGTAACACTGCCTTATAAAAGTCAAAAAACCAGAAGATATTTTTTTAAAATATCTTCTGTTCTACGCCTCCCTGAGTCCAATGGGATTGGGCGGCTTATAAGAACAATAAATTAAATTAAATTTATTTAACAACAACAAGATGTCAATTGAAATCAGAAAACAACTTTTCTCTCATATAGATAATACTTTTTAAATTAGGCCAACTACATCATCTTCCCCATCAGCCACATTCATGAACCAAAGGTGTACTAACCTTTCCTCATCACTGCAATCTTAATTTTAGCTGCAGTTTTCTTTAGGCCTCTTAGATTCTATAGCCCTAGATGCAGCTTTTAACTTGCCTTCTATCATATCTCTGTCTTAAAATAATTTTCTTGGACTCGAGCGATTTACTTGAACACTAAATATTTGAACATTTTAAACAAGTATAGGCAGAAACAACTCCACTTCTATGTTAATATTTAATTTTTAGTTTAATTTAATTTAAACTGGTTCTTAAATGGCACCCAGTAAGTTAGAGTGACTTCAAATTGTTAAAGTATGCAAATAAACAGCAAATATTCTGTTCAAAGATAATCTGCTGGTAGTCTGCTTTATATTCCAGATCTGTATATGAACATGGAAATCAAAAGAACTTGAGTTATATCATATCACAAGCTGCTATTTTCAATAAAATAATTATCATATTAGTTTAGAGGATTCTTGACAAAGTTTTTGAGACATTAATAGATTTATCAGAATTATTTCTCATTCTGTTACATCATCATATTTTTTTGCAAAAGATTAGAACATTACAGTGACCAATTTTATATTAATGTTGTTTGACCTCCTTCTGTAGCTAAACTTGTAAAATAGTTTCTCACAGCTTATTTTGTCAGTGTACAATGTCTAATTTTTGGCATCACAGTAACAAATCTAAATGTTCCAGGAAAGAAAACCTCTCAACAAAGATGAATAGTGAAAAAGGTTCATTGCTGTGCCAAAGCATTAATAGCTTCTTCCTAATTGCCATTGGTCTTCCTTATCAGAAACCAAGAAACATTCATTTATCCAGGGTTTTTTTTTTTCTTTATTCTTGAGAGAGGAAACAAATTATTAGTCAACATAGCCCTGCTTTGGCACTGTTAATTTGGAAGCAACACTTTATCATTTAGATATAATTATACATATAATATATACAATATATAAATTATACATGCACACACATGCGTACATAAAGTAAATGCTGTATTTCAACATTACATAAGTTACATTTTAAGATCAAATTACTCTTCTCTAGTAACACTATGCCTCATGTACTTATGCAAAGTTGTAAAATAGTAAAGATTGTTCAAGATTAAGTATATATTTCACTTAAAGCAATTATTTTTAAATTCCTAATTTCATCTTACTCCTTTTACTAAATGCCACTCTAATGAGCTCTGCATTGTTCCATAATCAGACAAAAACAATTCCCAGGAAAAATCTTGTTTTAACTGCTGCCTTCAAATGGAGACGTTTCCAACTAGCCTTTATGAGCACATCCAGCTGTGAAGTGGCAACTTGCACTATCAGTCTAATGTCACTGAATTATGTCCAGAAGGCCTTTACAAAACATCTCTGCATTTCATCCTTCAGCACCGAGTTTTCTTCAGCTTTGCTTCTTCACGCTGGGAAAATGGAAATTCGACTTGGTTCTTTAAAATGAGACTTGACTTTAGACTTTGGGTGGCTTTATTGATGGTATTGACAGTAGGAGCTGTGGTGGCGCAGTGGTTAGAATGTGGTATTGCAGGCTAACCTCACTGTCTCAAGGGAGACACAGCCTTCTATTCTTCCGAGGTTGATAAAATGAGGATCCAGATTGTTGGGGGCAATATGCTGACTCTGTAAACCACTTAGAGGGGACTGTAAAGCACTGTGAAGCAGTATATAAGTCTAAGTGCTATTGATATTGATATCTGCAGTACCAGAAAATGCATCAGAGCCAGTGGTGGGTTGCTGTAGATTCAGACAGGTTCTTTAGAACTGGTAGCGGAAATTTACTGCTGCTTGCCGAACTGGCAGCAATGACCGGCGGTCCACGCTCCTGAATCGGTCCTCCAGTTGCCGCGGCTTGCAAAACAACCGTCTGCGCATACGCAAATGCTTATGCGCATGCGCAGAGTGTCATTTCTGGGTGTTTTTGCGCGATGTGATAAAGGAACAATACTTATTTTCAAAAGGGAAGAATTTAGTTATGACGGAAAGGCTTTGTTACTTAATTAGACCTGTATCAGCAGGTGCCAAGCAATTTAAATACCAAGCAAAAATATTCCTCTACTCCAAATTATTTGTATGGTTAATTTATACCTAAATGCTCATATTACTCTGAATAGGAAGTTTTACATTTTTACTTTCTATTTTTTTTTCTACTATATCTTAATGTATACTTTTTTCTTTCTGCTTTGTTATTTTTTACTGGTTCTGGTATTTTAAGTCACTATATAAATCAGTGGATTCCAATAATTGGATGTTAAAAGTATATAAAAATAAGAATAATAGTTTCATTTCCCAGTACATTAAAATACAAGAGTCACAGATTGTGTTAATTGCCTTTTATAATAGGGTTGGTTCTGGTTCGTGCTTGCAAGGAGTCCATCAGTAATCTGCAGGATTATAAAGGAGAAGTCAGTGACAAACCAGTTTCTTTCTGTTGTGAAGAAAGCTACTTGGCTGTGTTCATAAAATCACCAGGAGTTACAGTTAAACTGGGGGACTTTATCTTTCAATGAAAACTGATCCTCATCAATTCAAGATTAGTTTGCATTTATTTTAGCTTTCCAGCTGTAGTTATTTCCATAACCTCGGCTGGCTAACACATTAACATTATATATGAAATGTGAAGTGTACAGATACATAAGTGGAGAAAAGTTGTAAGAAAACTGCAAACCCTCAGAGCTGCATAAATGTAAATCCGTTTTCTCAGCCTCCTACCCCATTTTCATGCTGTCAAATTTCTACCTCTTTTGTTTTTCTGGAAAGGAAAGGGGGCAGATGGGCTAGAGACAGAGAGGGGGAAAAGAAAACCAATAGATTTTCCGTTCAAAGAACCTTCATTCTGGCTTTATAAAAAGTTATTTTGTGAAAGGGCTTTAGATTCTTGCGTTGCTTACCCATCCTCAATATTTTAACTTTCTTTAGCATATTCAGTAACTCATCCAAGTTTTATCTGAGAAACAAAAACGTCCTGGTTCATTATGATGAAGTGTGATAATAAGGCATTAGCAACTACTATTAGATTCAAATTTGCAACAAAATTAATAGTTTCTAATAAATTTGTAAAATGTACTAGGGAACCACTCTGATTATCTGATTCCTTTTGTTCCTCCCTAACCTCACCGTTACCTTAATAGCAATCTGAGGACTCGAACAGGTATTTGTTCTTCCTCTGAGCTTAAGAGGGTCATGTCTTTAGCATGCATCTCCTAATCAGTCCACTTGAACATACTAAGTCATACTGAAGATCATTCAACCGATTAGTGAAAATGGAAGGTGGTCTTGAAAGGGTGGGAAGTCCACATATACCCAATACGACTATTGCTGAGAATTCTGAGAGCAGAAGTCTACACATCTGAAAGTTGTTCAACAGTCTGACTTTATGATTTAGATGTCATTAATTATGATGATGATGATGTTATCCATTCAGTCTTTTCAAACTCTTGGTGATTCTATGGGCCAGGTGCAGCAGTGGATTGCTTCCGGTTCGGCCCAGTTCTTAGAACAGGTAGCAGCGGGAGGCTCTGCCCACCCGCCCGGGACGCTTCTGCGCATGCGCAGAAATGGTGTGCATGTACGCGAGTGTGCGTGCGAATCGGTAGCAATGGGTTTTAGAACCCACTACTGGCCAGGTGTCTCCACATCTTCTGATCTTACACTAATTCTTTGAGTTGTTCTATGCCCATGATGGTGAACCTATGGCACGCGTGCCACAGGTGGCACGCGGAACCCTATCTGCTGGCACTTGAGCTGTTGCCCTAGCTCAGCTCCAGTGCACATGTGCGCACTGGCCAGCTGATTTTTGGCTCACTCGGAAGCTCTGGGAGGGTGTTTTCGGCCTCCGGAAGGCCTCGGGGAAAGTGGGGGAGGGCGTTTTCACCCTCCCCAGGCTCCAAGAAAGCCTCTGGAGCCTGGGGAGGGTGAAAAATGGGCCTACCGGGCCCACCGGAAGTCAGGAAACGGGCCATTTCCGGCCTCCGGTGGGCCTCCGGGGGGGGTGAAGGAGGCTGTTTCCGCCCTCCCCAAGCTCCAGGAAAGCCTCTGGAGCCTGGGAGGGCGAAAAACGGGCCTACCGGAAATCGGGAAATGCATGCACAGGGGGGCACGCGTGCATGTGCAGGGGGGCGGGGCTCAGGGGGCATTGAATTATGGGTGTGGGCACGTGCAGGTGCGCAATAGCGCGTGTGCTTGCACTTTTGGCACCCGAGGGAAAAAAGGTTTGCCATCACTGTTCTATGCTTTGACTGGTGTCAGCTTTGATGGTGTCCAGCCACCGTGTTCCTTGGTGGCCTGGTTTACTTTTACCACTAATTCTTCCAAGTATAATTGCTTTTTCCAGTGAATTCCTCTGCATGACATGGCCAAAATATTATCTGCCATCTGCTTTGATTTTTATGTTCACATATGCAATGTACATATATGAGAATAATTTGTGTTTTCCTCTCTGGAAAGAGCATAATGTGGGCATTTTAGTGTCCCTCATTTCTTTCCCACAGAATTTAGTAATCAGCCAGATGCCTAACCAAGAAATAGTAGTACAAGATTGTTAACTGCAGCTGGTAACTGGATCTAAGTAAATAGGAATAGTTCCATAGAGTGAAATAAGATAAGACAAACAGGATAACCAAATAAAGTCTATGAGAATAAAGTTCTACAAAGTAATTTTCCTTATTCTTTTCTTAGCAACTGTGTGTGTTTACGTTATATTGTATTTTATGAGTACATATAATTTTTCCAACTATAAAGTCAAGATAACGCAATGTTGTCTGAAATATCTCATATGAAAGCCTCACAATAATATTTCAATGAAATATAAAGCTCTTAAAAGTTAAATAAATGAAAATTGGCTCCATCTCTCAACATGGCTTTATTGATCCTCTGTCAGAAAATAATCAGTTCTATTTTATGAATATTGGTATTCATTATTCATTTTTAAAAGTACTTTTACAAATCCGGGTGTGGGGGGGGTCTGTGAAGATACCTGTCTATTACGGCAATATAACATATTTTGTAGCTAGGACTATACATCACAAATATATACTGTACGTGTCCTTGAAAAAACATTTTTCCCTCCTTCCCAGGCAAGACTGGGAAATTAGAATGGGCCAATTATGGTGTATTAACTATAATGCTTGTCCTGAAATTTCAGTCAGTTGCTATCTTCACTTTTTGAACAATTTAGTCAGTCCATAATTGCAGCTGTTATTTCTTAAATTATACCTAAATTATCCCCTGCTTTCACATTTTTGATCCTCGTCATCCAGATAGTAGTACACTCTCCGTGGGCTTACCCAAACTTGATGATTGCCAGATACAGACAATAAAATCATCGCTGTAGATAAGAATTCATATTTATTTTAATAACGATGATATTTATCTGTGAAATGAACCCATCAAATATTCAGGCACTATTTTTAAAATGTTATCCTTAAGAAGCTATTGTAACAAATTGCCTCCAGTGCTTTGTTAGCAGAAAATAGTTTTCAATTTTAGAATTTCGGAACGTTGAGAAGATATATTTATTTGGATCTTATATTACATTGAATTGTTTAATCTAATACTGATTTCATGTGCAAGACTCTTGGGCCAATATGTCAAAATCTCCTTACCCTAAATAGTAATGAGGACCTTTCACAATCTGGCATTTTATGAAAAACTATCAGTTTCTTAATTTTGCAATAGTGATTTGTCATTATATCAAAACTATTTTCCCTCAGTTGTGTGCTGGAATATACCTATATGTACTTCTTCTAATTTTTCAGTATGTTTAATTTACAATCATCCATTTAATTTTCCTCTTTGAGTACAACTCCATTGTTCTCTGACAATGTTTAGATCCATACTCCTTATTTGCATTCTCTTGTAAATCACTTGATTACTCAGATGACAAAATGGTGTCTGCATACAAAAATGCACACCTTTTCAGATCCTCAGCCCACACACTTGTGTTATCAAGAAAAGGTTAATATGCATTAATCCAGCCTTCCTCAACTGAGCTTCTATGGAACTCTTGGGTTCCAGGAGAGGCTGCAGAGTGTTCTGCAAGAGATAATGATAAAAAGAATAATAAACATTGTTTTTGAACTTTGCTCACTGTGGAATGCGAGCTATAGATACCACTTTTCTGTAAAGATCTTCTGAAACCTGAAAAATATTTGAAATGTTCCGCCAGGATAGAAGAGTTAAAGGCTACATGAATCTTTAAATACATCAAATTCCTATGGAACACTACACATCTTTGCCTTACTCACAATTCAATTTAGGGTTGGACTAGATGACCTGCAAGACCCCTTCCAACTCTGTTAATCTGTTAAACTGTCCACTAAAGTTTCCATTTATTCTCATACATGCTTAACTACAGGTAGTCCTTGACTTACCACAGTTCTTTTAGTGACTGTTCAACGTTATAACGGCATTGGAATAAGTGACTTATGATTGTTTTTCACACTTATGACCATTGCAGCATCCCCATGGTCACATGATCAGAATTCAGATGCTTCACAACTGACTTATGCCAGTTGCAATTGTCTTGGGGTCATGTGATCCCCTTTTGTGACTGTCTGACAAGCAAAGTCAATGGGGAAGCCAGATTCACTTACAAACCATGTCCCTAACTTAACGACTGCAGTGATTCACTTAACAACTGTGGTAAGAAAGGTCGTAAGATGGGGCAAAACTCATTTAACAAATGTATCACTTAGCAACAGAAATTTTGGCCTCAATTGTGGTCACCTGAGGGTAGAACAAGAAGTAATGGGTGGAAACTAAACAAGGAGAGAAGTAACTTGGAACTAAGGAGAAATTTCCTGACAGTTAGAACAATTAATCAGTGGAACAGCTTGCCTCCAGAAGTTGTGAATGCTCCAACACTGGAAGTTTTTAAGAAGATGTTGGACAACCATTTGTCTGAAGTAGTGTAGGGTTTCCTGCCTAAGCAGGGGGTTGGACTAGAAGACCTCCAAGGTCCCTTCCAACTCGTTGTTGTTGTTGTTGTTGTTGTTGTTGTTGTTGTTGTTGTTATTATTATTATTATTATTATTATTATTATTATTATTATTATTATTATTATTATTATTATTATTATTATTATTATATGTCAAGGACTATCAGTACCAGTATATATTCATTTTACCAGGATTCACCAACTAATCTTCAACCTCATAATTTCTGGAACATTCTGTTCAAGTCTGTTATCTCTAAATCAGCACATGTATTAATCCTCCTTCATTTTATTCCTTTCTCAAAAATTTGCTGAAGAGTAACAAATTGCATTCAAGAAATAAACTACAGCTCACTTCACCAGATACATGAAGTGGCTGAATCGATATGAGATTTAAATTGGCGTGAAGCAGGAGAATAGAAGGGAAAGGAAAACAAAGTGATTCTTCAAAGAAGGATATAAATACCCTATCAATTAATCATAATATGTTTTTAAAAAATGTATTTGTTGAGATGGCCTGGAACCATTTGATATATATGTGTGTTTTGCTGGTGAAGTTTCTTTGTTCCAAAATAGCTATTTTGAATTCTGAAATAATTGATACCCTGGGACCTGAAATGCTTGTTTTGAATCCTGATGTGAAATGTGTATCCATTAATTCTTTTTACACAGTCTGGTCCATTAACTATTTTATCCAATTGCCACAACTGCTGTTTTGCGAAGAGCATGTTCATGCTATTCTATGCAAAGTAGGTTCGCTGATTTATAGACTACCTTGAAAGCCAGCATTCTCTTGTCAGCATCCCACCAAATAGGATGCATATAAACTATACTACTACTCAGGATAAAGTGGTGTATGTGATAGGAAAGTTCTACTCTCTTATTAAACTTACTGTAATGGACTACAGTATATTTCTGGGTAGGAGGGAGGGGTGAGACAAGAGGCAGCAAAGTCATGAGCTGGATTGTGGGAACAGGAAGAGATTCAGGATAGCCATTCTCTAGAACAGGGGTGTCAAACATGTGTCCGTGAAGTTTCTGTCTGCAGCGTCATGTGACGTATTGTGACTTTTTTCCCCTTTGCTAAACCGTGCGTGGGTGTGGCCAGCGCGTGACGCATCTGGCCCACGGGCCGCTAGTTTAATACCCCTGCTCTAGAATCTCCCAGGATATAGCCATTAGGTGAGGCCAGTATAGGTTTAATCTGACAAGATTCTGTCTATACAGTATATTCAAATAAATATGAACTTTGACTTGATTGCGTCAAATCATTCTTTAGATAGGCCTGACACTTATTAATGTAATGAACTTATTAATGTAATGAACTTATTAATGTAATGAATATATATTATAGATTAAAAAGTGTAAATTAATGTTCTATGACATTGAAATTTCCTTTTATCTGTTTTGTAGACTCAGAATCGCATGAAACTGATGGCAGATAATTATGAAGATGATAATCTGAAATCATCTCATTTCAATCAAACTAATCATAAGCCCTCCCCAGACCAGGTAAGATTATAGTTGTTCCTTTTTTTTTTACTAATCTGTTACTACTGAAATATGCACATTTTTTAATTGTATCTAAGACCAGGATCAGTTCTTCTGAAATAGAATCGAAGAACTGTTTGTTGCAGTTATATATTTTTTCCTTTTCTTTTATAAAATTGGAATTCTCACTAAGCAAATAATTAGATTTCATTATTTCAGAACTCTTCTTGGGACTATATTGGTGGACTGATTGTTCTTATAATAATAGAGTTTATCTTTATTATGATGACTGACAAATTGTATGCCTAAATAAATAGCTAAATTAATTAGCGTCTACTTCAAATAAAAGAAAATATAAAATTGTACTAGGTCATTCAGGTAATCAGAATACGGTAGTGTTACAAATAGTATAACAAAATGTTGCCACATTCAAGGAAATTAAACTAATGATCTGATAAAAGTAATTGTAGATAAAGTAGATCAGCATTTTCTAGACACTTCATCAAATCTTATAATTATATGTGAGGACTATTTGAAACTGCCACTTCCTTTGGAAATATATATGCTCAAATAAGATCTGTGATTTGTTGCTTATTCTAAGGGAGAGATTGGCTGTCTTCCCCATGGCAAAATCTCAGTTTTTATACTAAATGATCATAGACTCCTACCTTACAAGTTTAATAAAACTTGATGTGAAAGAAATTAATTTATAATTTCTGATGCATGGGCTAGCTTTCTATGTTGCTGACTAAACTAAAACATGATTTGGATGATATCAAATGGCTTAGCAAACACAATAGCTAATGCAAGAGAACTTTCTAACTGGAAAAACATTAGCAGTAATATAAGATGGCCAGCTTACTGAAAATATTAATACTGGCTCAAAGAAAACTAAGAACTCATGGATTTTTCCACTATAGTTCTCAATGGCCTGGGGAGATTAATGAGGTTTTAGCCATTCTAGTTGATAAAATATGCTATAATGATATTTAGATGATCATGAATAAGTAAATTATCCAAACATACAATGATTCAGAACAGTAGAATAGAAAAGTATGCTAAAATAGTGCTCCCTTTCCTATTACATTATTCCTTTGAATGGTTTAAATACTAACCAGATCTTTATTTCATTCCCATGCTTCTCTGGTGCTTTTCCCCCTTGTCTTCTCTCAACCAATAGGATGAGGAGGAGGGTATTTGGGCATAGCCAATCAGATGCTCTTAGTTCAGCCATTTTGTTCAGAACGGTGAGAATTGGCTTTATTTACCAGTAGAAAAATATCCAATGATCACTCTTGCATCTTGCTTCTGTGTGATTATGTGGTTTAAGTGTCTTTCCTTTCCCTTTTAAATGTGGTCTTTGCATGTTGAAGTTATTACTACTTTTTGTTGTAGCTTTATTGTTTTGTAATTTATGTTAGCTTTGAATTGTTTTGTGAGAATACTCTCCCAAAGCATGCAATTGGATTTGCAGCAAAGCAATAGCATGATTCATGAAGGAACAAATGTTTCCATTATAATTTAACAGCACAATTTGAACATGGTTTCCAATATTTATGTTTAGAAAACTTTTCTGACAAAGTTGTGTGTTCCATCTTTTATTCTTAAATTACACATAAATAAAAATATTTTATTTCCACTGTTTATATTATAATTCATGAGCAAAATGAACTATGCTGTTGACATTGCTGTATGTAAAATTATATAAAAGGTTCATTATAATAAAATTAGATTGGAAGATGAATAATAATGCACCAGATTCTGTGTACACATTTTGATTTACTAAATCTATGTATTGTTATCCTAATCCAGATTCGTGAGGTTAAATTTTAGTAAGACAATATGAGAATTAAATAAGTAATCCCCTTCGTACAGAAAATCGTTTAATTCAAGCTTCTTTGTGATTTCATAGAATTTAAAGTTATTTTTGGGTCATGTCTCTATATGTATGTTTAAATGGTTTGTAATAACAAGTGAACTATATTGCTGAAGAATGCTAATGAACAGGAAGAGATGAGGTAAGTTAATTAGTTCAGATACATTTTTATTGTAAAAAAGTAAGTAGCAGGCAGGGTTTCATGAATAATGAGAAGAGTGCAGTTAAAGGAACATACTCACTTTTCGGTATTGTATTAGAAATCAAACTCAACATATAGAGAGCTCATTTTGTTGGGGAAAGTTCATGTAAGTATATTCATAGTTGTATTTCTTTCTCCATTTACTTTGTAATAATATAGTGTTACCAGAGAGAAAACAATGGGACATTTTATGACTTTAAGACTTGTTAAGCTCTGTGCTGTGGAATAAATGATACAGTTGAAATAATAATATTTGAATCCAAGTGGGAGGACAGTAGGATGTAAAGTATGAAAGTGAGATGAACAAGAAAGATTGATTGATTGATTGGTTGATTGATTGATTGATTGATTGATTTGATTTGATTGATTAGCAACTCTACACAAACACTTTCTTGCTTCACTTGCCCATGATCATTTACAGTGCAACAAAAAAAATTATCAGCAGCTAATATAAATTAATATTATCAGATAAAACAGTAAATAATAGTAAAAAGAATAACATTTCCAAAGCACCACCATAGATGCATTGTAGAGATAGTGATAAAATTAAATACTGAATGCTTGATCATAAAAATAGATTTCTCTTAAAGTTAGCCAGTCGGGATGAAGTCTGCACCTTAGTAAAGAAAGAATTCCCCATTGTTGGTACTGCCACTGAGAAGACCTGTCCCTAGTTATTCCTAACCAGGCTTTTTTCCTGGCAGCACTTTAATAACCTCATAGAGCAGTATTTAGGTTGGGGAATTCTGGGAGTGGAAGTCCAGACACTTCATTCAGTGGCTGAGGTTGAGAAATACTTCCATACAGGATGAATAAAAAGTCTAAGTTAGTAACAAGTGGGAAGTCATTTCTTTAAGTAGATAGGGGCCAAGCTATAGTAGCTATGTAAAGTGTATCCCTGTGTGTGTAATGGGCTTTATATATATACCCATGTAAAGCACATTATAATGATTTTTTTTCAGGAGGGGATCAGGACATGGATCACAGATAACAAAGTGAAGTTGTAAATCAATTCATTGAGAGGGTTGCTTGGTTGGTTGCTTGGTCTCAGGGTGGATTTGATTTAAATGATTTAAATCACTAGTAAAAAGGCTTGATTTAAATCAATTCGATTTAAATCATAATTTTTAAAGAGCAATTGTCATCTCTGTCCCGCAGCGGCTCCTCCTCTGACCCGCTGTTGACTTACTGACAATCCCAATATTGCAGAATATACAGCCTCATACTACATAACTAAGCTCCATTTCATGCTGAATAAACTAAATTATTAATGTATCTTAAATAGAAAACTATATTTAGATAGATTTTTACTCCAAAAGCATTTTATTAAAATAAATTTGATAAAAATAAAAAAATCCGGTTTTTTTTTAATTGTTTTTTAAAAAATCATCGATTTTTATCCAGGTTGGTTGGTTGGTTGGTTGGTTGAAAAGTGGAGGTCACAGGGTCAGATATATCAAAGAATAAGCAAGAAGATAACAAGAGGATTAAGTGATTAACCTCAAAGAGAAAATGAGTTTGTGCTGAATAGAAGAAATTTAAAAATTAGAAGACAAAGAAGACAAAGAACACAGATGTTGGAAAGGTGACTAACAGGCAACAAACTGGAGAGGTGGAAATATATTGAAGTATATGAGAGGAATACCGTTTAGGAAATATGTGTTAATGAAGATGGAAGTTAACTGGACTGTATTAATTATCCTTGGGGGGGGAGAGAAAACAATCAATTATTGTGTCAAGTGCAGTGGAGAAGAACATTCAAGAATAGAATATATGCCTTTTAATGTGGTAAATAGCCTGCTGAAAGGTCATCAGTTATATATCATATATTGAGAGCATATATTATGGGCACCTAAAAATCTCCCCACCTGATTTTAATGTGTATGTTTTTGACATACTTTTATTTTAAATCAGTACATGGGAAGCTAGCATGCTGTATATAGTCTCATTTTTACTTACAAGAATACCTCTGGGCCTCTCACACAATTCCTATAACTTTCTTATTAAATAGAAATGGTGAGTAGTTTCACCTAAGTGCTTTATTTGGGCACAATCACATGGTCACAATCATGGCACTTGGCCATCCCCTACACCAGTGATGGGGAACCTTTTTTTGCTCGGGTGCCAAAAGGGCCCTCCCCTCACGAGCTGACATTGGGCAACGCCTTGCGTGCCCTCAGATATGGCTCCGTGTGCCACCTGTGGCACGCATGCCATAGGTTCGCCATCACGGCCCTACACCTTCCTCATACCCTGACCTGTGCACCTTCCCCAACCTGTGTCACAACTCTCACATACGACCTTGCACCTAACCTGTGCCACATTTTGCCCTCCCCATGTACTCCCTTTCTCCCTCAGCAACCACCTACCTGCCTGCCAGGCTGGGACTTGCAACTTTCTGCCAGCTTCTCCACAACATTGGTTGTGGGAAGTTGGCAGGAAGTTGCCTCATCCAATGTGCTGTTGGTTATTATCATTTATATCAGCGGTTCCCAACCTGGGGGTCGCGACCCCTTTGGGGGTCGAACGACCATTTCCCAGGGGTCACCCCGGCATCCTCAGCTCCCCCCCCCCACTGCCACAAGCCTGGCCAAATTGTGCCCCACAACCTGCGACCCACCGCAACCCACCCCGTCACCGCCATTTGGGTTCTTTTACCCTATGCGCAAAGCATTCTGCGCATGCGCAGAGGGTAAAAGAACCCAAATGGCAGCGGCGGGATGGGTCGCGGTGTGGGTGTGGGGGCGGGGCGTGGGTCACGGCATTAGGAAGGTTGGGAACCACTGATTTATATTATTACGTTGCAGAGATTTTCCTTTTTGTAAAACAGATGATGACATGGTTTAATGTCATGTGGTGTTGTTTATCTGAGGTTCCATTTACCTATTTTTCCGAACAGCTAAGAACTAGATGATTTTTACTATGTCCTGATATGTAAAACTTTAGAACTCGAAGAGGATGTACTTTCTTTTTCACATGACTGTAGTTTAAATCTAAATACTGAGAACTAATGAAATTACCATAAAAATTATCCTCTGCTTCTGTACAAAAGCCACATCTGTTATCTTCTCAGTCTTTTGCTCAGAGTCTTGAAATACCTGGTTCAAAAGAATACTTGCTAATAACTTTGAAGAGAAATAAATTCTCTTGCTGCTTAACTGCATAAATTCGCTTAAATACTGCTTAAATATACGACTTAACAGTAATATATTGTATATCATCTTTACTCTAGGATTTGTTATATAGGGTTCATAAAACATCTCTCTTTTAGGGGGAAAAAACTGAACTCCTTATCTGTTGCATCTTAGAAGAGCTGATATCTAGGTCTTATTGCTTCTTACAAGCAGTATAAAATCACATTATCACTATTTATGGTTCCTTTTTTCTACTTATGGCCTATAAGTATTAGTGTACTGCCAGTTTCACAAACATTTTAAGAAAAGGAAAAACTAGCACATAAAAGCAGCATTTCATGCTGCCAGTAAGGGGAGAAGAGAGGGAGTCAAAGAATCAACACTTGGGTGGCAGAGAAAAGCAGGCAGATAGGAGAGGAATTAGGTGTGGATGGCAAGGGAGGTTACTAGTGAAAAAATCCACGTAGTAGGATGTAGCAGCTGGTTATGAGAAGGTTACCACTGGAATGATAATTTATGAAAGATGTTCCATAAAGATAAATTCTTACCATGGCAATTTGAGTGGATGAGAAAATCAAACAAAATTGTCACCTTAGGGGTGATTTTACTATTTGAGATGGTTGGCTTCGTTCTAGAGATTTATGAACTTGTCATGCCTATCAAAATCATGGGATATAAAACTTGTACCAAGGGCCCGAATCTAATTAGAAATGTGGGCCTCAGATTCTAGTTCTCCTTTGGACATGGAAGCCAACTCAGTGACTTCGGGTTAGTTACTTTCTCTGAGCCTTCATCAACATCAGGCTGTAAGACAAACCAACCAATGAACACAACACATCACAACATACATTGACAGCTTTGTGGTAAGAACTAGGGCAAGCCCAGTGAAAGAAACAAACATACAGTATCCTGCCTACGCTAAGAACAATCCCATAACCCAGATGACAAAATGGACATGAATGAAGAAGTAGCAATACAGTAATATAAAAATATACCTAAAATTTAAGTATTTTGAAGTAGATTTTTAACAATAAGATAGATTTGAAAGAGTAAGTTAAAATGTTAATTGAAAAGATACATTGGCTGTCTATCTGTTAAAAGAAAATTAAAATAATAATAATAATAACACACTCAAGAAAGGAGAAGAAGGAGGAAGAGGAAGTAGAGGAGAGGAGGTGAGAAGGTAGAAGGGGCAGTAGGAAAGGGGAGAGAAGGGGAAGAAGGTAGAGGAAGGGGAGAAGGATAGAGGGAAGGGAGTGATCAGACAAAATATGTAGGATAGATGGGCAATCTAGTAGTAATATTGGATGTGGGAGGAAATTAGAATAAATCGTTGTTAATGTATCATGGTATATATATGGATGTTTTATGTGAAGAATATTAAAAGAAAATAAAAAACTTTTTAGGGAAAAAAAAGAACAATCCCATAAGATATATTAATGGAGTTAATAAATTTCAATACTTAGCACAGTTGAAATTCTTGTCAGCATTGAGATTTAAAACATGTAACTAAATAATGTCTTGTGATAGTCAGTTTCTACAATTTGCTTTGAAGCAAGTTCAGAAAATTCAGCAACAAGTTACATTTAAAAACATTTTAAAACAGACAAATGAAGAGATGCTGCTAGGGCAGAATCACTTTTTTTTTTAGGTAAGGAAGCCTGTTAAAAAATATTTCTGCCTCTTGGGAAGGACCCCCCCCTCATTGATGGGTGCTCTAGAAGGTATGTAGGTGGTGCAAGGAAGGACTTGTGATCTGGTCCATCAGCCCTGTCTATTTGGCAGGTGCTTTTGTATCCTTTCAAGATAAGCTCTGCCGCTGTGGGAAGTGGTGCAGCTCTTGCTAAGTGGCCAGCTCAAATTAGATGTGGGAGAAGTCTAGAGATAAGACATACTTACTGGTGAGGCAAATGAGTCCCAAGGGAAATAAGCAAACTCTTCAGAGAGTTCTGCTAGGCTCCAAACCAGCAGGGTCAGCACATTTCAAAAGTAAACTATGCTCATCAAATTAGGAGGCTTCCCACAAGTGATAAAGATGTTGATAACAATAAGGAAAACAACCCCTATTAGTTATTAATATAGTCTCCTCTCCATCTGCAAAGGCAAAAGATGCAGAAAGTATTTAGGCAAAAAGTTCCGCTTTCAGACATGTAGTGTGCTTTTGATATATTTTAGCTCTCAACAAGAAAATACTCCATGGGAGGAAAAATATGTCTATCATCTCAATAAAAACATATTTGTTTTCCTTGTTTTTAATCAGTGAAGAGCTATTCAAATGCTCCCTCGTGTTTTAGTTTTTCTTCTGTAACCAAAGACCGTTGATATTTTCCACCTAGGTTCCTTGTGGTGTTATTCCATGCTGCCTCTTTAATACAGCGCTAAGATGTTAATCCCAATGTTGTACTATAAACAGGGTTCTACCAGGGAAAGGATTTTGACACCACTAATCTAAAGCTTTCAGCTCCTCCTATTGCATGGCCATTAATCCATTCACAGAGTGTTGGAAACATAGCAAAGGAGCCAGAACAATCGTGTATTCATTGACACTGTTGAAAGTAATACCAGCACCTGTTTCTGTTGACTGAGAGATTATCACACTTCCACATTCATTATTAGGGTTAAAGGGTATGGTTGGAAAGATACCTTATGACTGCTGACAAGCAGCAGGTGCAGCCATAGTTCTCATTGCAGTGAACGTTTAGGCAGCCAGAGGTTTGCCATTGGTCGTCTTTGCTGAAGTTCTGTAGATCATTTGTCACAAATTTCATTTTATATTGCCTAATGTTTTATTGGTAATGACCAAAAAGAAATGTGGCTCCCTGCATTTTTCAAAACATTTGAAAGTAGTATTCTAAGGTACAGTAGTTTTGGGGGGTGGGGTGTTGTATGAAATGTGAATTTCCTAAAAGTCCTTTTTAGTTAAACCAGGGGTCGGCAACCTTAAACACTCAAAGAGCCACAGAGGTCCTAACCGGAAGCCTCCCGTTCAATTCTGGAGCCGACCGGAAGTCTGGTTCCCCCACCATAGAGTCCTCCTAGTGCAGCATCCTTTTTCCTCTACCTGTCCTAACCGGAAGCCCTATCAATTGTGGAGCCGACCAGCAACAGGGAGCCACAGCAGAGGGATGAAAGAGCCACATGCGGTTCCAGAGCCGCGGGTTGCTGACCCCTGAGTTAAACAAAAGTTGACTGCAAGTCTTCTGAGACTGGATCCACACATACCCTTCCCTTGCCCAGTAGTTGGTGATTTCTCTCAGCTTTCCTCCAGTTTTTTTTATTTTTTTAATTAAAGTTTATTAAGCATTCCCTTTGTTTCTGTTTCAGGGTGTGATTGAATTATTTTCTGTTATTTTAGGTAATTCAGCCTCTCTTAGACCTTGATCAGAATCGTAGCAAGTTGAAGTTATATATTGGACATTTGACAGCCCTATGCCATGACCGGGACCCTCTGATTCTCCGTGGACTCACTCCTCCGACATCGTACCACCTGGATGAGAATCGTGCAGCTTGGGAGAAGGAGCTGCAGAAGATGACTCTGGAGCAGGTCAGAAGCTGATGTTTTCATTTGGGATGCTTAAACTGGGTGCAGGTCATGTCAGTTCCTTGCTTATGTCTGATTTTTTTTTTATTTTCTAAATGAAAGTGTGCAGTTTTTTTACTTTAGAGTAATAAGGGTACTTCAAAGTGTAGTACTGCTATTCTTAAATAATAAGAATTCAGAAATATATTGTCAATGTAGGATTCAAGGGTAGAATTCCATGTTTCTTTCAGCAGAATGGATAGAAAAGCCCCCAAATTCAGTACGGTCAGTTTAACCCAGGGGTGGCCAAACTATGGTTCTTTGAGGACCTGTGGACTTCAACTCCCATAATTCCTGAGCCAGCCACACATGCATGGCTAGCTCAGGAATTCTGGGAGTTGAAGTCCACAGGTCCTCAAAGAACCATAGTTTGGCCACCCCTGGTTTAACCCATATTAGAATAAGTAAAATAATATCTATTAAAGAGAAAAATTTTGTGAGGACATTTTATCCAGAGTGTAAAATTACTTTACTACCCAACTTCCAAGAAATCCTAGCTGATCTATGTCACATTGTCCTAGACATGCCCAAAGACCCAATTAAATTTTTCCCAGGCCTGCCCTAATTACGATTAACCGCAGTTTATGGAGAGTAAGATAGCTTAAAAGCCTGAGACTCGTTCATATATTACTGAGCTATTAATCATTATATCCAGACAAGGCTAAAGTATACCCTTTTTTATAAATGGGTTCCAAACATTTCTGGTGCTTAAAGTATAAATGAGAACATTTGCCCTTGAATTAACCTGGAATAGAATCTTCAGTGTGTTTGTATTGAATCTATATAAAAGGGATTTGCAAGTGATCTACAAATATGCTACTACCATATTTCAGCAAAAAATAATATTCTCTTTATAAATCTGAAATATCCTTGTTAGTCAGACTGAAAATTACAACAAATCAGTATTTTTCTTCCTGTTTTTCTAATCTAGAAATTCTAGATAATATTTTTTCTTATTCTGCATATGAAAAGCTTTGCTTTCAAGAGAGTTTTTTGTTAAAATATCTAAGTGAAACTTCAGCAAAATGTCATGAACTCAAAACAGGATAAAACACAATATATATATATCAAGAGGTTGACAGAGTCTTTCGTTGAAAAATTATTGTATGGCTAAAACAATTTTGCAAGAGTAAACCACTTGTTTGGATCTTGAAGAATGGATATGGATCCTAAAAATGCATGCGCACATTTATTTTGCTGATAATAAGCTTTATGTTTCAGTTCTATTTCTTCATTCTCCTTATAACTGCTAGATAACTAATGATGTGGAAAGTTTGTTTCACCCCAGATTCTTGTTTCTTTTACTTATTGCAACAAAGCTTCTGATAGGACTTGATATCTTTTCAGGGTGTGTATGTTTCTTACATGCATTTATGTATTTATTTGATTTCTATCCAACTTTTATTTGTACAGCTCAAGAAAACATTATGTAGTGCTGTACAAAATAAAGGTGGAATAGAAATCAAATAAATACATAAATGCATGCAAGAAACATACATACTCTGAAAAGATATCAAGTCATATCAGAACCTTTGTAACAGTCCTATTTTCCCCAGGACAACAATCTTGTGGGATGCATTGGGCTGAAAGAGAAGGAGTAGCCCCAAGTTACCCAACTGTCTTCCCACACTTTTCTAGTCCAGCACCTTAACCAATACATTAAACCAGAGGTCTTCAAACTTGGCAACTTTAAGACTTGTGGACTTCAACTCCCAGAATTCTCCAGCCAGCTGGCTGGAGAATACTGGGAGTTGAAGTCCACAAGTCTTAAAGTTGCCAAGTTTGAAGACCTCTGGCATAAACATTACCTTATCAGAATTCCCTTTGTATACTTTAGTGGAAGGAGGCTTTTATGCTTTGTAGCTATTACTACTAAACTAATAGAAAAAAAGTGTAGGTTTGGTATTAGAAAAGTTATATAATTTTAAAATTAACAATCACAACAATAATAAAAATGGAAAGAAAAGGGCAAAATCTTACCCTGTTCATGAGAAAAAAAAATCTAACATGTATTTACCCAGAAAAATGTTTTTTCTTTTTTTTTCCAACTTTTGACAAAGAATAAATACATCAGTAGTCTTTTGCTACAGATGTAAATTTCTCTGGTATTCTATTTTAATTCTTTTAACTAACCCCCCTGTCTGAAAAATCCACAATGCCATATTCAAATCCTGACAATATAAATAATAAGAACATACACATGTATAATATTAGAGGAAAAAGAGATATCTGAAGAACACAGAACTTGGGACACGGTATCTATTTTCACTTTTCTTACAAATAAAGCAACTCGTGGCCAGATAGGTTTATTCCCCAATGTATATCCATAGTTGGTTCCTTATTAAAAATCCACCCTTTCTCAAGTAATGTCAGCTGCTGCTACCTCAGAATTCATGAAATAATACTTCTTCCTGACCTCTAGATAACTGTATTCTTCAGTTACTTGAATAAATCAAAACATCTGTTTGCCAGTAACATAAAGCAGAACATTTAAGCATATAGATCAGGGGTCCTCAAACTTTTTAAATGGGGGGCCAATTCACAGTCCCTCAGGCTGTTGGGGGGCCAGACCGGCTGGGTGGGTGTGGCTAGGTCACATGACTAGGTGGGCGTGGCCAATTTAACAGACCATTGAACAATGCACACAAATTAAACTTTCATTTGTTTTGCTCCTGGGAGTGTTTTATTTGTTTTTGTTTGCATGTTGCTTTTTTGGTTGACTTTTCTTTTTACTAGATCGTTTTTTCAGTTGTTTAGGAGTCTAGTGGTCCACTTCAGGAAACTCAGTTTTGCAGCAATTCTTCTCAGCCCCAAGGAGCTTGAGAAATTTCTCTCTCTCTCTCTCTCTCTCTCTCTCTCTCTCTCTCTCTCTGTCTCTCCCTGTCTCTGTCTATCTCTCCCTTTGTCTATCTATCACTATTTTATCTATCTTCTAGAGGCGGAGGAGGTGAAACATGGGCCGTTTTCTGGCCTCCTGGGACATCTGTGTGCCACATTTTACACCTCCCCCCGCCTCCAGAAGCATTCTGGAGGCCAAAAACAGGCAAAAACGGCCCAGGTTTTGGCCAGAAATGGGCCGTTTTCGCCTGGGTTTTGGTCTTCTGGGGCATCTGTGCACCCCGTTTTTCACCTCCCCCGCCTCCAGAACGTCTCTGCAGGCCAAAAGTGTTGGCCTTACCTTTCAGTTCCAGCCCACGAGGCTCATGAAGGTAAGTTCTGTGCTCGGCCGAAGGGTATGCGGGGCAATGGGGGCGGGGCAGCCTCATGGTCCTGCGCGGGCCAGATTAATGGCTTCAGCGGGCCACATGTGGCCCGCAGGCCGTAGTTTGAGGACCCCTGATATAGATAATCATATTCTAATCCCTATACAAATATGTAACAGATAAAGACATAGGAATCATATTATTCCAAATCAGTACCCTGTTACACCTTTTAAATCATATTTGCTTTCTATATCAGGAGCTCAGTTCCATTTTGTTTACTTTCTTATATTGAACATTAATGCATAGACAGTGAAGGCTGTGAATGCGATGAGCCAGTGTTCTAATTTTTTCATTAATAAGCCTCATTAAAACAATACCCCTTCTTCCTTCTCAGTGTGTCCATATTTATCTGAAATCTATATGTCAGGTCTCTGTATCTCCAAGAGTCCAAAGCTCTCTTAATGAAGCTTGGCCAAAATCAAGTTTGCACAAAAACATTTTTAGCCGTTCCTGTGACATGCAACTCATCTTGTGCCAGCAGTCCACCCAGAAAATTCAGACCCTGTTCCCAGAAGCCAAATATCTCCAGTCAACATCATTTGGATAGCCCGTTGTTCACTTGTATTATTTTTTCCCTGTAGTGGTTGTCTTCCATGAACTAGGTTTTTAGCTTTTTTCATAGTTCTCAAAAGTCCATTATAATTTTGTATCTGTTCTATTCAGTGCAAATGATTCCATTGTAGATTAGCAAGAAATAGTCAGTATCAGTGGGTTTTAAGTTGATTAAAAACACGCCCATTTATATGGCTGCTCAGTATTCAGTGCTGAGTTTAGCAAGCTTCGTCTTGGGATAGGACAGTGCAGTTACACCAACATCAAGCCGATCAAACTCTGGAGCCTGGTTTCCAGAAAAAGCAATTTCTCAATTTCATTCTCCAATACCTTACCTTTAACATCTGGAGACAGCCAAAGACTTTAGAAATAGTCAACCTAGAGTTTCCAGAAACAATTGAATACACCTGACTCCAAATTCCAAACCTGCAAACAGTCCTTCCTGTTCCATTTTGGATATATAAAGAATTGTCCTAAAAATGCAAGTTCCAGGTATAGTTATAGATGAAGAATCGATAGAATCACGATCTCCGGATCGTTTGAAAAAATTCATTAACTAAGCTTTCGTCAGCCCCTGCTGACATTGTCAGAGTGTAAAATCCCCATTGAAGAGATGCTTGCTTTTATGTAATGCCGATCGATTTCTAAGGCAAAAACAACAAGGCCAATTACAGGAGAGAGGCAAGGGTGTGGGTCTATTATGCGTGCAATGACTAAATCGATCGGCATTACATAAAAGCAAGCATCTCTTCAATGGGGATTTTACACTCTGACAATGTCATCAGGGGCTGACGAAAGCTTAGTTAATAAAATTTTTAAAACCTTCCGGAGATCATGATGTCTATCGATTCTTCATCTCTCTCTCTCTCTCTCTCTCTCTCTCTCTCTCTCTCTCTCTCTCTCTCTCTCTCTCTCTCTCTCTCTCTCTCTCTCTCTCTCTCTCTCTCTCTCTCTCTCTCTGTGTGTGTGTGTATAAACACACAAACACATATATACACACACATATACATACATATATACCCACGCATATACATATACTGAATATATATATATATATACATACATACATACATACATACACACACACACACACACACATATATAAATATATATATATATATATATATATATATATATATATATATATATATATATATATATATATATATATATATATATATATATATATATATATATATATATATATATATATATAAATATTAAAAATGATCTGATGCCAAAGAGTGGGTTGTATTGGTGGAATTTGTTTTGTCATTTTATGAATGTAGTCCTGTGAATATGACAAATTGTTACATTAAAAGCCATTCTGGAATATCAGTAATATCTCAGTTTCTCTATTTTGCTTCAAAAATGCAGTGGCCAAGTCTGTTTTTGTGCTAAATCTAGATTTGAATCCAAACTAAAAAGTGTCAAAATAACTAACTTCTTCTGCCAGTTCCTAGTGCTCCAGATTCACTGAGAGCCTTCACTGGAGATGCCATATTTTCATCAGCCATAACTTAAAATTGGTCAAAATCATAGATATCTTTGCATAAAATACTGTGGTCCCTCCGTGTAGCTTGGCTTTACTTTAACTATACCAGTTTTTCAATATAGTATCACTACAAAATATTTATGAATGCCATAGTAAGATTATACATTTAGAAATATATTTTGGACTGACGTGTAGATACTTCATATTTCTTAACACTGTTTTAAGTACATTTTACGACCTTTCTTGCCACAGTTGTTATCATGGCAGTTACTAAGTTAGTAACATGGTTGTTAAGTGAATCTGGCTTCCCCATTGACTTTGCTTGTCAGGTCACAAGGGTGAACGCATGACCCCAGGACACTGCAACCGTCATAAATACAAGTCAGTTGCCAAGTGTCTGAATTTTGATCACATGACGATGATGGGTATGCTGCTTCGGCCGTTAAGTATGAAAAACAGTTGTAAGTCACTTTTTTCAATGCCGTTGTAACGTTGAACTAGGCGAACTGTAGCAAATCAAGGACTACCTGTATCTAATGGATCAAGGAGCTGCAGTTGATTTCAGTATATATTCAGATTATATGATTGCCTCCAGATAACCTGGGAAATGCCATTTTATTTTTTTAACAACTCTTAGAAGGGAAAACTGAATCTTGATTTGGCCATTTAATGAACCTTAGTGCAGGGACTGAAAGTTTTCTCTTTTTCTTTTCCTTTCCTTGCAGCTTCACAACGAGCTGGAAAAGGCCGAGAAGGACAGTGCAGAGCTACAAGAGTTTGCGAATGCCATTCTCCAGCAGATAGCCGATCACTGCCCAGACATCCTGGAGCAAGTTGTCAATGCACTTGAGGAATCATCGTGACTGAAGCCAGCACTGCTTCTCCACAGCAGCCTGCCACGGGGTCAGGCCCTCCCAGTTCAAGGAGTCATGAGAATAATAAAGCATATGAAATGGGGAGGGAGAGGAAACACTCTTGGTGCACCTTTTTATAAACAAATGAACATAAACTGGTAATCCCTCCAGTTGATAATGCCTGCATTCATCTTCTTACTGCCTTTCTCCCTCGGAATATATGCCGCACAGTTACTTTCCCGTTGGCTCTGGGTTGTGTCTGCTCTGAAATTTGCCAAGACTAGAAAGTATGATGAGGCACTTGCCTTTATTTTACTTTCCAAGTAATGAAAATCTTTAGCCTGTGTGGGGAATTCGATGCCCTCTAATAGTGTCTTATAATTGGCCAACATCCGTTTAGCTAGGTTTGCTGCTTATGTCTCTATAGGAGGATTGATCCTTAAGGAGAGGTGGGAAGTGATGCATTATGTTAAAAAAGTACGGGATACGTTCCTGTTTTCCTTATTATTCTGCTTATTGTGAGCCTCACTTTTGTTTACCAAATGAGCTATGAAATTTTGTGGCTGGTTTCTTCAGCTCGTTTTCTTGGTATTTAGTCAACTTTACTAGAACACTATTGTTGCATTTTTGGTTGAACTGTGCCCTTTTTCCCCCCCACTTCTCTCATTTTATCTGTTTTCTGGGTTCTTGGGGAGTTGCATCATATCCGCAGTGGTATGTTCCAGAGCCTCCATCAGTGATTGAGAGATCAAAAAAACTTCTCTACATGGTATTAGGTTAACATACTGCAATTCACAGCCTAATTAGGAATCTGAACATTCATTTGAATTACATTAATAATGAAAGCACATTTTGACTAAGGGCACTACTAGTTCTATGCATAATTTATTCTTAAAAACATTCACTGGAACAAACTTTGGTTTTGCTATATAAACTAATTTCCTTATTTCAGGCTTCAGGGTCATGAGGAACCTTTAGAGCATAAATATGCTCTTTTTTTGACAAAGAATGCAATGTCTACAATATAGTCGTACTCTTAAAAGATTTTTTTCTTCCTTTCTGGATGCTTTATATTTCATTCTTCATCACTAAGGTCTCCTTTTCCCCGCTGCCTCATCTCTACCCAGTACATGCCTACGTTCAGATCTGGAAAGCCAGCTCACACGACGTCATGCATTCAATTTTGAAAGAATGCAGTCGGGCAAATTAGGTGTTCATGTTGTCTTGTAGATGCTTCAGAAAACGGATTGGGCATAAATAAGCTTGGTTTTGAATTATAAACAGTCTTTCATCCTATGGGTTTCCTAATGAAGGGTTCCTATTGCTCTTAGTTAGCACCTCCATGGTTTTAGAGATCTGTAATGATAGCTTTAAAAGCAACTAGAGCCTCTAGTTAATGCTTTTTGACATAAAAGAAAAGAGACCTGAGTGACCTTAAGTTGGCAGTTCACCGGAAGGCATATAGACAGCAACTACACATACTATTCACCCATGTCTCATATCAAAGCCACATCTTTGGCCCTGTTGCTTGAATGGCATATTTTGGTAGGACTTTCTTTCAGGTTTTCCTCCTTCATCCCTAATTACTCACTGTAGGAATTTAATGCTGCCTATAAAACCATCTCAGCCTTCAGGCCTAACATTTGCTACCAGTGCTTATCCTATTGAGTTATATGGGTGGATTTTCAGCTGCCCTTGTTCCCTGCTGTAAAATAATCCATTCTGTGTAGGAAAAGCTCTGGAATTTCCTTATCTCTGGTTGAAATTACTTCTGCTCGTAAACCTAGCTGATATTCTCCTTGATAACGTTTTGTTTTGTTTTGTTTGAAGGGGGAATTTTTCTGAAAAAATGGAGAGGATAGTTTGTGATTGTTCCTTCATTCTCATGTGCTTATTGCCCTGTTTATGCTAATGCTTCTTGAGCATTTAACTCTTCCCCTACATGTGGCTACACTAATGCAAAACAGGTTCTGTTACAAAAAAATATAATATTCTGAGAACTTCTTAAAAGTCCCACTGCAAAGAAATGGTGATAGGTACTATTGTTGGCATTCCATTCACCACATTCTGTGGGGGGGGGGGGAGAAATTTGTTAAATGACTCTTATTAGTAGAGTAGCTATTGGGCCTTTGCCATTCTTACCACAGATCTGGACTGGAGCTCCCGTGTTGCTCTTCTTTTCCTTCTTGTATAAAATCTTTTCCCTCTACCGTGAATTCTCTTGCATTTTAAGGATGGATCTAAGCCTTCAATAAAAACTTGGGGGAGAGAGAGAAATGCACAAACAAGTTCTCATCTGCAAACAATGATCTAACAGCAGTAAAATATTGCAGGCAATCTTGATGCCATTTGGAAAGAGGGCCTGTCTTTCTTCACAACTCTAGGAACTGTGGGCCTTAAATACAAGGTGTTGGCCATGAGTTTGTAGAACAACCATCCTATTCCAGTTGGCCATGTCATCTGGGAATTCTGGACACTCCAATCCCGACCTCTCTGGAGGTTATAAGGTTAGAAGTAATTCTGGAAGAGCATGATATTCTTATTTCCTTTTTACCATAAAGTAGAAGATGGTTAACAATCTTGTAGATTTAAACAATATTGGCTCCATTGGAAGACAAAATGAAATGCTCAGACCTATGCCTGGTAATCTGATATTTCATTGAACGGTCACAGCTTTCCTAAGTTTTGATATCTTTATGGTCTGCTACAAGTAAGACCAAGCTTTTGTGTCCAGAAAATATACCCCGAAAAGTTTTTTTCTGGAAAAGCATTTTTTTATGTGCCTTGTTACTCGCTTCAGTTTTACATGAATTTTATTTAGATTAGCCGTGTTAATAGATTTTATTGGGTAACCAGGCTTGTCCGTTTTGAGAATTGTTTTCCTTTTCTTTCAAGCTCTGAAAAGCTGATTTTCTGTTAATAAAATATGTTCCATGATCTCCAAAGATGCTAGGGAGAATTCGAACATATTAAGAGCTTCTTGAAAGATTAAGGTAATTTCTTGTGCCAGCCTCGTTGGATTGTTTAATGATCCAGGTTTTCACTCTAATTTCTTCAAAAACCAGATTTCAAACATTTTTTTAAGAGGAAAAGGGGAACTTCAGCTTCAGAATTATGCAGTTCAAGAGACATGTCAATGTAAAACACCTTTCTTTTTTAATGATTTGTTACAATGACTACTTTTGGCTCTTGTTTTTATGTAGGAATGCCAAGTGCTATCTGAGAACTCCCAAAGACTTCCAATAGCTAAAGAAACAAAGAGTACAGCAAAATAGATGCCATTTTTTTAATGTGGTGGGGGCGGGTTAAAGATTGCTGGAAATATATACACATCCACGTTCATCAGTAGTATTAAACACCTGTTTATCAATTCTAATATTCTGTCAGGGAAATTTCAGTATCTGAACGTAAAATAAACTTATAATCTCATATGAGTAGATCGCCATAGCATAGAACCCTGGAGTGACCTTATCAAATGGAAATAGGATACATTTTTGTCACAGTTGTTGAAATCCAAGAGGTGCTACTTCAGCAAAAAAAAAAAGTGAAAGCAGATTGCTGCATATCTAATACATTCTCCTCTGGAAAAGGTGACAGAGCAGAGAAAATTGGGCAGTGGGTGGTTGGGGGCTGCCAAAGTTACCAAGACAAACTCTTCTCTTGCCAAACACTCAGTCTTTTATCAGTGCAACCGGTGCTGTTTTTGTAATAAACGTTTTTTTACTTTTTTTCCACATATAAAGGAAGCTGTTACCTTCTGAACAAAATGGCTGTCTGTCGACATTTTTTTTAAACGAGAGAATAAAAAGCATTTCTGAACTTTTTAGTGTCAAAGCGTAAACATAAGAATACTGATTTTTCCAGTGCGTGTGGTGAGTGCTGTAACCCTGTCATCATTGGTATTCTTAAATCTTTCAGGGTTGTTGGGTTTTTTTTTAATTTTATTTTTCTGTTTTGTTCTCTGCTTGTCAATTTACTGTCTGTGTGATCCTCTGGCTGGGGCAGTTACTGACCGTGTGTCTATTGTCTGATTTTAAATAAAAAAAGGTAGAGTAGAAATGGAAAAGTTGTACTTTAAAAATATAAACACTAAATGTATTGTCCAAAGGAATTCAAATATGAATAGGCAAAGTTGTGAACTCCTCTTTTTACAGTTATCTTAGGCCAGGGGTCCCCAAACTTGGCAACTTTAAGACTTGTGGACTTCAACTCCCAGAATTCTCCAGCCAGCATGCACTGGCTGAGGAATTCTGGGAGTTGAAGTCCACACCTCATAAAGTTGCCAAGTTTGAAGACCTGACTTAGGCAGTTCCCAATCTTGTTCATTTTAAGCATGGTTGGATGGGGAATTCTGGAAGTGGAAAGTCCCTAAAGTTGGCAAGATTGGGAAACTCTGGTCTAAGGAAACAGATGATTTAGGTTCAAGTTACCTTTTAGTTGCCTTTGTCAGACTTGAGGAAGACCAGACCAGTGTGGCCTTCATAGGAACATCACTAACCCTTGATTTCCTCACTGTATCATGGTAATATATGTGAAGTCCCTTTACAAGAGAAATAAATTAGTCCTGCAGTTGTTGTTTTTTCAAGTTTCCTAGGTTTTTTAGTAGTGCAAATTTAAATCGAAGGGATGAATGGAAGCTGGCATTTATACTTTGATTTTTTTTTACACATAAGTTATATTTCCAATGCCTCTGCCAAGAGTTCCATTGTTTCTTTGAAAATATAATCTTAAAGGGCTTGTCATTGTGGTAGAAGTTTTCTACTACTGCTCCAGGGTTTGGCTAACATACATATGCATAGCATAATTAGCTTTATTATTGCTGCTAATCCTATCTTACAAAACATGAATGTACTTTCAAACGTTTAAACCTGGTTAGTTTGGGGACTACCTATCACCTTTTTCCATTTGAAATAACCAGTGTTTCAGCAGAGATGTCTCTGATTTACTATGAAGTGTTCCTGCCAGAATAAGAACGCTGAATTTATTGCAGATGGTTTGTAATTTCACCCTTGGGACATTCCTATTAATGCTGCATCTTAAAAGATTTGAGCCAAGTTTTATTCATAATTGCCTTTACTTTTTTTCCCCCCCATCTATTTTTGGCTTAGATGAAGTAATGCATCTTTCAGGCATTCAACAAATAAACTAGAATTTGTCCTGAGCATCTCCTTAAATAACAAACAGCTCATAAGCTTGACTTATCTGCATTAGCAGTCACATAACTGATGGCTTGTACATATCATTTTAAGGATATGATTACATTGGTTCAAGTGAATGAGATGCTCCTATAACCTGAAATGCATGCTGTTAATTCATCCAGGCCAAAATAGTTGGTTATTTTCATCAGACTTAGTTCATGATGAACTTAGAACACCAAGTTCTGTTTTGTCAAATGAATCACGAAGACAGCATAGTAGGCTGTCAGAAGGGTGAAGAATTGTGGGATGGCTCCCCCCCCCTTGTTTATATACTGCAGGTGGGCATAGTTGGAAAGTGTCTACTTGGAAAGTGATGTGTTGCACTTTAATAGAGGAGGAGACAACTTTTGCATATATAGTCTGACATACGTTGAGTTCCTTTTGGAAGGACTAGCAGTGGGAGATGATAGATGTCTGTAATACAAGTGCATATGCTGCCTTCAACATATATGTGTTTAATTGATGGAGTCATGTTACTGACAAGATAATGAATTGCAAAGAAATTGTGTTATATATTCAACTTTGCCTTGATAATATAAACATTTTTGTTCAGTTGTTTCTTTTTTATTAACAAAGTTCATGAGGAGATTATAAACTTGTTTAAAAATTAGATGTTATGTCCTTTTTTATATTAAAAAAAGCCTTCGTACAGTAAATTTTAAAGTCTCCTATTCCAAGATGTGAACGTGTTCAAAGTGATGATGTCACACTTCTTACAATATCTCAGATGTGGTCATTATACAGAGGATATGTAGATCTGATGGGAACCAGCATGGGAGAGAGTTGGGAACCAGCATTCCTCCATTTTGGTACTTAAGGCATGTTGATTATACCAGTGCTTAACCATAAGATGACACATTGATCTTTATTTTAAAAAATCTGTTAGATAGAATTGGCTTGCCTTTTTAGCACAACAAAGGATGTGGTCATCTGTATATCTTTATGAATATAGTTTTTACAACACATGGCCCCCTATGCTTCTGGTTCTCACAGTCAATTTTCTTCACCACGCAAAGCAATGGCTGCTGATCTCTCTCCACTTCTGGTGCCCATCACACATCTATTTATTTTGTGATACTTGCCTAAAAGAAAGTCATTTTTTTTTCTACACAATTCTGGCCAGGAAAAAATCATGGGGCCTAAGATTGTGGCTTGTCCCCATTATTATTGACAATGCCACTCTCATAAACTGACAGTGTCAATTGCGTCCCCACTTTGTGTACTAGAACAAAATTAGCTTCCTTAGTCTAATGGTATTGCCATGGTTTCAAAGAGACATGTTGAGATTCTAGAAAAAGTGCAGAGAAGATAAACCAGGATGATTAGGGGACTGGAGACTAAAACATATGAAGAACGGTTACAGGAACTTGGCATGGCTAGTCTAGTGAAGAGAAGGACTAGGGGAGACATGATAGCAGTGTTCCAATATTTGAGGAGCTGCCACAGAGAGGAAGGGGTCAAGCTATTTTCCAAGGCACTTGAAGGCCAAACAAGGAATAATAGATGGAAACTGATCAAGGAGAGATTCAACCTAGAAATAAGGATAAATTTTCTGACAGTGAGAACAATCAACCAATGGAAGAGCTTGCCTTCGGAAGTTGTGAGAGCTTCATCACTGGAGGTTTTCAAGAAGAGACTGGACTGTCATTTGTCAGAAATGGTGTAGAGTCCCCTGCTTGGGCAGGGGGTTGGACTAAATGACCTACAAGGTCCCTTCCAACTCTGTTAATATATTTAATTTTTCCATCCACACCAAACTATGGCACAAACACAGTCTGGCAATTTTTTCCTGCCAAGTTCCAATAATGATTGTCCCCAGGTTGTTCAAGAATACATTTCAGCTCAGCAGTTTGAAAAGGCCCAAGGTATATAAAGCGTATAATGCTTGGCACCCACTATTTAGAATTGAGGTCTGTCACAGATGGAAAATATTCTCTATTTGGCTTAGAGTTCTGATTTAATTCTAATTTGGACCTCTAATTAGAGATGCATTGGGGGAGGGGATATTAGAGCAGAGAGGAGAGAAACATGCTACATGCTGATTGTATGGATTGAGAAACTTGTGTGGCAAAACTACACTTAGACGTAATTGTTTCTGGCACACTTAACACCATTTTCCAGGAATTTAAAAGGGGTGGATAGCTGTGGCCAGGTTGGAGTAAAATGGTCACAGAGGCTAGGGAAGGAAGCATGAAGTACTCTAGAACAGGGGTCTCCAACCTTGGCAACTTTAAGACTTGTGGACTTCAACTCCCAGAATTCCTCAGCCAGCTTTGCTTCAATTCTGGGAGTTGAAGTCCACAAGTCTTAAAGTTGCCAAGGTTGGAGACCCCTGCATCTAGAAGCCCTTTGCTATTCATTACTCCCTCACTTTCAAGGCAACATGAAAAGATTCCAGCAGTAGAAGTATGTTGCCAATTATCCCTCTAGTAACTTGTACAAGATATGGGAAAGCCACTGAAATCCACCACCCTCACATACCCCTCCACAAAAGAAAAGGGTGGGGGGATCCAGTTTTTTCATATACAACGAGCTTGCGCTGCTTTTTCCCACTTTAGGATTGTATCTGCTTAATGACGAAAGATCTGGGCCATTTTTAAAGTCAGTTTACTGAAATACACAGAAGTATTTTACAGCAAGAATGTGGAAACCAGTGTTCTCTGGTGCGGGGGTCTCCAACCTTTGCTGGCTGAAGAATTCTGGGAGTTGAAGTCCACAAGTCTTAAAAGTTGCCAAGGTTGGAGACCCCTGCTCTAGTGGATGTTTTTGACCCCCAACTGGAGATGGATTTGATCAAGTGGTGGCTCTGATTGTGTTGCTGCCGCCACGGTCACCCATCACTCTTAAGTGGTCTTGAACCTCTGCCATTCTGCAAATCAGGAATATTCTTTGCATACTGATACAATTTATTACTGTTCCATGGTGTATTTTGGCTTTGTCTTTATTTGCCTTACTGTAACTGTCAAGATAATCAAGACAAACTAATTACACAGTGGCCTAGGGATCACCTAAGGAGTGTTCAATTGAGTCTGAGGAAAGTAACACCCAAAGCAGGACAACCAACGTGTTATTCTTTCTGGGAGTCCGGCTGAGATGAATGCAGTGGTTTTGGGGAAAGAAAATGGATGCTTTTAACAAATGTGTTTCTAAATTGCCGGTGGACAGCAGCCCAGGAGGAACAGCTGTCTTCTCTCTCATGGTTCTTGAATCTTGGGAAGGGATGCAGCTTGAGAAAAAGGCCTACAGTGGAAGAAGCTGTGTCCATTAAAACAGCTGTTGCCCAAATGAAATTCCACTTTTTGCCCCAACAACTTGACAGGACGTCTCATTCCAAACACATTTACTGGAAAATAAAGTTCTTTTTAGTTTAATAGGAGCTCCCTAATTGAAGGCTCCCTGACTTAATAGGGACCCATGCAATTTACTCCATTGCTCCATTTTGCACTGTTTTATTCATTATTTTGTGCACAGTTCTGCCCCCACCCCAAAACCCAACCTCATTTTCAGTTCCATCCTATTATCAAGGTTTGATGACTAGAATTGGGAGATTTCGGTCATACTCCTTTTAAGGACTTCAAGGTGGAGAGGAAGGGCCTTGAGCCCCGGGAAACAAGACTTCCTGACTCATACAAGCTAGACAACCCACACACCAATATTATATACAACCTCATTTCTCTCTGCGTAAGGGACCTTACCCTGGTCTAATGAAATGAGAGATGAAACGATGCTTTTGTTTTGAAGGCTGAATCTAGCTTCTTTTTTCCGTAATCAAAGTTGGCAGCCCTAACTCTGCTGCCTTTTGAAGACAGCCATAACTGGAGCAACATGGAAAGAAGACAGTGCAAGACTACATATGCAATGATATGAAAGGAAAGCTTAGGTCAGCTAACTAGCCTAGCTTGTCCTAGTCCAGAATAGGCAATGGAGTCTACTTGAGCCAGAACTGAACCATCAAACAGGAGCAGGGGCGGGTTGCTCACTTACCTATACCGGTGCGCTGCGCATGCATCTCCACGTTTTGCATGCGCGCATGCTCACTATGAGCACATGCTCCCTCATGTGATTTTGCTTCTGCGCATGTGCGGAAGCAAAATCTCACGTGCGCGTGCGTCCCCTCACAAAATTTTGGCAAGATTTTGCTTCCGTGCATGCGCAGAAGCAAAAAAGCCCAAAAATTCTTTTAAAAGATGGCAACGCACGCGACGGACCGGCGAAGACAGCACCGGAGCGGTCTCACGCAAATTGCGCAATCGGCCGCTCCCTACCGGAGCTATGCACCGGACCGCACCGGTAGGAACCCACCACTGAACAGGAGTCAGAACAACTTTTACATGATCCTGAGAAATCTGATACTGAGGGATGGAATCGGGAAGCTTTAAAGTTCATCGGAGGACCACAGCACGCTAAAGAAATTCATGTATCCAGGAAGACAAAACATAAATTGCAATAATAGACGGGATCCAGGAGGTGAGGTTTCTCTGCCATGGAATATCATTCCCCCAATGAGACTGACGTCCAAGCCTTTTGATTTTCCAGAAATCCTTTAAAACCTGGTTTTGTCAGGCTTACACTATGAAGCATAGGGATCCTGTGAAAAGGCTATATTGTATTTAAGTAAGATCTCGAAATCACTCTCCCATGGTTTAGTTATAGAGTTTTGTTTTTAATTGTTTTTTTTACGCTCCCTAGAATCAACATTTGTAAGATGGACAGCTAATATAAATTTGATGCATAAAATAATTTAAACGAACAGCATCAAATGACCATTCCACATGTGAAAGCACTCATAAAGGTCATCTGTCAGTCTTCTGCGATCTAAGCCTCCGAATGTGAGGATTTCCCTGTGTGGGTTTAGGCATGCTGGCACTGGCAGTCCCATATCCAACAGCCACCAAGTTGGAGAAAGTTATCCATCCGGCAAACCATCCTATTTCTTGACTTCACTATTTCTACCTTTCAAAATAAGCCGCTTGTGCAGTCTAGATTAGCAGTCACCAACTGGTGATCCATGGAGCACTGGTGGTCTCTGAGAAAATTTTGGTGGTCCACAGAAAAATTATTTGCATTCTTTATATTGTACTAAATCAGGGGTCCTCAAACTACAGCCCCTGGGCCAGATACATGCAATGAATGCTTGTGTTGCTACAGAGAGTCTTCCCCTTTGGGATCTTTTTGTGTGGGTCGGAGGGGGGCAGAAATTCCAACTTGGGGTCTGCTTCGGCCTCCTGGTGCAGGGCTTTGGGCGAAGGCTGGAGGGAAACGCCACTGGTGGCGAAGAGCCGGAGGGCCTCGTTCCAGTGGGACTGCATCATGGCCTGGAACTGGCTGACCATCTCAACCCACTGAGCCTCCTGGCGCCGGTACCTGGCCTTGCACTCCTGCAGGTCTTCCCTCTGCTTGGAAAGCCTATGCTCATAGTCCTCAGTGAGGTGCTTCTGCTGAGCCTCCTTCTTGGTCAGATCCAATTTGAACTGAGCCAGCTGTTTTGCCAACTCTTTCTCGTGGTGGCTGCTTAGCTCCAACAACTGCTTCCTGTTGGGGTCCTAAGGAGTCCAGGTGGGGAGGCGAGGAGTGGCTGGCAGGGAGGGGCGAGTAGAGGCCAACAAGGCGCCTCTCGATGTGAGCGACATCGAGTTGACCACGCCCATCCAGTCACATGACCACCTAGCCACGCTCACCCAGTCATCAGGCAGATCATATTAGTGGTCCACGGGATTTAAAATTAGGAATTTAGTGGTCCCTGAGGTCCAAAAGGTTGGTGACCCCTGGTCTAGATCAACCAACAAGGTGATGTCATGTTGGGTGATGAATAACTGAGAAATGGTTCTCAAATGCCAGGTATTGTTGTATGTTCCTCTGCAAAATGGCAAAATGGAGTAGAAACAATGGGCGAGCTAGCCCTAGATGTTCCAATTAGAATAAACTAACGTCATAGCCAGCTTTATAATCTCCACCCATGTATTCAGTGCAACACAGTAACATTGAAGGCTAAATGAGAGTTTATGTTTCCACTAGCATTGCTTGTTTGTTCTGGTAGAGTCAAGATCAACTTTTGCTACAATGCTGTTTGCTATGCTGGTCTAACAGATCTGATCTGAATTAATCTGATTTGATATGATATGATATGATACTGTTTATTGTTCTAGGCACCTTTAAGCATGAAACTGATTTATTGGACTCCAAATGTGCAACATCCTGCAGCATATCCTGATGGAGCTGGCAACCTTTTTTAATTTCGGGTTTTGTCACCTTTAGCTATCCACAACACTCTTGACAAAGTAAATATAAAACTTCTAAAGGGAGAAAATGGGGAAAAGTCTATACCAGTGATGGCAAACCTTTTTTGGTTTGAGTGCCAAAAACACTCAAGTGGAGATTCTTAGTGGATAACAACATGCTATGTGAATATGGAGAGACACAGAGCCCAGCCAAGCTGCTGGCATGCCGGCTACTACCAGAAATATGTACCGATAATGACTTAGTTTGGGCCAATGACAAAGCCAAGAAGGTGGCTTCATTCTGAGAGTTTAAAGTTTGATCTAGACACAGAAGAATAGAATAGAATAGAATAGAATAGAATAGAATAGAATAGAATAGAATAGAATAGAATAGAATAGAATAGAATAGAATAGAATAGAATAGAATAGAATAGAATTCTTTATTGGCCAAGTGTGATTGGACACACAAGGAATTTGTCTTTGGTGCATATGCTCTCAGTGTACATAAAAGAAAAGATACATTTGTCAAGAATGGTTGTCATAGGGTTCAAGTAAGCAATCAGGAAGCAATCAATATGAATATAAATCGTAAGGATACAAGCAACAAGTTACAGTCATACAGTCATAAGTGGGAGGACCGAAGAAGAAGTCTAAAGTAATTGAGTGTATGAAACATTCATTGAAATCTCCATCAGATCCAAATGTAGTTTTTTATGCTTAATCCTGTGAGGTCCTGGATGACTTGCCCATGCGTTGAAGAGCCTACTTTAAAACAGACCCTTGAAGCTAACTTCCACAGAACAGCTTCTATCCCGGGTGCAGCAAACCATAATTCATTACAAGAGTTGAAAGATGGGATGGATGCTAAGAGCAAGGCCGGTCTGTCAATGGAGACACCCAAGTAGCCTTTTAAAAAACAAAATGGAGAGAGACAGTGCTCTGTTTGCATGTCTCTTGGAGATGGATGGTTTCCCACTTAATGCCGGAAAGTATAAACAACGCGCTTTGTTTTTGTTTGCTTTGAAAGACTTTCAGATAAGTACTAAATAACAAGATCTGCAACAAATCTACAGCTAAAAGCCCAACATTGCATTTAATCCCAGAGCTAACTTTCAATCTGATTTAAGCCATGCCATGAAAGAGAGTGGGCTTTTTGTTTGGGGTGTGGTTTGGTTTGGCTTTGTATAGGTTTGCGATAAGGATTTACAAGGAAGCTACAATGTTAGATGAGGCAGGCAGAGCTGGCAATAAACCTCTGGCCCCATTAGATGGGAAGTGGGACCAGATCGGTAGGAAGAAGGTGGAAGGTGCAATAAAGGAAGGGGTTTAAAAAAAAACGTTTGTTCCTGTCACTGAAGTAAAATTTTATTACAGTATCTGTAATAATATTCATTTTAAAATAATATACATTTTCAGCATTCTTCAATGAATCCCTTCCATGAAAACAATGATGTACTGCAGAGATCTTCAAACTTGGCAACTTTAAGACTTGTGGACTTCAACTCCCAGAATTCTCCAGCCAGCATAGCTGGCTGGAGAATTCTGGGAGTTGAAGTCCACAAGTCTTAAAGTTGCCAAGTTTGGAGACCTCTGATGTACTGCTATGTAATAATTGTAGCATTTTACTCTTGGTTTTATCATCATGACGATGGCCTTGCTGTCCCTCTCTCCTACACAGCTACTCAAAGCTGTTGCTCTCCAATTCTATTGGAAATACAATTTCCACAATTCTAGATAGATCATGCTAGGATTTGCCTTAAAGAAACAATGAATGAAACACAGGACGTTTTCCGATACTCTGTGTAATACTTAGCTCATAAGCTATCGTCACTCACGTAGGTGGCAAATATTTTTTGGAATATTTTTAGCCTTCAATGGTTTTGTTTTCCAGCAATCAAGATTCGAGCCAAGTCTGAAGCAACAATCAGAAGACCATGTTGGAAAAAAAAGAAAAAGAAAGATTACGGTACATATAGCAGTACATCCGCTATATCAGCCTGCTATATTAAATCTGATAGAGAAGGCATGCTGTGTGTACCATCAGCTAGGAGGTCCCCTCTGATGGGTCTTCTCTACTATGGTGCCTACCATTATGGAACATTCTTCCCCCCAAAATTATATTACTGGCATGCCTTTTGATGATCCGGAAGTTCCTCGAAACCTGGTTAGGCTTCCAGCAGGAACCAGCGATCTGTCTGGATAATTCCATTGTTGAGGTGGATGTTCTCATTCTATCTTTGCCTGGGCTTTGAATATTTTACTTTTAATAACATTTATCTTTCAATACTGATTCTCATATTGTATTACTGATTATTTTATATATAGAATATAGAATATTCTTTATTGGCCAAGTATGATTGGACACACAAGGAATTTGTCTCCGGTGCATAAGCTCTCTGTGTACATACAAACAACATCGTAATATAATCATAAGATATCAATAAGAGAAGTAATAGGAAAGATGTGAAGGATAATAATAATAATAATAATAATAATAATAATAATAATAATAATAATAATAATAATAATAATAATAATAATAATAATAATAATAATAATAATAATAATAATAATAATAATAATAATAATAATAATAAATAACAGCAGCAACAACAACAACCACCCAGTGATACCCATTGTCATTGGGGCACTTGGTACCAAGAATTTTACAAAACACATCAGGAAATTGCAGCTTTCTGCAATAACACCAGCAGAACTGCAAAAAACTGTGCTACTCGGAACATCATATATTTTAAGAAGATACTTGGTTGATACCTAGGATGCTGGCAGCAACCTGTATCAACCATTAGCACCAGTCAGTGGTATTTGTGACAGTTTTTTAAATGTTCAGTTGACTGAGTTTCATGTTTAATGAATAAAAGTGGCATGCACAGTGGCAAAAAATCCAATTTTTTTTTTAAAAAGCCAAAAACAAGATGGCGACCACATGCACAGTGCCGGAAACTTGGCTTCTGCACATGCTCAGAAGAAAAAAATTCCCAAAAAATTCAAAAAAAGATGATGGCAGCCACGGACCGGCATCGACCGAACCGGTTCTGTGATGTCATCATGACATCACCAGTGGATCGCTACCAGTTTGGACGAACCGGTCCGAACCGGGAGGAACCCACCTCTGGAATAAATGTATCAGGTTTTGTAAAATGCTATGGCATCTCACAGAAAGGCTACTTTTCAAATAATTAAGAGGTCATTACAAGAATAGGCTCATGTGCTGCATGACTAAAGGGTATGCCATATAGTATATATCTTTTCAGTGGATAAAATAGATTTTCCCAAACTTGATGGCCTCCAGATGTGTTAGACCTCCGCTCCTATAATTCCACAATCAGCATGGTATTTGGCTGTGCAATTGAGAATTCTGGCATTTGAAGTCCAACACCCCTGAAGGGCCTTAAGTTGAGGCATGCAGAAATAAATGATTTCTGTGGATTTACTCTCTCCTAGACACAGCTGGGACTGCTCACCCACTTCTTCCTTTTCATCATCCATCACAGCTGTCCTTACATGAAGAACAGTTTGCCGTACTGTAAGAATGATATCTAAGCACATCTTAGATAAATCTGGGGGATTTCATCCTTCTCAGCTTTTAACTATCCTTGGATTGATAGGGTGGAAGAATTTGTATTGGCGGCCAGAAATAAATTTGTGCTTATAGAATGCCAGTTATTTCTCAACATTCAAAACATACTGGGTTCTTTTTTTATAGAGAGAGCTAGGCAACATGCATTTGCTTTGATATCTTCTCCTCCATTCTCTATTTTGGCTTATTTACCTTGCATACTGGTTCCAATTCAGCCTTGGAACACCTGGTACTACGAAATCTGTGCCACATGATAACTACATCCAAAGGTGGATCAATTGCCTGGGAACAGTGGTGGGTTTCTCTTACCTTCCCTATCGGTTCGGAAGTGCGTGCTTTGCACACGCTCACTCGCTACACTCGTGCGCGCACGTCACATCCAAGTACTGACCCTCTGCTCATGCGCAGAAGTCTTTGCGCATGCGCAGAGGGTTCTTTGCCAGCCGCTTTCAAGCAGGGAACTAGTTTGGGGGCGTGGCAAGCTGGCCATCACTACCGGTTCAGCAAACGGGGCCAAATTTCCGCCACCGGCTCGTGCGAACCAGTCCGAACCGGTAGCAACCCACCACTGTCTGGGAAGCCTCTAACTCAGTCAAATCTTACCTCCATTTCTGGCAGAACACAATCACATTGAGCTAAAAATTGTATCTAGGAAGTGCCCAGTTTCCCATGAGCCTTTGCACTTGCAGAATACAAGCAAGACGTAATGACTTCGCTGCTAGACAGGCAACAATAAGCTTGGTTTGAACAGTGTAGTCAATCGGTGATTGGGAGGTGTGTCCTATGCTGCCAAGCATGCAGATAGGTCAGTTGGGTTCCCACAACACAATCAGGTGGAGTTGATTTGATTTTGTGTGTGGCTGAGACCGTCTGAACTCTCAGCCCTAAGGGTTTTTCCCCCTGGTATTCTCACAGCTCATTAAACTTCCAATTTATTCAGTTAACCATGTCATTAAAATAAGCTCACTAGGCTTCTCATAAGCCGTTCTCAGCTTTAGTACTTCCGTATGAAAAAGATAATCTTGGCTTAATATTATTTATTTAGTATATGATGAGAACATGACAGAAAAGAAGTAAACATATAGACACAACCTATTTAATTTTATACAAAACTTCTATGGGGGTACGGCAGTGGCCTCATAACTGGATGTCCAATTCAGCCAGCTAGGCAATTGCTTCTGGTATTGCTTTGCACAGATCTTCTAGGGAATCAGGGAACGCACATCATGGGCCATCTTGCACAATACGTTTAATAGTTCGCATATCAGCACCACAATCACAACAAGGTGGATCTTTCCATCCCCACTGATACAAGGCAGAGGCACTTCCAGGATCACACCTAATGCTGTTCAATTTCATCCAGACACAGCAAGGCAGGTCAAAACCAGGTGGCTTGGTAGAAGGATCATTAATGGTCAGGTAACAGGAAAGTACCTTGGACCATCCCTCTCTCCAAGCATTCTTGGGGTTAAACTGGCTAGAAGTTAAGTGAACAGCTGCTTTCCATGCTGGCCTATGGGATTTAAATCTTGACTTATGAATAGTTTTTACAAGTGAGAATCTACCAGTTTGTTTGTTTGTTTGTTTGTTGTTGTTGTTGTTGTTTGTTTGTTTGTTTATTTATTTATTTATTTATTTATTTATTTATTTATTTATTTATTTTGTCAAGCATGTACAGTATAGTAGTTGTTTGAATAAACATAACGTAAGTAAAAAGTACCGATAAAAGAGGACAATAGGACAGTAGGACAGGGACGGTAGGCACAATGGTGCGCTTATGCACGCCCCTTAGAAATGGGGAGAGGTCTACTGTAGACAATCTAAGGTTAAAGTTTTGGGGGTTTGGGGAGGAAACCACAGAGTCAGGTAGTGCGTTCCAGGCATTGATCACTCTGTTGCTGAAGTCGCATTTTCTGCAATCGAGTTTGGAGCGGTTTACATTAAGTTTGAATCTTGAATCGTGTATTGTTGCGGTTGAAGCTGAAGTAATCATTGACAGGAAGGACTTTTTGATATATGATTTTATGAACTACATTTAGATCAGATCGGAGGCTGCGTAGTTGTAAATTGTCTAATCCCAATATTTCAAATCTGGTGGAATAAGGTATTCTGTTGCGAGTAGAGGAGTGGAGGACTCTTCTTCTGAAATATTTATGGACTCTCTTGATTGTATTAATGTCCGATATGCAGTGTGGGTTCCAGATAGGTGAGCTGTATTCCAGAATTGGTCTAACAAATGTTTTGTATGCTCTGGTTAGCAGTGTAATATTGCCAGAGAAGAAGCTACGCAAGATTAGATTAACAACTCTCAGAGCCTTTTTGGCAATGTTGTTACAGTGGGTTCTAGCACTTAGGTCGTTGGATATGAGTACTCCAAGGTCTCTGACAGAGTGAGCTTCTTCTCTCATAGAAGATCTCATGTTGAGCTTCGTCTCTCATAGCTCACAGTAAGCATTCTTTAACTCTGTCCTTTTGATGTGGTAGCTCTTTTACCATCCAAATTGCTCTTCTAGGATGCTCTGGACCGGAAGAGGAAGAGGAAGCTGCTGGAAGGGGAAGGGGGGAGTACTATGATCTTCATCTAGAAGAGTGTTGGGAACCCTTCATAAGCATCCGAACACATGGAAGCACAGACCTAGTCTGGCCAGCAGGCCCTCAAGCTCCGGAAAAATGCCAAAGGTCAATTTGAAAAGTGGTTTATTGCCAACAATTTCTGAGAATTGAACCAAAGGAATAGGACAGAAAGGAAGAGGATATGAATCAGAGGAAGAAGAGCACAGATCACTTCTATCTACTGTTTAACTTTACAAGACCTCCCAGCATCTCTGCCTTAATGATAGCAATAAAAATAAGGACTGAGGATGGCTGCCCACTGAGGTTGTATTATGGCCCTCTAGCCATGTAATGTTGGTTAAAGCTGATAAAAACTTAAAACAAGGATTTTAAAACTATTTCTGGGTCCACCCCCCACCCCCCAACTAAACAAACAGAAACCAGATACTCTTGTTTTAGTGTCTGTCATAAGGCCTCAGATGACGGTATTTAGCTCCTTCTGTTGAGCTGGAGCTTTGATGTAACTGGACTGGTTTTCTCGGTGGCCGTGGGCCTTTAGTGGAACTCAATAACAACTCCATTATATCAATTCTTTTTCAGTACTAGAAGTTGCAATTGGATACTCTGCATACAATGTGTATATTTTTCCAGTGACACTCCCCTGCTCAAAATGGTACTAAGACTTGAATTACTAGTTACATATATTTTATCCTAGACTTGGAAAAAATATACCTTGCATAACAATTTTTTCAGCATCTTGCGCCGCTGTTAAGCATGCTTTTCTATCCATACTTTTAGTTTTTAATCTGATATACCCTTTAAGAGAGCATCACTAGGGTACTAGATTGGAGCGGAATATTAAGATATAGGCCAGAGGTGGGTTCCTGCTGGAGCTGCCCGATACGCAGCTCCGGTAGGGAGCGGTGGATTGCGCAACCGCTCCAGAGCCCTCTCTGCCGGTCCATCGCGCGTGTCGCCATTTTTCCCCGGTGATTTTGGGTCGATTTTGCTTCTGTGCATGCGCGGAAGCAAAATTGCGCCGAAATCTTGCGAGGGGACGCACGTGCGCGCGAGATTTTGGTGAGATTGCGCCAAAATCTCGCATACATGCGCGTCCCCTCACGAGATTTCGGCCCGATTTTGCTTCCACGCATGCGCAGAAGCAAAATTGCGCAAGGGGGCAATTGCGCACCCCCCCGAAACTGGCAGCGCACTGGCACTGGTAAGACGGCAACCCGCCACTGATACAGGCAATCGCTTAATTATGCTTGACTCAAGCCACCTAAGAGTTGAAAGATCATCACCAACAAAATGAATTAAAATCAGAATTCAGAAGTTGAAAACAGAGGCTTTGGTCTCTTACTTTCTTTCATGTGCAGGGTTCAAAGGACAGCTACATTGCTCCAGTGCAGGGGTCTCCAACAAGACTTGTGGACTTCAACTCCCAGAGTTCCTCAGCCAGCTTTGCGCAATTCTGGGAGTTGAAGTCCATAAGTCTTAAAGTTGCCAAGGTTGGAGACCCCTGCACTGGAGCAACAGCAAAAAAACTGTCTTATGATGCCTTGTAGGTTAACACATTCATTATCGTCTGTGTTTTTGTGAATCAAAGTTCAGTGTTTATGCAATATTAAATCAGACTTTAAGGTGCCACAAGACACTGTGGTCATCTAACCACCAAATTCACAAACGCACTGGTCACTCAGTACATCCTGATTGCTCATCAGTCTTTACCAAGACTTCCATAGGAACCATAGCTTATATATACTGACACATACTTTCAGCCGCTGAAGTATTTTGTTAATACCCCCACAATACGCCTTGTGTTTAGCTTACAAGGCTTTAAAGGGGGTTAGCCTAATACAGTTACTGTTAACAGCTGTTATGATAACCAAGGTAGCAGGGAAGACCAATGTAAAAGGTTGGGCCAAGGCAGTCAAATGTTTAAATCACTACATGTTTCTCATTAAGTATATCTATTGAAGAATCCAGTTTAGGGAAATTCAGGGGAAAACAGTTGTAAAAGTTTAGTTTACTAAAACATCTAGTAACTCACCAAAGCAAGCCTGCAGATTCTTCTGGACCTTATACCATAACAAGGTCCTAACACTTTGAAATCTATCTGAAGACAAAGGAGATTTCAGAACAGAAACCTGTTCCTATGAGAGCTGGGTGAATCCCCAGCTAGAAAAATAACAATAGATGAATTAATATCGGAGATGATCCAATAATAGCAATAGCACTTAGACTTATATACCGCTTTACAGTGATTTACAGCCCTCTCTAAGCAGTTTAGAGAGTCAGCATATTGCCCCCAACAATTTGGGTCCTCATTTTACCCACCTCGGAAAGATGGAAGGCTGTGTCAACCTTGAGCCTGGTGAGATTCGATCTGCCAAATTGTAGGCAGCCGGCAGGCAGCAGAAGTAGCCTGTAGTACTGCATTCTAACCAGTGTGCCACCGCATCTCATAATATTTTCCCCAAAGGCTAAATTACAAGAGGAAAGGCCACATTGTCAAAGCAGATCTTACTGACATTTGTATAGTGGACTCAGATGTAATTTGAGGTAGCATTTAAAAATCAAATTAATCACGCCGAAAAAGATAGATTACCCAAAAGTTTGGTTGCAAGGAACTTTCCAGTCCTAATTCAATGCTCTAGCCCAGGATTCAGAAGTTTGGATTTTAGTTTTTAAGATTCTCAGCAATGGCTATCTTGGCCAGAGAATTCTGAAAGATGAAATCCAGACATCTAGAAAGCACATATTTCAGGAAAAGCTATTCTAATCACTATACCAGCCTGGCTGTTAGACCTGGCTATGAAGTGTGTTCAATCCTGATGCTCACTGAATGATTGTGATAAACCACTTTAGTTCAACCTAAGTTGTCTCAAGAAAGCCTTTGAGGTGAATACTGAGCTAAAAGAAGACAAATATATGATCTATCATACAAACACACATCTAACAAGTTAAGCAAGATTAAAAAACATCTCCACATTCTTTCTTATGGCTAAAAGCTTCTGCTGTCTTATAAGAAACTGCTTCCAGAAAACCGTGTTTGTGTGTGTCTGTTCCCTGCTTAGCATCATGCTAATTGTCTAGTGAAATGAACAAAGTTCCGCTTTACTCAAACATTCGTTCTCTAAATATTTGCAACATTCCCCAAGTGCGATTTGGATGAATGATACTGCCTCTCTGTCTTTGCAATTGCACAATTAAGATTAAACCCAAAGAAAATAGAAACCCGGCCCTTGGGAGCTATACGGATTCTACAAAAGCTTTGCATTCTTGGCAATGTTGCCTCATATGTTTGGGATAGATGGGGAAAGGCCTCACCATAAGGCCATACCAGGGGCGGGTTCCTAAATTTTTTACTACCACTCTGTGGGCGTGGCTTATTTTGTGGGTGTGGCTTGCCAGCCATGTGACCGGGTGGGCATGGGCCTCGGGAGCTTGGCAGCGGCCAGAGAAGCAGGGGGGGCATTGCCCACCCGCAATGCAGCCCCCCGCAGCGGGAGCAGCAAGACTGCGGCAGCGGTTCTTCTAGGAGGCTCCGTCCGGCCTGAATGCTTCTCCCCATTCGATGATCCTAGGCTCCTGCCGCCCGTTCCCCCTCCCCTCAGCAGCTCGAGAAGCCTCAAACATGCGAAAATGCCTGGGATCATCACCGCGCGTTCATGGCTTCTCGGACTGCTGAAGGGAGGGGAACGGAGATAGCTCCTGCCGCCCATTCCCCTCCCCTCAGCAGTTCGAGAAGCCTCAAATGTGCAAAAATGCCTAGGATCATCACTGCGCATTCGTGGCTTCTCGGACTGCTGAAGGGAGGGGAACGGAGATAGCTCCTGCCGCCCATTCCCCTCCCCTCAGCAGTTCGAGAAGCCTCAAATGTGCGAAAATGCCTGGGATCATCACCGCGCGTTCATGGCTTCTCGGACTGCTGAAGGGAGGGGAACGGAGATAGCTCCTGCCGCCCATTCCCCTCCCCTCAGCAGTTCGAGAAGCCTCAAACATGCGAAAATGCCTGGGATCATCACCGCGCGTTCATGGCTTCTCGGACTGCTGAAGGGAGGGGAACGGAGATAGCTCCTGCCGCCCATTCCCCTCCCCTCAGCAGTTCGAGAAGCCTCAAATGTGCGAAAATGCCTAGGATCATCACTGCGCATTCGTGGCTTCGCGGACTGCTGAAGGGAGGGGAATGGAGATAGCTCCTGCCATCCGTTCTTTCAGCATCTCACGCGCTCCCTCAGCCATCCTCCCCTGCTTGGACTCACTGTGGGGTAGGAAGGTAGCGCATGCGCAGTGCCGGAAGCTCGGCTTCTGGGCATGCACAGAAGAAAATTTTTTAAAAAACATTTTTTTTAATGGCGGCACCCAGGCACCGGCAATCGACCGCACCGGTACTGTGACGTCACCAGCGGGCCGCTACCGGTGCTATAGAGTGGATCGCACCAGTAGGAACCCACCACTGGGCCATACCCTATAATCATAGTATTCTGTAAAGCAGAATAGTCAGATGAAGACACCCTGGTTCAGTAGACGATCAAGTCTTTTCTTCACATCAGTTCTCCAATCCTAAAAGGGCCCTAATTTGGGACTTCAAACAGCCACCGTCAAGAAGAGTGGACTACGTACTCCTTGGGTGTGGTTGTGTGATGCAGTTGAACTACAGCTTATACACCTGGGGAGAGGATGTAAACATCAATTTGTCTCCCAGGGGTAAATGAGAGAAGGTAAATATTATGAACTGTACCTGGCTTTGCTTTGAAGTGCACTTTGAGTAATGACTCAGTCACTCCTGAATCGTGAAGGGTATCTTCCACCTATCAGTGATGCTTTGTGGCTCCCAGATCTCAAAATGGAAGGATCATGTTGCCTTTCATAGCAATTCTTTCTGCAGATCTGGTATACAACCTGAAGTAGGATGGAAGTTTGGCATTATGGTATTCCCATAATACATTTGACTGCATGAAGTTAACTTGACTTGGGCTTTACAGCATCTATTTGGGGTTAAACCTGACTTTCGGTGTGTTATTGACTGAGTCAACTGACTCTATTTTAATATTTTCATAACACACAATCCTTTGTCCCAAAGGTGCTTTTTCAAGAGGCAACTGGACGTTTTTTGGTTTCTGGTTTTTCTTTGAAGACATTTTGCTTCTCATCCAAGAAGCTTCTTCTTCTTCTTCTTCTTCTTCTTCTTCTTCTTCTTCTTCTTCTTCTTCTTCTTCTTCTTCTTCTTCTTCTTCTTCTTCTTCTTCGTCTTCGTCTTCGTCTTCGTCTTCGTCTTCGTCTTCGTCTTCTTCTTCGTCTTCGTCTTCGTCTTCTTCTTCTTCTTCTTCTTCTTCTTCTTCTTCTTCTTCTTCTTCTTCTTCTTCTTCTTCTTCTTCCTTCTTCCTTCTTCCTTCTTCCTTCTTCTTCTTCCTCCTCCTCCTCCTCCTCCTCCTCCTCCTCCTTCTTCTCTCTCTCCCTCCCTCTCCCTCTCCACTTCCCCCTCTCCCCCTTCCCCTCTCCCCCTCTCCCTCTCTCTCCTTTTGAAGGTAATCCAGTTTGGAAGCATGCCTAGATAAACTAATTCTACTTTATTGTTTAGTTACATTAACATAGTTTTGGAAGTCTGAAAGTACATTCCTTCCCCGTCACCTTTACAGCTCAAGAAACTAGGGAGGGTTTCTTCTTCTGAGATGTTTGCTATGCCCACATTCCTTCTATGGGCTAAGCTGCCTCTTATCTGGCCATTCTCCAGCTATTGCTGTTCCTCCTTTCTCCCAAGGTCATCCTCACATACCATTAAACTCTCAGCTCAACCTTCTTCACAGGTTGCTGTGATGGTGACAAAGTGGAGGAAGGAGTATTGTGTGTTGCTCCTTCAGCTTCTAAATAAAAGGTGGGATGTAAAATAAGTAGAAAGCATACAACATCTAGGCTGCAAAATTCAGACAACCACGGGGTGGTACTGAAGAGATACAGGACACCCAATTTTTCACCATCTAGTGATCATCCAGATTTTTATAGCCCTGGTATAAGTGTGCATCTTGCCAAGGTCAGGATTAGTCAGGTTTGCTTCTATTTTACAGTGGAATGTTTGGGGGGATTTCTTTACTGCTTTAAATTACAATAAATGGACACTGCTCGGTTTTGTCTTACCCACATCCCCCTCGAATGTCCTCGACAGTAGGTTCTCTGGGGGAGTAAAATCCACCTATTGTACATGTGATGGCCGATCCCCAGAATCTCTGCTCCACATTACATTCGTATGCCCCCACTATCGAGACATAAGATCAAGATTCATCTCCCCTATTTCCCAGAGATTCCCTGGTTCACCGGATCTGTTCAGCCTTTATTTCCTTCTCCAGGATATAGACCCTAATATAACCTCAAATGTGGCAAAAAAAATTGCTGCAGTCGTGGCTGGAAAAAAACGGAGGAAAAGACGGGTAATCCCTACGGCAGAGGATCACTAGTATTGACGGTATAGATTGTAGTAGATGGTATACTGTCACATGATCTATCTATATTTGTAAAATTTACCCCCTTTTTTATGTGCATTTTAAATTGGTCTCCGACCGCAGTAAAAGCTATCTTACCCACATCACGTCAGAATGCTGTGAAATTCTATCATTTATTTTCAACAAGTGACGTTGAAAGAAGATCCTCAGGTCTAAAAAAGAAGAGGTTTTGGGAACACGCAGCCCTGCAAATCTCAAACTAGCCATCCACACCATTAACCACAATGGCTGAGTTCATACAACATGCTAAGCCCAAACCAAAAAACCACATGATGGCTTACCACAATACCTGAATCCAGCTACACAAGCACACACATGAAAGATTTAGATTTGTTGTGAGATGGCACGCACCGAAGAAAATGTTGGGATTGGGAGGAAAATAGACCAAAGACTGTTTGATGTGGTTCTGATCATACACCCTCCAGCAACGAGTATTTCATCGAGGAAGTGGGCAGATGCTTCCACAATACTGCAACAGCTGCCTTTTGATGCCAAGTTTAGCTTCTTATCTATACTTAAAAGTTTTTTTATATTATTTTTGAGAAAAATAAGACTCCAGTTGTCATACGGCCAATCATTCTCAACTGGACAACTTTTTAATCTGAACGAGGTAATTACACGTTTCACTGGTTGTAGTAAAGTACATAATAATGTAATGTAAAATAATATTTATAACGCCCTTTGTACTCACATGCAATCACTTTAAACTGAGCTTTCAGAATAGTCTATATCAACTCGATGTCGAAAGTGCTGGAAGAGTGATGAGAGAGCCTCAGCAGTCTTCTCCAGCCTGGTGCCCTCCAGATGTGTGAACTGAGAGATCTGGAAAACAGCAGGTAAAGGTAAACTTGTACTTAAGGATAACAACAACATCGTTCATTGTCAGGATGAAGGAAGCACAGTAGAAATTAATCACTTATCAAGGGATCATTTTGATTTTAGAAATAGTCCCTTGACTTACAAACATTTGTTTAGCAGGGGTGGGTTCCTCCTGATTAGGACCAGATCGCCCGAACCGGTAGCGACCTGCTGGTGATGTCACAATGACATCACCAACCCAGTTCGGTCAGTGCCGGTCCGTGGGCGCCGCCATCTTTTTGTGGGAATTTTTGGTGAATTTTTCCGTGTTTGGATGGCTTCTCCTCTTCCGCGGCTTGAAAAAGAGCCCTCCCGCCTGCCCGCGGATTAATACTGACCTTTATTTCTTTGCCCGAAGCACAGCTGATCAGCTCCTCAGCTGTGTTTCGGGCTGAATCCTGCTACTGAGCATGCGTGGAAGCAGAGGTGGGTTCCTACCGGAGCTCCCTGGTATGCAGCTCCGGTAGGGAGCAGCGGATTTCGCAACTGCTCTGGAGCCCTCTTTGCCGGTCCAACCGGCAGGTCGCCATTTTTTCCCATGATTTTCGGGTGATTTATTATTTCCACGCATGCGCGGAAGCAAAATTGCACCGAAATCTCACGCTCGCACGCGTCCCCTCGCAAGATTTTGGCGCAATTTTGCTTCCGTGCATGCGCAGAAGCAAAATCGTGCGAAGGGGGGCACACACGTAGTGAGCGTGCGCCCCCCCAAAGCGTGGAGATGCGCGTGCATGGCTCCGGCAGCAAGGTAAGCGAGCAACCTGCTCCTGCGTAGAAGTGAAAATTCAACATCGCGATGCGAACCGGTGGCGAAGGTAAGTGGAACCCACCCCTGTTGTTTAGCTATCATTCATAGTTATAATAGCATTGGAAAAAGTGACTTATGACCAGTCCTCACCTTTGTGACTGTTGCAGCATCCTTATATTCATGTGCTTGGCAACCAAATCAAATTCAGGCGCTTGGCAACCAGCATGTATTTATGATAGTTGCAGCGCCTGGGATCATGTGTTCACCATTTGCAATCTTCCCAGCCAGATTCTGGCAAGCAAAGTTAATAAGGGAAGCCAGATTTGCTGAACAGCCATGTGATTCACTTCGTTGTAGTGATTCACTTAACAACCACAGTCAAGCCTGACTTAGGCCTTAACAACCGCCCTGCTTAACACGTCTAATACAACGTAATACTCTAATACAAGTCAAGGACTACTTCTACTAGTAAAAGAAACATGTTGATTCCCACATTTTAGAATATTTGAGTGGCTGTTGAGTTGGTGTATCGAAACGGCCCAAGACAACTTTAACAATGAAGTGATTGTTGATGATGATGTTACCTAACTGATGACATTACCTAGTTTGTCTGCAAAAAAAACCTCTACCAAGCTCAGAGAGCACCAAGGCCTCCATTGAAACCTGTGTATGTAACAATAGTGCCTTTAAATAACCATATATTGTCTTTAAGGCAAACTCTTTTTTTTAGAAACTAGCAACTTATTTGTTTACTCCAAAATACTTCTTTCCAGAACTTAAACAAGTTCTGATGTACCTAGCCTGGATGGTTCTGTTGGTTCTGTTGAGTGGAGGCCTGGATTTTTCCCCAATGAAAGAAAGGCATATGTTTCGGATATAGAGGAATAAGATGCAATTGGAGAAATGATAGCATTTCCATTGGAAAATGGAAGAAAGAGCAAATTACATTAAAACAACATTTCTCAAGGTTGCTTTCTCAACCTTGGCAACTTTAAGTTGTGTAACTTCAACTCTCAGAATTCTCCATGTAGCTACTGCATTTTAGAGTGTAATTTAGTACATATGGGCACGGATAAATCTCCAGCTAGTTTTCCAAATGCACATTGTAAAGATGAAGTTTGTACCGAGAACTTACAAAAGTGAAGAACGGGAAGCAAAAAAGTTGCCCAACTGAGGAGAAGCTGTAGTTCAATGATAGATCTGAATAGATAGATAGCATATAGCAATAGCATTTTACTTATATACCGCTTCATAGTGCTTTACAGCCCTCTCTAAGCGGTTTACAGAGTTCAGCATATTGTCCCCAACAATCTGGGTCCTCATTTTACCCACCTCGGAAGGATGGAAGGCTGAGTCAACCTTGAGCCTGGTGAGATTTGAACAGCTGAACTGTTGAACTAGCAGTCAGCCTGCAGTGGCTGCATTTAACCACTGCACCACTTCAGCTCTGATAGATAGATAGATAGATAGATAGATAGATAGATAGATAGATAGATAGATAGATAGATAGATAGATAGATAGATAGATAGATAGATAGATAGATAGATAGATAGATAGATATTTTATTTGTCAAACACGTACAAGATATAGGTATAGTATAAACATAGATATTAACATAGTAAATCGGTACAAAAAAATGGGGACAGTAGGACAGGGACGGTAGGCACGCTGGTGCGGTCATGCACGCCCCTTACAGACCTCTTAGGAATGGGGTGAGGTCAACAGTAGACAGTCTAAGGTTAAAGTTTTGGGGGTTTGGGGATGTAACAACAGAGTCAGGTAGTGCATTCCAGGCATTGACCACTCTATTACTGAAGTCGTATTTTCTGCAGTCGAGTTTGGAGCGGTTTACCTTGAGTTTGTATCTATTGTGTGCTCTTGTATTATTGTGGTTGAAGCTGAAGTAGTCATTGACAGGTAGGACATTGTAGCAGATAATTTTGTGTGCTACGTTTAGGTCGGACCGTAGACGGCGTAGTTCTAGGTTGTCCAAACCTAAAATTTCAAGCCTGGTGGCGTAAGGTATTTTATTGCGAGCAGAGGAGCGGAGGACAAAGTGCCAATCAATCTTTGCTATTTCCTGTTGAAATGACCTGGTTCCCACCAATATATGTGACTCTACTTTAGAATTTCAAGCCCTACCTCTGTTGTCTGAGAGGGTTGGGAACTGCAATTGCAAAGACCTAGGGGGCAAGATGTTGTAGGCGGCTAGTTTATTCCATTTATAGTCATCAGGAAGTGTGTTGCACTTTGTTATTGATTAAAAAGGAATGCTGCTCTCCCAGGAAACTTGAATGTCTCATCATTGGTGTTTCCCAGAAATCGGACCAGACGGTTTGCCTTTCATGATCCAGTATAATCTAAGAAATGTTTTTTAACTGAGAGCAGATGAGAAACTTTTCTACCATGTCGGTGTTCTGGAAATTCCCACGAGCCACATCATGCCAAACTATTAGGCTTGGCTAAACCGGAACATCATTTTCCATGACTCCACAGGTCAGTGTGGAAAAATTGTAGACAGGAGACATGTTTGGTCCTGATTCCAAAAACAAAAGAGCCAATCGGTTTTATCACACTGGTAGACAAACCACTTTGGCACTTTAAAAGCATTCGGGTTAGGAGCTGTCACTCAGAATTACCCTTTTGGGGTCTGCCAATCATTCCCAGGTCACACGGGCTTTTACCAGAGTAGAGATTGGGGGTGGGGGTGATTCCCACACAGAAAGAGTTGAAAATGGGCTGTTTGCAAGGCCAGATAAGAGGGGATGCTAATTGCTGAAGGCTTTCTTTAAAAAGAAAAATTTAAAAAAAGGAAAAGAAAGGGGGGAAAAATCAACAGCAGGGTAGTGATTAAAAAAAGGTCCTTCTTTTTTTTGTTTGTCTTCCTGATAGAGAATGGAAGGGCTTCCTCTGTTCCCTAGTTTCTATCCTGTTGGAAGCCTTCCAATTGGGGGGGGGGCGAATTAAGTGATTTCTTATCTTTTTCCCAGCCTGCTATTGCCTTTTTAAAAACAAGAAAGAGGAGGATGGCACAGAGTAAAATGTATGTTTAAGTACTTTCCATGGTACTTGAAGCAATCTCTCTTTCTATCTGAGCTACGGGTGGACTTCTTCAAGACCCCTCTCTACAAAGACCGTGGTATGTGCCACTTGAGGACAATGCTTGTAAATGGCCGCCGGCACCCCCCCCCCTCCAACTGTGGAATTCTTCTCACCAAAGTAGATATTTCACACCTATTCTATGATCCTTTCAGTCTCAGGCAAAGGCCTTTTCTTTCTAGAAAGAGTGCAGAGAAGAGCAACAAAGATGATTAGGGGGCTGGAGGCTAAAACATACGATGAACGGTTGCAGGAACTGGGTATGTCTAGTTTAATGAAAAGAAGGACTAGGGGAGACATGATAGCAGTGTTCCAATATCTCAGGGGTTGCCACAAAGAAGAGGGAGTCAAGCTATTGTCCAAAGCACCTGAGGGTAGAACAAGAAGCAATGGGTGGAAACTAAACAAGGAGAGAAGCAACTTAGAACTAAGGAGAAATTTCCTGACAATTAGAACAATTAATCCGTGGAACAGCTTGCCTTCAGAAGTTGTGAATGCTCCAACACTGGAAGTTTTTAAGAAGATGTTGGATAACTATTTGTCTGAAGTAGTGTAGGGTTTCCTGCCTAAGCAGGGGGTTGGACTAGAAGACCTCCAAGGTCCCTTCCAACTCTGTTGTTGTTGTTGTTGTTGTTGTTGTTGTTGTTCTCTAAAGTCTTTGGGTTTTCATTTTTGAATATAAGATGGCTATAAGATTTTATCACTTTAAGGAGCATCCTGCTTCGAAGCTTTTATGTGTGTTTTTTTAAAAAGTTATTTTCCCCATGTTTTTATACTGCTGTGGATTCATATTTCTGCAGAGATGTTTTGTCATTTTTAAAATATTTGGTCATAACTGGAAGCCAAGTTTGAAAAGCAATATATACAGTAGATTCTAAAATAAATGACTAAAAAGAAATAGGATTCGTTTTTTAAAAAATACTGGATATAACAATAGAGCAGTGTTTCCCAACCTTGGCAACTTGAAGATGTCTGGACTTCAACTCCCAGAATTCCCCAGCCAGCATTCGCTGGCTGGGGAATTCTGGGAGTTGAAGTCCAGACATCTTCAAGTTGCCAAGGTTGGGAAACACTGCAATAGAGGCAGTTACCTAAACAGGGATGGACTCCATATCACTGGACCAGAGGTGGCATTCAGCTGGTTCACACCGGTTCAGGCGAACTGGTAGTAGTAACCTGTGGGTGGGCCCGGCCCGGCCACCTGCCCCAGCGCTATGCTGTCCTGTTTAGGCATATTTTGAAGCCGCGGGCATGCGTGCAAGCTGTACGCACGAGCAAAGTGCATGCGTGGAAGGCCAGGCGCATGTGCATAGGTGGCACGTGCGAGCGAAGCGAGCATGTGTGCACTCACATTTGCGAACTGATAGGGAAAGTAAGTGAATACCACCTCTGCACTGGATGTATTTAAAGAGAATCCAGATTGCCATCTATCATAGATCCTTGTATTCTTGCAACAAACAGCAGGGAAAGACTTCAATGCCCTACAAGGCTCTTTCCAACTCTAGAACTCTCAAGTTGTTGCAATATGGTAATTGATACCATCTCAGGACAGAGAGCATAATGCATATCTGTAATTTTGATTATGAGCTGATAGATTTCTAGACTGCATGGTTCAGATCATGGTAGAGACATAACTCTTCAGTTGCTAGAAAACAGAGAGGAATACAACATTCTATGGTACCTTGGTACTCAACTGCTTTCAAACTCATCGAATTCGGTACTCAACACATTTTGAAGTGAAAATTTTGTCCCGGTACTCATAATTTGTTCAGTACTCAACACACCAGCTATAACTTGTCGGTCTTGTCTGCCTTGTGACTCACTACATTATTCCTTATGGGGAAAATTTGTTTGGTACTCATCCTTTTTGGTACTCATCACACCTCTCGGAACCAATTAAGGATGCATGCCGAGGTACCGTTGTATCCTTATGAGGTTATGAGATCTATTTAAAAAGTGGCCTTAGACTGGGTTCTTTTATATATTTCGGATCTTGTTTATAATGCAAGACAAAGGAAACAGAAGAACATATTCTTTCACAAATGAGAATTGTCTTCAATAAGGAAAGCTATTGCTACAAAGTCAGGACTATTTCTACTCCCAATATTATCCAACCCCTTTATCCCTCCTAACATCTATCTTGGCTGTACAATCCAGGTTAAAATCACCGCCAGAAAATAATCTCATACTACTGACTTCAAGCATGGACCCTTAGTAGTCAATACCATTCCAAACTTTGTAAACCTTAGATGAGGTTTACTCACCCCCTATATTTGTTATTTTCTCATATTTGTTTTAGGAATCAAATAGGATTGTGTTCCCTATGTCCTTGGGCCATCATTTCCAGGAGGAAAAAAGTCTTTTCAAGGATTGAAAACTATACAGAGTAGTCAGGGGTAAGTTTCACTTACCTTCCCTACCGGTTCATATCGTTTCGCTCGCACGCGTGTGCCCCCATTGCATCGTGCAAAACACCCAAAAATGACCAATCTGTGGATGTGCAGAAGACTTTGCACATGCGCAGAGGGTTTTTTTGCAAACCGCGGCGACCGGAGGACCAGTTTGGGAGCGTGGACCACCGATCATCACTGCTGGTTTGGCGAGCAGCTGTAAATTTCCACTATCGATTCTAAAGAACCGGTCCGAACCGGCAGCAACCCACCACTGAGGATAGTGTAAAGGCATCAAATGTCATCTACTTATGATTCCTCACTTCGAGAAGTCCTCTCTGTTACAACTGTGCCATAGTTGAAATATATTTTGAAAAAGTGACCTCCAGAGAAGCATTTAAGTGGACTGGAAATTTGCAGTCCTGCAAATACAAGAAGAATAGAATAGAATAGAATAGAATAGAATAGAATAGAATAGAATAGAATAGAATAGAAGTAAGGGACCTTGGAGGTCTTCTAGTCCAGCCCCCTGTTCAAGCAGGAGAACCTGTACCATTTCAGATAAGTGACTGTCTAGTCCAGGGGTAGGGAACGTTGGCTCTTCTATGACTCGTGGACTTCAACTCCCAGAATTTCTGAGCCAATCATGCTAGCTTAGGAATTCTGGGAGTTGAAGTCCACGAGTCATAGAAGAGCCAACGTTCCCTACCCCTGGTCTAGTCTCTTCTTAAAAACCTCCAGTGATGGAGCGTCCATGATTTCCCGAAGGCATTTGCATTGCTTGTTTGTTGTTATAAAGACACACTGGGCCATCTCATGTAGCATTACAAAAAGGCCAAATTCCAAATATTAGGTCCATAGATTTACATGATCAGAAACTGATTTGTGGTGGATGAAAGTGTTTTTAAGTGGATCCCATGAAAATCCTCCCCTATTTTGCTTTCTTTCGCTTTCTAATTTTGTACTGTACCATGCAGTTTGTTATCTATTTACACTGCAGTGATGAAGAAAGCTGTTTACAGCCCAGAAATTGAGTCCTGTCTTAATGGAATAATCCTGGATTATAACCCAAATATAGTACTGGAGATAGACTTCTGGCTCTGATCACCTATCCTTTATTACATTTTTTCCCCCAATACGTTCTGTATCAGCTTTTACTTTTTGCTTGGAAATTTCCCAGACTAACTTGAGGCAGAGCTCTCATGGTTAAGGCTTTCTACTTAATGTTTAACTTTTACATACCTTCCCTATTTACATCCGCACACAATGCTTCTTGACTTCTTTTTTGCACATATGGCCAACTATTGTTCTCACTCTTCTTTCTGTGAAAATATTTATAGATGCTCAGCGTACTACATTCCATTCTCCTTAATCTATTTGATTCCTGACTGAAGTACACCTCGATTCCTTTACTTCCAATGCAGGCTTAAAGAACCATTCTGTTGTTGAAGGAAGCACAAAATGTAGTTCAAGCTTTCTGCGATTTTAGGAAGATGCTTCTCCAGTTCATGGAAAACCTACCTCTGCTTCTCTCACACATACTTCCATCCCTCTCCTTCACCTGTACAGTGCTCAATCGGGCTTTCTGGGCATCCCAACAGTGTCTCATACAGGATTGAGAACAAAAAGGACAAGCTGCTAAAACCTGTGGTTGCAAATAAAAGTCTTTCTTTCTTCTTTCTTTCTTCTTTCTCTTTCTTTCTTCTTTCTCTTTCTTTCTCTTTTCTTTCTTTCTCTTTTCTTTCTTTCTTTCTTTCTTTCTTTCTTTCTTTCTTTCTTTCTCTTTTCTTTCTTTCTTTTCTTCCTTCCTTCCTTCCTTCCTTCTTTCTTTCTTCTAGGTTGCTTCTCTCCATGGAAACTAATCAAGGAAAGAAGCAACCTAGAACTAAGAAGAAATTTCCTGTCTTTCTTTCTTCTTTCTTCTTTCTCTTTCTTTCTTTCTTTCTTTCTTCTTTCTCTTTCTTTCTCTTCTTTTCTTTATTTATCTTTTCTTTCTTTCTTTCTTTCTTTCTTTCTTTCTTTTCTTTTCTTTCTTTCTCTTTTCTTTCTTTCTTTCTTTCTCTTTTCTTTCTTTCTTTCTTTCTTTCTTTCTTTCTTTCTTTCTTTCTTTCTTTCTTTCTTTCTTCTTTCTTTCTTCTTTCTTCTAGGTTGCTTCTCTCCATGGAAACTAATCAAGGAGAGAAGCAACCTAGAACTAAGAAGAAATTTCCTGTCAGTTAGAACAATTAACCAGTGGAACAACTTGCCTCCAGAAATTGTGAATTCTCCAACACTGGAAGTTTTTAAGATGTTGGGACAACCATTTGTCTGAATTGGTATAGGGTTTCCTGCCTGAGCAGGGGGTTGGACTAGAAGACCTCCAAGGTCCCTTCCAACTCTGTTATTCTATGTGAATTATCTATCTATCTATCTATCTATCTATCTATCTATCTATCTATCTATCTATCTATCTATCTATCTATCTATCTATCTATCTATCTATCTATCATCTCTGTCATCGAATTTAGAAACTCCCAATCTCCCTCACAAAGGAACTCTGGATGGTGTACAAGTAAAATATTAAAACATAAAAACTGTATATGGAATTTAGATAAGAGGCAAAGATAGTTAAAATTCAACATTAAAAGTTAATTAAAAGCAGGGGAGGGCCTTCGGGGCACTAAGCAGTCCCATGGTTGCCTGCTTCTCCTGAAGCCACCAAGTGAGTTGGCAGAGCCAGGACTTTAGACATTTCGGAAAGGCCAGGAGAGTGGAGCCAACCTCACCTTGCGGGGGTGGGGAGAGAGAATGGTCCAAAAGGACAGGGGCAATGGCAGAGATGGCTCTCTTCCCAGACCCCACCAGTCAGAATTCTTCAACTGATGGCATCTGTAACATATCTTCTCTGCCTGATGGGAGGAATGGATTGATGTGATGAGGCAAAGATAATTCCTTATGTAACCTGGTCCCATGTGCCACGAAGGACTTTAAAGGTCCAATCTTGAATTGGACCTGGAAGCAAACCATCACCGTATGCAACTTGCGCAGCAAAGATGCCACATGTGTCATTCTTTGGGTGCTCAAGATTGCTCACACAGCCACATTCCCTACTGGCTGAAGCTTCCAGACCCTTTTCAAGGATAGCCCCATGTAGAGCATAAATACTACCTTAAGAAGCAGCTGCCCTATCTAACTAACTGTTTCTCACACAAAAAAAGTGTGTGAGTTCTCAGTAATTGCTTGGACAGGAGAAAAATGCTGGAGTAAACTTCCTTTTGGGGCAATGCTGGAAGCCTTAGTAATAACCACATATGTCTAATATTATTAAGAGCCGAGTTGGTGCAGTAGTTAAATGCAGCACTGCAGGTTACTGCTAGTTCAGCAGTTCAGCTGTTCAAATCTCACCCGCTCCAGGTTGACTCAGCCTTCCATCCTTCCGAGGTGGGTAAAATGAGGACCCAGATTGTTGGGGGCAATATGCTGAACTCTGTAAACCGCTTAGAGAGGGCTGGAAAGCACTATGAAGCGGTATATAAGTCTAAGTGCTATTGCTATTATATGGGCAACTTAGAAAGTGCAGATGTGCTATAGAATGACAGAACACAATTTTGAAACTGAGTAAGAGACAGAGCTTTGAGATCTTCATTTCTCATCAAAATACCGTATTTTTCGGAGTATAAGACGCACCTTTTTCCTCCCTAAAAGAGGCTGAAAATTTAGGTGCGTTTAATACTCCTAGAAGCTTTTTTTTCCAGCCCTAACAAGGTGCTAACGATCTTCCCAGCTTCCTACTCCATCCAATAAGTTTTTTTCCAGCCCTAAGTCTTTGCAGGCTTGTTTTCATTCCTACTGCCTCTGAAAAAGGTTTTTTCAGCCTTAACCAGGGGATAAAATAATGTGCTGAAGCTGAACAGACTAAGGAAGCTAGCCAGATGAATACCTGGTAGGTAGATTTTTTTCCTCTATTTTCCTCCCCCAAAACTAAGGTGCGTCTTATACTCCGGTGCATCCTATACTCCGAAAAATACGGTAGTCTACGAATGAAACAAATGCACATTATTCTGTTTGCTCTTCCACTACTCAGTGAAGTAACCTGTAATTGCCCCAAGACAATCAGATAGTAAATATTTAAGTATTAAATTACCCACACAATTGGACAACCTGTCTAGAAGAATTCCAACAGGAAGGGGTGTTTTAGCTTTGCAAGAGGCTTTTGCTTGAAGCCTCCTAAACACAGAGGCCTCGTCCTGATGCATCTTAGCCATTGGTAGCCAAGCTGCACATACGAAGGAATGATATTCTGGTTCCCCTAGATATTTGGGAGCTGAAGTGTTAAGATTTTGCAGACATGCAGGGAGGCCAACATCCCATCTCATAAACACATTTACCTTGGGGTGAGAAATCCTGGCACCAAGCACTTGTTCCAGCCAGGGCAAAGTTGAGGCAACTGTTTCCCTTTAATTAGCAGGTATTTTCTTGAAAGCTGTTGCTGTTGTTATTCTTGTTATAAAAGTTCTGAAGACAATGGTTCCTTCTTTCTTGCTCAAGTGTGATGAAGTAAAATACTAATTTTCCCTGTCAGGTAAATCCCTTCTTTCTTTCACTGTACGGAAAAGAAGTCCAGCTGAAGAGGGCAAGAAGCGAAGAGCAACGTAAGGTCTAAAAAACTGGACAAAAGTTGCAATTATTTTTCTTCTGATCATCCACTTGGTATTAAGAGTCATCTATTCAGTTCAAAATGTCAGGATCTATGCTGGCTGAGGAATTCTGGGAATTGAAGTCCACACCTCATAAAGTTGCCAAGGTTGGAGACCTCTGATCTAGGTCATGGTTGTCCCAATGGGGCTCCCCCCACCCAAGAGGCAACTGGACTTTCTGGTTTTTCTTTGAAGACGTTTCACTTCTCATCCAAGAAGCTTCTTCAGCTCTGACTGGATGATGGGGAATGGAAGGATTTATACTCCTTGCAGACAGCTGGTCATTTGCATCCTTCGCTGGCTGGGGAATTCTGGGAGTTGAAGTCCAAACATCTTCAAGTTGCCAAGGTTGGGAAACACTGTTTTAGAGAGTCGTTGAGGCCACCTGGAGGTTTATCTGTGTCGTCTGAGTAGTGCAAATGGGTGTGGAGCCTTCTTGGAACTGTTGAAAGGACTGCGTTGTAGACTGGAGATAGGTGATGCTGTACCCCCACCCTCTGTCCTTCCATTCCCCACCATCCAATCAGAAAACATCTTCAAATAAAAACCAGAAAGTCCAGTTGCATCTTGAAAAAGCACCTTTAGGATTTAAAAAAAAAGTGTTAGATTCTTTCAGGTTTCTTTGGGGTCCCAGAGACTAACACAGGTATTCTCCTATAATAGAACCCTTCCTTCCATTCTCTGATTCAGACTTTCTTTAGGGCATATAACCAGCTGACATGTCTCAGATTGTTTTGCATCACTAATCAATAAAAAGGATGCAGTATACTACGTGATATCCTCAGGTGCCTCAAGGATTTTAAAAATGAGCCAGGAGGCGGCCCTGTAGTGTTTTAGGTGCTGGAGTGTTTCTGCTGTAGCTGAAATCAAGAGATATTGAGTTCTATTCCACCCTTTGGGCTAGTTCAACCCAAATCACCTTACAAGGTTGCAGGCTGCAGGTAAATAGGAGATGGGAACCTGATGTACAATCTTCAGTTGTGAAAAATAATGGTGGAATATAACTCTAATAAATACACAATGGTAATATATACAAATATCAAGGTCCATAAGCAAGCATAATGTTTCCACTTTCAACACAATTAGAAACAAAATTTGTTTTATTGATAGGGCTTGCTTACTAATTTAATCTTTCAAAAACTAATTAAACCTATCTCTAATTAGAAGTCATAAAATAAACCAGTTGTTTAAAATTGGCACAGTTAATAGTATTAATAGCAATGGCATAAAAAGTTGCCAGTAAGAGTTAGCAAAATCTCCGAGTCTCAGGAATCTGAGATTACTTAGCATACTTTCCATGCTAGAATGGATTGGCCTGAAGTCAGAGTGTCTGTTTCTAGCTTGCACAAATTTAATAAGGACAGAAATCTGAAGGCAGACGTATCCAGATTGTTGGCACACACAATGCATTACAGACGGATGCTGTACAAGTTAACATGCATGAGACACTGAAGCAGCTTTTTCCTGTGTGCTAGAACTCCCAGCATCCCAGCCACAAGGTCCAACCCAGCAGTGGTCTTCAGTTGATGGCCTGCTCTTCTATTGCAGGAGTGGCAAATCGATGGTCCAGGATCACATCCATCCCCCATTGTCTTTTCAGGTTTTCATCCCTTTGAATTAGGAAACACACAACTATAGGATTAAAAACAAAAAGTTCTCTTCCCCAAAGTAGGAAAAATCCTAAAATTACCAGTCCTCTGTAAGACCTATTTTACTCACCTTGCATCATTTCTGTATTCCAGAATTCACAGAAGTTCTTGGTTCTCAAAAATGTGGAGAGAGAGAAAGAGAGAGGGAGGGAGGGAGGGAGGGAGGGAGGGAGGGAGGGGGGAGAGGGGGAGAGGGAGAGAGAAAGGGAGAGGGGGGAAGGGAGAGGGAGAGAGAAAGAGAGAGGGGGGAAGGGAGAGGGAGAGAGAGAGAGAGAGAAAGGGAGAGGGGGGAAGGGAGAGGGAGAGAGAAAGAGAGAGGGGGAAGGGAGAGAGAGAGAGAGAGAGAGGGAGGGAGGGGGAGGGAAAGGGAGAGGGAGAGAGAAAGAGAAAGAAAGAGAGAGAGAGGGAGGGAGAGAGGGAAAGGGAGAGAAAGAGAGAGAGAGGGAGGGGAAGAGGGAAAGGGAGAGGGAGAAAGAAAGAGAGAGAGAGAGAGGGAGGGAGGGAGAAAGGGAGAGGGAGAGAGAAAGAGAGAGGGAGGGAGGGAGATTAAATTTAGAAATAATTATGAAGAAAATTAGATATGACAATCTATGCTTTTTTTTTAGAATCCAAGCACCACATCATTTGGCTATTTAAAAACACCACCACATAATTTTTGTTATGTTAGTAATGTTAGTTAAGGAATTGAGTGCAGAATCCGAATTACAACTTTACATTAGAATTATTTCCTCAGATGCTGACAACTACTTTAATCACAAAATATCTGTGTCATCACAGAAGATTTAAGGATATAAAAATAAATTTATTAAAGTACAATCTGTTTCTCAGAATGAGGATGAGATGCAACCATAAATCTTCTGTTTATAGAATTACAAAGTAAATGACAAAAAGTAGAACACAGTAAGTACATTAGTCCTATATTGTAAAAGTAAGATCTGATAGTATGTTGTCATGGTTTAGAATGTACTTCCATTCCATTTGGGGTAATTTTTGCTGTATACATTTGAATATGTTTATACGTATATGGCGCTGAGGACATTTCAAAATAACAAACCACATTATTCCACCCAGCTCTCTTTCACTCCATACTTCTCCTGAGCAGATTGCTGGAAGCGATGTAGGCACAAGGGGACTTTCCCTTCCTAGCCAGCTGCTTGGAAACCACCGGCATCCTGCAAAATCAGTAATGCTTCCTTTTGCAACAAGTAAACAAAATCCTCTCATCTGTTACCAAGCTGAGCCCAAGTACCTGGGCATAAAGTCACACAGTGCTACAGTTGTTGCAGGAACGTAAACTGTGAAACACATCAGTATACTGGAGGACACAAGGAAACACTTGCTTTAGAATAGAATAGAATTCTTTATTGGCCAAGTGTGATTGGACACACAAGGAATTTGTCTTAGGTGCAGGGGTGGGTTCTGGCTTACCTTGCTGCCGGTTCGCTTCCTCATGCGCTGTGCGTGTGTGCATGCACAGTGCTAAAAACCCAGCTTCTGCGCATGCGCAGTGCTAAAAACCCAGCTTCTGCACGTGCACAGAAGCAATAAACAAGATAGGCCAGTGGTTCTCAACCTTCCTAATGCAGTTCCTCATATTGTGGTGACCCCCAGTTCATTAAAGTTTCCTATGAATTACTATTCTCTGTGTTGTTTCCGATGGTCTTAGGGGCCCCGACCCCCAGGTTGAGAACCACTGAGATAGGCACTGCGGGGGTTCGGGGGCGTGTCCAGCCAGCCATCGCTGCCAGTTCAGCGAGTGGGGGGAAATTCCCACTACTGGTTCTATAGAACCTGTTATATACGGAGGTACGAAGTAAATTGCCTAGCCGCTACTGATTGGCCAGAATAGTGGCGGCAAATTTGGATGTTTGTCACTGGCTAGCTAAGTTGCAGGGAACCCCATAAAAGCGGCTCCCCTACGGCTTACAGCCAGTTTCCTGTGTCTCATCCACATTGAGAATAAAGTGCTGAACTAAGAGCCGGCTTGTCCCTCCTTTTCCCGCGCACGATCTAACAGAACCGGTCCGAACCGGCAGGAACCCACCTCTGCTTAGGTGTATATGCTCTCAGTGTACATAAGGAGAATAAAATACATTCATCAAGAATAAAAAGATACAACACTTAGTGATAGTCAAGGTTACTAATAAGCTATCAAATTGTACTAGGAAACAAATAAAATCAATATAATTGAAAGATACAAGGAACATGGTTATAGTAATAAGTGGGAAGAGATAGATACTAATAAGGAAGAGCAGAATAATAGTAATACAGTCTTAGTAAATTATTTGACAGTGTTGTGGGAATTAGTTGTTAAGCAGAGTGATGGCATTCAGCAAAAAATTGTCCTTGTGTCTAGTTATTTTGGTATGCAGTGTCCTATAGCATCTTTTTGAGGGTAGAAGTTGAAACAATTTATGTCCAGGATGTGAGGGGTCTGTAGATATTAAGTCTGTAGATTTAAGTGCATGTGGTAAGAAGATGTTCTCTGCTTATAATTTATATGCTTCTTTGACAACAGTAATGGATTCTGGACCAAAAGAGTTCCTTAAACATTGACAAGTGAAATCAGAACAGATTTAAACATTCATTATTGTCCAGCATGCTAACATGCCCATGAAAAAGTGACTCCAGTTAAAGATGCTTATTTAGGATATCTCCCAAGATTGAACATTGCCTAAGATCGCCAGGATAGTCTCAAGTTCGTAGTTTAGGGCAGCTGGAACCCTGGGAGTTACATTTGGATTTGTCACTGGTTCTAACTGCAAGCAGTAGCAGTATCATTCTAATTTCCAAATCAATTCTTTATTTGCTATTTTACAAATCATTAACTTTTATTTCTATTGTTGCTGGCAGGAGAATGGCTGCTGAGAGGACATCACTATGTGTTCTCCTATTCCGACAAGGTTTCTTTTAAAGTGCCACATAATCATTGGACCTTGTACAGTACTTAAAAATCATTGTCACCACCTAACATTTAAGCAAGTTATCTTCTCCAATGCAAGAGGAAGAGGAAGAGGAAGAAGAAGAGGAAGAAGAGGAAGAGGAAGAAGATTTAAGCAAGTTATCTTCTCCAATGCAAGAGGAAGAGGAAGAGGAAGAGGAAGAGGAAGAGGAAGAGGAGGAAGAGGAAGAGGGAGGAGGAGGAGGAGGAGGATGCTGAGAGTCTAGAAAGAGTGCAGAGAAGAGCAACAAAGATGATTAGGAGACTGCAGGCTAAAACATATGAAGAACGGTTGCAGGAACTGGGTCTATCTAGTTTAATGAAAAGAAGGACTAGGGGAGATATGAAAGCAGTGTTCCAATATCTCAGGGGTTGCCTCAAAGAAGAGGGAGTCAAATTATTCTCCAAAGCACCTGAGAGTAGAACAAGCAGCAATGGGTGGAAACTAATCAAGGAGAGAAGCAACTTAGAACTAAGGAGAAATTTCCTGACAGTTAGAAAAATTAATCAGTGCAACAACTTGCCTCCAGAAGTTGGGAATGTTCCAACACTGGAAATTTTTAAGAAGAGATTGGACAACCATTTGTCTGAAGTAGTGTAGGGTTTCCTGCCTGAGCAGGGGGTTGGACTAGAAGACCTCCAAGGTCCCTTCCAATTCTGTTGTTGTTGTTGTTGTTGTTGTTGTTGTTGTTGTTGTTGTTAAGAAGGAGGAGGAGGAGGAGGAGGAGGAGGAGGAGGAGGAGGAGGAGAAGGAGAAGGAGAAGGAGAAGGAGAAGAAGCAGAAGCAGAAGCAGAAGCAGAAGCAGAAGCAGAAGAAGCAGAAGCAGAAGCAGAAGCAGAAGCAGAAGCAGAAGCAGAAGAAGAAGAAGAAGAAGAAGAAGAAGAAGAAGAAGAAGAAGAAGAAGAAGAAGAAGAAGAAGAAGAAGAAGAAGAAGAAGAAGAAGAAGAAGAAGAACTATTTTGTTAAGCTGCGGTTTGTGCAGCTCTGATCATTAAGCTGAGACTGGAAAAAATCTTAGCCACCTTGTGCTCTCAGAAAGAGCGGAGCAGAGAGCCAGGTGGTGTCAGGGGCAAAACATGGAGGGGGAGACCCCCGGGTGTTGCCTCTGCATCAACGGTTCCACTCAAGACAGGGACCAGTTGCCTGTCCCAATGTGGGAAATCAAAGGAGTCGGACATGGGTTAGTTAGGGAAATAAACTGGGGGGGGATCGCTGGGGAGTGTGTGCGTGTGCGTGAACCTGTTGCTTTTTAAAACGACCTCGGAACTGGGGAGAGATCGCACAGGAAGAGCGGAGGGGATCCAGGAAAGGAAGCCGGGCGGTGCGGAGAAGAAGAAGGTGAGGGATTGGGCAGGAGAGCCAGAAGACGACAGCAGGCAACAAACACTCCAAGGGTTGGGAAGAAACGGTGCCCGTTGCGAGAGGCGAATGAATGGGGGGGGGGGGAGAGGGTCGCAGTTTGCTCCCCGGACAGCAGCGGCAGCATTCTGGACGCAGGGATCTCCAACCTTGGCAACGTTAAACCTGAAGGACTTCAACTCCCAGAATTCCTCAGCCAGAGTAGGTGAATATTGCATTGCTAAAGGCTGTTTTATTCTACCTCAAGCCAATCAGTGAAATAAGCTGGAGAACATTAAGAACAATCTAGTCAGGGGTCCCTAACCTTGGCAACTTTAAGCCTGGCGGACTTCAACTCCCAGAATTCCCCAGCCAGCTTTGCTGGCTGGGGAATTCTGGGAGTTGAAGTCCGCTAGGCTTAAAGTTGCCAAGGTTAGAGACCCCTGAAAGTCTTCTGGAGGAACCGGCAGAGACTGGGCGCGGGGGGGGGGGGGAGGAAGAGCGATTTCAGGTTGCGCTGGGAGAACTCAGGATCGGGCGGGGCAGAGGGAGGGCGAAGGTGCCGGGGGGGGAAGGACTGCCCGGGCGGTGCCCATCGCTGGCGAGGCTGCGGGGCGGGCGTGGGGGGGGGGGGGCGCCTGTGGGAAGGGAGGAGAGGCGGGCGCGGGGCGTGAGGGGAGGCGGGCCGGAGCCTCTTTCGGAGCCCCCGGGATCGCCACGCCTGCCTGCCTGCCTGCCACAACTCCGCGCGCTCCGTCGCGGCTGCAGCAGCGGACAAAACTTCAGCGGCCCGTCGGAGCTGCGGGGTCGAGCGGGAATCCCTCGCGGGCAGCCCGGGAGAAGCCAATCCGGCGCCTAAAGCGAGGGGGTCGGGCAGAGGAGGAGAGCTCAGCCACAGGCGGCCCAGCGCGCCGGCTCCGCGGCCTCCCGCCTTGACCTTGCCTCGCCTGGCCGGGCGCCCTCCTCCTCCTCGCCCGCCCAGCCAACGACTCACCTGCCGCGCCGCCGGGACTAATTCGAGAGGGACGGCCGAAGCAGGCAGCCGCGCATCGCATCGCCGGCTGGGCGTCGCCAGATGCAGGTAGGGGCGCCCCCTGCGAGCAAGGCAGCTCCAAGCGGGTGCCTGGCTCCCATGGCCGGGATCCTCGAGTGGTGGCGGCGGCGGCGGCTGGGGTTTGCACCGCGGTTTCTGGACCCAAACTTAGCCTACACGAAGCTCTTTTTTCCCTCTGCCCGCGTTCACACGTTGCGCTCTCTCCCGGGAACGCCACACGTGTTGGCGTCCTCCCGGGCGCTGCGGAGGAGGCGGGGAAGGGCAAGCGTGAGCGAAGGGCTGCTCTGGGCCGGGGTTTAACAGATTTAACAGATTAACAGAGTTGGAAGGGACCTTGCAGGTCATCTAGTCCAACCCCCTGCCCAAGCAGGAGACCCTACATCTGCCTCTACCTAGGATCGAACTCACAACTTCCTGATTGTGAGGCAATCCCGGCTCTGCCTCTGCTTTCTTTCTGTAGGAACGCGCGAGTTGGGATTCTCTGGAAAGTGCGCGGAGTGGGAGCGTCTTTCCGTTACGGGGGAGTTCCCGTAAGGAATGTCTATGGCGATTCTCAGTCATCCAGGTCGTGGTTGTCCCAAAGATGGGTTTTTTTTTCCAAGAGGCTACTGGACTTTCTTCAGAAGCTGAAGAAGCTTCTTGGTTGAGAAGCGAAACGTCTTCAAAGAAAAAGCAGAAAGTCCAGTTCCCCCTTGAAAAAAGCGCCTTTGGGTTCCCGTAAGGAACTGTTGTGTGGTGTGGGGGGGGGGGACTCGCTCCCGAAGCGGAAAACTTCGGTGTGTTTGCAAAAAAACCCGCAGCTGTTCTCACTTTCGCCGGCGAGGCTAAATCTCGGCACCTTTGTTTGAGCGCAGTGAGCAACCCTGGAATCGCTGGGAGGGGGCTGGGCCGGTGAGTTCGGCGCAGAGAAAGGGGCCGACAAGTAGGGCTTTTCGGGATGCGGGACGCAAACCGAGTGGGGTTTAGGGGATCCGGGAAGTGAACTTCCCCTTACAATCTTCCTGGAGGACCTTGGAAAAACGTCCTCAGCGCCCACCTAAAGCCATTTTAATATATCGGCCTTGAGTTCTTTTCAAGTTTTGTGTTTTGAAAGGGATCCTGACAGACAGGTATCCGGTGGAGAGCAGGTGTAGGGTTTGTCCAAAACAGAAGCAGAGTAGCAAATATCATTTGCTGTCATTTAGATTGGCAGTTCGGGGGTTCGAATCCCTAATACAGGTCTCCTGCGTGAGCAGGGGGTTGGACTAGATGACCTCAAAGGTCCCTTCCAACTCTGTTACTGTTACCTGAATCCCTAATACAGGTCTCCTGCGTGAGCAGGGGGTTGGACTAGATGACCTCCAAGGTCCCTTCCAACTCTGTTACTGTTACCTGAATCCCTGATACAGGTCTCTTGCGTGAGCAGGGGGTTGGACTAGATGACCTCAAAGGTCCCTTCCAACTCTGTTACTGTTACCTGAATCCCTGATACAGGTCTCCTGCGTGAGCAGGGGGTTGGACTAGATGGCCTCCAAGGTCCCTTCCAACTCTGTTATCTGTTACCTGTTACCCATCCATCCCCAAGGTACGAAGAATTTGCAGCCAAGCCTTTTTTTTTAAAAGAATTAAAGTAATTATAATTAGTTCACCCAACATGTAGAAATAGGGCAATATTTTGAGTATAGAAGAATGACTGAGGGTTTTGTCCTTAGGTGCAGGATTATAATAAACTTTAGGTCCTTGTTGGGTTTCCTGATTGAAATCCGATTCCTCTGTTTCCAATTTCTATGCACCTTAGGGACTGACAACCAGTAAGCTAGTGAGGAGCATTGAGGCAACTGGTAGGACGGCTGGGCTGAGCTCCTGTCTGCTGCTTGGGGCTTTCCTTCTGTCTGGGTGATGGAAGTGGTCTCCAGCATTGAGACTCCTGAAGGACAGTTTGCTCAGCTTGGCCTCTTCATTTTGGGTGGTCCTTCTTATCCCATTTTGGGTGACGTCCAGAATTTCCAACAGGATGATGACTTGACAGATGAATAAAAGCAGTGCCGCAACCTTTGATACAGTGCAGCTGTTTTTGAACGATGCTGTAAGGATGCTTCTGGCTCTGATCATGACTTCAAGGTAGAGCAAAGGAGATCCCTGTTCAGCCTCTAGAGCTATTTCTCCCAATTTCAGGCTTCCACTAGAACAGAGGTCAGCAACCCGCGGCTCTGGAGCCGCATGTGGCTCTTTCATCCCTCGGCTGCGGCTCCCTGTCGCCGGTCGGCTCCACAATTGATAGGGCTTTTGGTTAGGACAGGTAGAGGAAAAAGGATGCTGCGCTAGGAGGAGACTCTATGGTGGGGGAACCAGATTTCCGGTTGGCTCCATATTTATTTATTTATTTATTTATTTGGTATTCTTATATGCCGCCCAACTCCCGGAGGACTCAGGGCGGCGTACAACAGAGATTGTACATAATTGAAAGGGGGGGCTTTCGGTTAGGAACTTTGTGGCTCTTTGAGTGTTTATGGTTGCTGATCCCTGCACTAGAATCACAGAGGTCTGGGCAACAAGTTTGTGGGTTTCTAGACGTCCCATTTGGCCTTTGGCAACGGAAGGATGCTAGCCCAGAACAAGCCATTGCCTGCATTGAGCAAAGCAATTTATTAGGTCCTTGGGGACTAGTCCTTTCTCCTTTTACAGTGAGAACAAGGTTAGCAGGGTAGAGACCTCAGGTTAATTTAATTACTGAAAGAGCCCTGTGTAAAAACAATGAAAGGGAGGAATTTTATCTGTTACACAAATAAGATCTCAGCTCAGGAGCAGGTAACACCCAGCCTACAAGCATGGGGAGATGTCTAAATACTATTCAGATAGCACAAATCAAGCCAGATCTGGTGCTGTTTGGACCTCAGTCATATAATTCTCTAACCAGCAAGACAAAAATATAGAATCATGTGACCTGATTTTGGGACCACTTAGATTCTAAATTTTTGTAATTGCAAATAGTTGACTGTTTTCCTTTCTATTTTCTTAAGTGTCTATTCTGGAGGTCAATAACCTTTATTTACATGCTAGTATCAGTGTGTATGTAAGCACTGAAATGGTATTTGGGAAATAGAGTTAAGTGCCCTTAAACTTGGGAATTATTCCCAGAACCTAAAGTATGGTGGCATATGACAACTCAGATCTGATTGTCTTTGATAAGGGGTTGAGTTGAAGAAAGTCAATAGGCCAATCGCCCAATGCTACTGTGCTAACTTACCTCTTGTGGCTGCTTTTAAAATGTATGATTAGAAATCCAGCTATGGTTCTTGTATGTACATACACATATATTTATATATTTTGTCAACTTTATGTCCCACTTTTCTTAAATCATCTACAGCAAAGACTGCCAATCTCAAGCTTTTCAAAGGATGGTCTTTCCATTTCTATAATTTTCACACAACACGGATATCAATTATGTGAGCTGTACTTCTGGAGAGTATCCATTGCTGATGGCTATTGTGCTGAGAAAGTCAAAATTATCTCTGTGTTGTAGCAGTGCTGGTCAAAGATAAAATAGGCTCCATTCAACCCAACCATATTTGGTTAAATGAATTGGGGTGGCTTTTAATATACAGCAGAGCTGGGCTTGATATATGTCATATTATTGCCTTGTTTGTACAGGAGTCTGTATACACATTATGACAGGCTTTTGGCTACTAGACTTAAGTACAACTTCTGCTCTTCCCCCTTATCTGTACTTATATAGATAGTACTTCTTCTCATATATATGCAACAAGCAGCTGTATTTGCCTTCCCAGCTTTGTTGACCCAGTTGTAAACAGTATGATTGATGCTGCTTGTGATAGTGTCTCAACAGATGGCACTTGTGATGTGTGTTGCAGGCACAACCAACTTCCCCCTTGCATTGAAGTGGAATATACTTCTCGTTTCAGATTAAGTTATTGAATTAGGGTAGTTTAGATTGCTGTGGTCTTTGAAGCTGCATATGGCCTCTTACTGGTATCATAATGACTTAGACATACTTTTTCGGGGCAGTAAAACTGTCTTTGGGCTATAATATGTCAGTCTGGGAATCTTCTCTACAGTATACAAAAAACACTGCCTGCACAGGAAAATTCAGAATGTAAGACGAAGGTTTACGGTTGTCTTCATCTCTTGTTTTCTTTATGAAGGGATGTTTTTTATGGGGGGTGGCGTTTTTGCTAGATCAGCCGAGACCTGCAATTTGAAGTGGAACAGCTCAAGTCTTTGGAGAGAACCAAATCTTTTTTACAGAGCTGCAGGATTATTTGGCCTGATTTATAGAAGTCTTTGTTTCCATTCTGTGTTGCGTCTTCAATGTTGTTCGCCTGCAGCTTTTAAAACCATCACTCTATAGCTCATTTGAGCGTCTGGGTATGAGAGAATGTTCAATGACCCTTGATTTAAATAGGGCTAGTAGATGTTTAGAACAGGGGTCTCCAATCTTGGCAACTTTAAGACTTGTGGACTTCAACTCCCAGAATTTCTGGCTGGCTGAGGAATTCTGGGAGTTGAAGTCCACAAGTCTTAAAGTTGCCAAGGTTGGAGACCCCTGGTTTAGAAGGTTCGAAAAAGGAGTGGGTTGGAAAGCAAAACATAGTGAGCAATAGATTCAAACCCAGAATATGACTTCTTGGGTGAAAACCTGGGATGATTGGATCAAGAGAAGAGAGAGATCACTTGAGGGAAACTTCATTTAGTGATACTCAGGAGCGGGTTCCTCTTACCTGCCTACTAGTGCGCTGCGCGAGCATCATCACATTTTGCGCACACACTCGCTACACGTGCTCGTCCCCTCGTGCGGTTTTGCTTCCGTGCATCCGCAGGAAGCAAAAAATCAGTGAAAACTTGTGAGGGGACACGTGCGTGCGTGTGTGATTTCAGCAATTCTTTGCTTCCGCGCATGCGCGTAAGCAAAAAATCACCAAAATCTCACGCACGTGCGCGTCCCCTCACGAGATTTTGCTTCCACGCATGCGCAGGAAGCAAAAAAAGGCCAAAAGGTTTGGAAAAAATATGGCGCCACGCGACAGACCGGCAAAGACAGCACCGGAGTCGTCGTGCGCAAATTGCGCAATTGGAGGGCCGCTACTGGGACGACAGAGTGGACCGCACCGGTAGGAACCCACCACTGGTGATACTGTATTACTGACACTCTCCAAGTGACACCCCCCCCCAATTCTGTATATTAATATATTGGAGAGTCAGTGAAGAACCTGAAACTCTCTTCTCTGTAGGAATATTTTGAGCAAGGTCACTCTAGGTCAGGGGTCCCCCAACCTCTGGTCCATGGACTGGCACTGGGCCGGAGCATGCCAGAAACGAGGCCGTGCAAACAAGCAAAGCCCCATCCATGGGATGCAGGCAGCACGCAAAGCCACGCCTCCTCCGGACCACGGAAAAGCCTCTCTCCACGGAAGCGGTCCCTGGTGCCCAACAGATTGAGGGGCCACTTGCTCTAGGTGGTGTATGAAAGCAGCCACTGCAACAATGCAGCAGTAACAATAATGTCCAATAAAATAATTACTTGTGAAGATGTCTATGGAGATTCTCAGTCATCCAGGTCATGGTTGTCCCAAAGGTGCTTTTCAAAAGACAACTGGACTTTCTTGGTTTTTTTTCCTTAAAAGCATTTTGCTTCTCATTCAAGAAGCTGAACTGAAGAAGCTTCTTGGATTAGAAGTGAAACGTTTTCAAGGGGGGGAAAACCCCAAGAAAGTCCCGTTGCCTTTTGAAAAGCACCTTTGGGATAGTTGTGAAGGTGGCAGAACCTGCTGAAACAGCTAAATTGATTTGCTCAATTAGAGAAAAGATAATATCTACGTTTATCAGTCACTGGAAAATCTTTGTGGATATTTTATGTCAAAAAGAAAAAAATATGAACTTGTGATTTTTGGTTTTGTTGATTAGTTAGGATAGATTATAGAAAATAGAGTCATGATGAAACTTTAGATAACTACTGTGAAGAAGTTCAAAAGCTACTTCTTTATATCTTTCTTTACATATTGTTAATTTTTATATACTTTTTGCACTTTTTGCTTTTTCATTTCTTCTTTATTCTATTTTGGTTTAGGGGGAGGGAGGGAGACAGAGACAGAGAGAGAAATGATTTACAGTTTAAAAAATCACAGTGAATTAATTTGACTGGCTCAGTCTAAACGTGATCATATAAAGTACTAGCAGCTGGATACCCGTGCTTCACTACGAAACAATGTGATCGGGCATGATAAATTGACAGTTAAAGCTTGAAAATTAATGAGTAGTTATGATGGGGCTTGATACACTTAAAGATTGAAAATTTATGTAGAATGTGTAACTCCTTAGCATCAGAGCTTGTTAATATAAGGCAACTGGCAGTTGAAAAGAGTTATTTTCAGGTGGGGAGGGGGAGTAGAATGTCTAAACTCCCAGCCCGCACATGGAGTCACATGCTGGCCATGCCCACACATGGTTTAGCGAAGGGGTAGCATCAGAGCGTATTAATATAAGGCAACTGGCAGTTGGAACAGAGTTCTTTTCAGGTGGGGAGGGGGAGTAGAACGTCTAACTCCTTAGCATCAGAGTGTGTTAATATAATACTGTATAAGAAATACTAATGATCTGACGGTCATTTCGAAAAATCCTTTCTTAGCGAGCACCTGGAAGCCGAGAGGAACATACGTGCCAAGTTTCAAGTTTGTAAGCTTTACAGTTCTGGAGATTTCGTGATGAGTGAGTGGTATTCAGCTTTTATATATATAGAAGATAGATATAAACAAGCTCACCTTTAGTAACGTGGGCATTCTTATCCACACCTTAAGTTTTGAGAAACCAATTATATACTTGCACGATTATTTTTTATCTCTGAGCACTATATACATAACAGCTATAATTTCTGGTTTGCTGAGGATGTGTTTGGTGTTTGGTGAGGTCATATAGTTTCCTTTTCTATAGTGGACAAGCCAAACATTTCGACAGATACATAGGCTGGACACAGATTGTGTAGACCTGTCCTCTCATTGGCTAACATTGCTTTGATTTTCTTCCATTAGCTTTAACTTACGTGCTGTAGAAAAACCTCAACTCTTCTAAATATTTTTTTCCACCAATGATAATATCACTTGCCAAAACTGACCTAAAACAACTTGACCTTTGTTATGGAATAAAGTGTAAGTTGTTATCCTATCCTCTTTATACACATGTGTTCTATGGTACTCCAAAGAACTTTTAAAATAAAAATACGATAATGTGAATTTCTCCCATTGTCCTGGTTCTGGAGAAATTGAAGAACTTTAGTGTTTCCCAGTTTCCATTGCAAAGATGTTATTGATTAAATACTGCACCTGGCTGCATGTCTTGAAAAATCAGGCAGGAAAAGGAAGTTAGATTACTTCTGTTCAAAGAGTTAAATAAACTAGTATTAGATAAATATTCTGGAGCTACAGTAATACACCTGAGGCACCTCACACAGGGAATGGCAATGTGTTGAAATAAAGAAAAATACTCACAAAATATTTAGAACTGAGTAACATACATAAATGGCATCAGTGTATAATCTGCAAGTAAATATGCTTCACAGTTGTATTCCATTGAATAATCTCAGTTGGAAGGTTTAGTGCAGGGGTGTCAAACTCAAGGCCCGCGGCCACATTCGGCCCGCGGTGCCTCTGCCAGCAAAAACGGAGCTCTGTTTTCAGCTGCGATGGCCTCCTGCAACCCTCTGCCAGCAAAACTGGAGCTCTGGAGGGCCATGCGCAGCCCTCCTGAGCTCTATTTTCACTGGCAGATGATTCAGGCCGCCACAGGCACTCCCAACACAAGTGATGTCATGCCCACCCCCGGCTCCCCGAGGTCAAACAGAACCTTGATGCGGCCCTCAATGAAATCTAGTTTGACACTCCTGGTTTAGTGCCATCACTGAGGAAAAATATTTTGCTCATATTCAACCAGATAGTTGTGTTAAATCAGATTTTTGGAAATAAACTGATGTTTGTTCCTATTTTTGCGTTGGATACAAAGGCTTGATCTAGCCATTGGTTCTTTGTGGAGTAGAAGAGATAAAAGATTAAAAACAAACAGATAATCATAATCAGCCATTATGTGAGCATGGGGAGCTCAGACTAGTCCTGTGTCTATTCCAAGCAACTAGTTTCCTCAACATCATGGATAGCAGAAGAGAACAAATGTAGCAGCAGGTGATCCATGGAAAGAATAGAATCCTTGAGTAACCTAGAACCCTGTTGGTTCAAAATGATATATTTTGACCCATTTTAGAAATTTACTCCGGTTACTAACTTTCAGAGGGATGCAGATGGAGGGAAGAAAATGTTTTGGATGATTTGGTCTTCCTAATATAGCATTAGCACTTAGACTTATATACCGCTTCATAGTGCTTTACAGCCGTCTCTAAGCGGTTTACAGAGACAGCATATTGCCTCCAACAATCTGGGTCCTCATTTTACCAACCTGGGAAGGATGGAAGGCTGAGTCAACCTTGAGCCGGTGAAAATCGAACTGCTGGCAGTTGGCAGAATTAGCCTGTAATAAGGCATTCCAACCACTGCGCCACCACTGATAACGTATCGCGTTCTTCCTGCACTGATAATGAAGGCACTCGAAGAAGGCTACTCCGTTATAGTTTTCAGGAACCACCTCAAACTTCAACATGAACCCGATCAAGTTCACGGGGTGTCAGTCGCCATCTCCCTTTTGAATATCATATAAACCATAAATTCTTATCCAGATTTCATAACTACTTTTTGGTGTGTCCATTTTACTCATAGCCTCTATATATGCAATATCTGCTAAATAACTCTAGTACGTGGGTACTCTTCTGGTCTGTTGGGTAGAGAATTCTTACCTAACCCAGCCACATGGACGTACCTGATGAGGAAAACTGATATTTATTTATTTATTTATTTATTAAAATTTCTATGCCGCCCAACTCCCGGGGGACTCTGGGCGGCTAACAACAGGTATAGAAATATAATCAATAAAAAACAATTTTAAAAACATGTTAAAATACTATCAATCTTTTAAAAGAACTTTCACTCATACCCCGCCTGCCGGAAGAGCCAAGTTTTTATTGCTTTACGGAAGGCCAGCAGGGTGGGGATAGTCCTGATCTCTGGAGGGAGTTGGTTCCAAAGGGAGGGGGCTCCCACAGAGAAGGCTCTCCCCCTCAGCCCTGCCAACCGGCATTGCTTGGTCGATGGGACCTGGAGGAGACCAACTCTGTGGGACCTAACCGGTCGTAGGGAGGTATGCGGCAGGATGCGGTCCCGAAGGTAATCTGGCCCTGAGCCATGTAGGGCTTTAAAGGTAACGATCAACACCTTAAATTGGATCCGGAGACTAATGGGCAGCCAATGCAGCTGGCGGAGGATCGGTGTTACGTGGGTGCATCTGGGTACACCCACCACAGCTCGCGCAGCTGCATTTTGCACCAATATATCTATCAGTTCATGTGAGTCACTTAAACTGAGATGTTACAGAGGTGCTTATGGAAGTAAAGACGAGAAGCAAAGCTGTGCGTGCAAAAATTTAAGCTTTTGGTACCCATAGAATCAATGCAGCCAATCCATATTTCACACATGAAACAACATGGAACAATAAATGCGCCAATTATTAATGAAAGCAGGTTTTCATTACTTTTATAGCAAAAGTGAAAAAAAAATCTGAAGAGATCCAAGTGCCAATTCAGAAGAGGAGGCAGAATTGGACAGGCAGACTGGCTTCATTCCAGACCTAGATTTCCTGCGTTTCTAGGCTTCGTATCTCATGTTTCTGTGCCCAAGGGGGCCAAAAAGAGATCCCCCTTCTCTTAGAAAGGGGTACCTTCCAGTTCATCTAGTTCATGTAATACTATATAGCACATTCCTTTGGCTGTTTTATACTTGCTCAATTCATATATTTTATTTTTAGATTAACTCTTAACTGCAGAGTATACAGTTGTGGAGGTTTTGGGTAAAGCTTCTCGTTCTCATTTTTTAAATATATTCTTTGCATATTTTGTCCTTTAAATATGCAGCATACAAGTACTTCTCACTTCCCATTAGCCCAAATCAAGTCTGTGGCATGCACTTCTCTTTCGCATTTAGCATGTGCCTTGCCAGCATACTGTGTTGCAGTGCATTATTTCGATGGAAGGACTAATGCACATTTCCCACAATCATGCAAAAAGATTCTGAGGTCAGGTCCTGATTGCTGATGTTCATGGAAAATTCCATCCTTACATTGAGAATCCCATTGGAAGATTCTCATACCTCACCCCATCCATATTGCAGTTCCAAGGAATTTCTAAGTGGACAATTGTGATGGCCGTAAGTAAAGATGTGATATTTTGCTTCACTGGGTGGCTATTTATTGAACACAAAACACCACCAATTCCAGCTGTGTCGATCTCGTTCTCCTACATCTATTCTGAAGATCTACAGTGGTGCTTTGAAACTCATCAAATTTGGTATTCAACACCTTTTGACGTGAATTTTTTTAACCCAGCGTTAATTCAGCGTTTGTTTGGTACTCAATGTACAAGTTAGAACTTGTCGTTGTCGGCTGCCTCGTGACACACTATGTTACTCCTTATGGGAAAAAATTGTTTGGTACTGATTATTTTTGGTACTCATCGCACTTCCCAGAACCAATTAATGATGAGTACCGAGGTATCTTAATAATAATTAGGTAACTCAAATACTTTGGGCACCTAATGAGAAGGAAGGACTCACTGGAGAAGAGCTTAATGCTGGGAAAGATTGAGGGCAAAAGAAGAAGGGGACAACAGAGAATGAGGTGGCTGGATGGAGTCACTGAAGCAGTCGGCGTGAGATTAAATGGACTCCGGGGGATGGTAGAGGACAGGAAGGCCTGGAGGAACGTTGTCCATGGGGTTGCGAGTGGGTCGGACATGACTTCGCGACTAACGACAACACCGAGGTATCTCTGTAGTTAGTGAAATAAATCGGTGGCTTCCAAAGATTGAGTCAAATTGGTTTGTTTTTATATCTTCTGTATAATTTTGTATCCTATCTTGCATTGTTGTTAGTCAGTCTGAATAGCATTTGTAGGTGTAAAGTTGGAATTTAAATAGAAATAATTTTTAATTTTAAAAAAATGGTATGAATTGACATTAAGATGTCCTGTGTCCAGTTTTTGGATGCTACTTGCTATAGATGGGGAAACCTAGAATCAACAGTTGTGGCAACCACATTTGTGTGGGTCTGCGCTTTTTCTGAAAGTTAGATCCTTGATCTTAATGTTCTTTCCCTTTGAACCCTGGGGTGGGAGACTGGATCTGTTTTTCCTGTAAATAGCCTAATTGTTTCTGCTTAACAGCTTACCTGAGTAAACTTGAATAAGTGCCAATTCTTCCAACTTGCATGTTTACCTATCTAAATTTAAACTATCCAGGCAGTTTTATGCATCCCTGGTTGACATATTGTGAGGTTTGAGTTGTGGTTCTGGCTGCTGTTGCAGCGTTTTCTGGTCTGTTTTAGGTTGACCGTGTTTGGCTGTTGCTACAAACTTTTCACTAGGAGATCTTAGGTTTTGGTTCCGTTGTGGGCTTTGAGATGCCAGTTCTCCCACTGTTTGTTGAGTTTGATTTTCCTTTAAAGAAAAACTGGACTGTTTTCTGCCTTCAATTTGCTACCTCCTGCTGAATAAATTTATCACAGTGGGAACTAGAATCCTCCCACATACCATATGAAGTCTACAGCAACTTGCGATCCAAGGCTAATGATTCCACAATGGGAATAATATCTTTTCTCGTGATGTACAGCCTGGACTGAAGTGATTAGATTTGCAACTGCTAAATTTTATGCCTATTAGTTTATAACTTGGTATTCTCTTTCTGTTTGTGGCAATGGTAGCCTTGGAGTTTCATGGAGAAACATTTACAGTGCCATCTAGGAGAATGTCCGTGTTTAGATCTGCTGCTCTTTAAAAATCCATCAGCTGCATGTCTATGGAGATTCTCTGTCTGCAAGGAGTATAAATCCTTCCATTCCCCACCATCCAGTCAGAGCTGAAGAAGCTTCTTGGATGAGAAGCAAAATGTCTTCAAAGAAAAACCAGAAAGTCCAGTTGCTTCTTGAGAAAAAGCACCTTTGGGACATCAGTTGCATGGTTAATGCTGTGGTTTGCCATATGGGCTAATTTGTTTGATAACTGTCATGTTCCATGATTCTGTTTTGACATTGTGTCAAATTCATATGCTGTCAATTCAGTGCAATGAAAGCAATGTTTGATTCTGAAAAGTACTTCGATATTTGCTACATTTCCGAAGGTGAATATTTGTCATTTTAAAAAGAAAATTAAATTAAAAAGAAATCCTTTTGAGGACATTGTGGAAATTCCCAATTAAGAACAGGATAATTCTTTCTGGATCAAGCCAAAAGCCTTTTGTAGTTTTTCCATACAGATAGTCCTTAACTTACGGCCGTTCATTTAATGACTGTTTGAAGTTTAGACGGTGTTGAAAAAAGTGACTTATGACCTATGCTCACACTTGTGACTGTCAGAGTACATGCAGTCATGGAATCAAAATTTTGATGCTTGACACAGGGGTGAGTTCCAGATTCTTCTACTGCACTCAGGTTCACTCAGGGATGCGACATGCGGGCGGGCACCGCTTCACGTGACGTGTGCGCATACGCATGGGCAGTACTAAAAAAAACTTCTGCACATGCGCAGAAGCAAAAGATGGTGCCGCCTTTGGCGCCGCCGAGAGAACCCGCTCGGGGGTGTGGCAGGCAGCGACTCAGGCTGCCAAGTTACTAACGGTTCTATAGAACCGGTCCGAACCGGTAGGAACCCACCTCTGGCTTGACACCTGGTATGTATTTAAGATGATTGGAGTGTCCCAGGTTCATGTGATTGCCATTTGCAATCTTCTGAGAAGACTTCTGACAAGCAAAGTCAGAGGAGGAAGCCAGATTTGCAACTACTGTGTGATTTGCTTAATGACTGCAGTGATTTATTTAATGACCGTAGCAAAAAAAAAATCATAAAATTGACACAACTCACTTAATAACCACATCACTTAGCAACATGTGTTCTTGTCCAAATTTTGCTGGTATTTCAAGAATTGCAGTATTTGTACCATTATCCTACAAAAGTATTAGATCTCAGACAAGGAATAATGGATGGAAGAGAGGAGAGGTTCAACCTAGAAATAAGGAGGAACTTTCTGACAGTGAGAACAATCAACCAATGGAACAGAAATTGCCTTTGGAAGTTTTGGGAGTTTCATCACTGGAGGCTTTCAAGAAGAGATTGGACTGCCATTCATCAGAAATGGTGTAGGGCAGTGATGGCGAACCTATGGCATGGGTGCCACAGGTGGCACGCGGAGCCATATCTGTCGGCACGTGAGCCGTTGCCCTAGCTCAGCTGCAGCACGTATGTGTGTGCCCGCCAGCTGATTTTTGGCTTGCGCGGAGGCTCTGGGAGGGCGATTTTGGCCTCCAGAGGGCCTCCAGGTTGGCCGGGGGAGCATTTTTGCCTTCCCCAAGCTCCAAGAAAGTCTCTGGAGCCTGCGGAGGGCAAAAAATGGGCCTATAGGGCCCACTGGAAGTCGGGAAATGGGTGAGTGGGGGGGTTTGTGCACGCATGTGCAGGGGGGGTGGGGTGAGTGGGGGGCTTTGAATTATGGGTGTGGGCACGCACGTGCGTGCAATAGCGCACGCACGCACTATTTTGGCACTCGAGGAAAAAAAGGTTCGCCATCACTGGTGTAGGGTCTCCTACTTGGGTGGGGGGTTGGACTAGATGACCTACAAGGTTCCTTCCAACTCTGTTAATCTGTTAACTCTCGCTGAGATCTAGGCAATTGGTTTAGGAAGGTTGGCCTGTATTTTATGCTCGTGTTAAACTGACATATCAATAGCCTGGCCTTAACCTGATTTAACTGTTCTTTTGCAGCCAGAACATGGTTTAAAATTGCAAACACATTATCTGAAAGTAAGCTCCATGAAAAGAAGGGTATTTTGAATCAGTTTATAAATGGGACGGCTTTTCCAAAATGTTTGAAGCAAAGAGGCTATTAAAAGAAGTGCTAAATTAATCTAGACAACCAAGAGAACCAGAGCAATCTCCATGGAGTAGCAAGGCTAATAATTACATGGTTGTAGCCCCTGGATACTTTAATCCAGAATTAAAAATAAAACTGCTAATAATAATTAGTGTTTTTATTGAAATCTGTAGAATCCTGCAGAGTTTTTATATGAGATCCTCCATCTTCTTTGTTCTTTATTCTTCTTAGAGTGAGGTGCTCAGCATATCAGAAAAGTCCATGAAAAAAAGTTGAAGAATCTTCCTTTACAGCAGGGTTGTCAAACTCAAGGCCCATGGGCTGGATCTGGCCCACAAAGCGTTTAGATCTGGCCCGCAGGGCCACCCTGGAAAAGCAAAGGAACAGCCCATGGTGCCTCTGCCAGCGAAAACCCTCCCCACCTCCGTTTTTGCTGACAGAGGGTTGCAAGAGGCCGCCCCAGCTGAAAACAGAGCTCTCGAGGGCCACGTATGGCCTTCCTGAGCTCCATTTTCGCTAGCAGAGGGTTGGTAGGAAGCCGTCCCAGCCGAAAACAGAGATTGTGAGGGCCACACGCAGCCCTCTTGAGCTCCGTTTTCGCTGGCAGAGGGTTGCAGGAGGCCGTCGCAGCCAAAAATGGAGATTGGGAGCCCGTTTTCGCTGGCAGAGTGCTCGGGCCCCCACAGGCACCCCCACATTAGTGGTGTCAAACTGGCCACACCCACCCTGGCCCAGCGGTGAAATCTACTTACATTCCCTACCAGTTCGGAACCGCGCGCTTTGCGCATGCGCACCACTGACACGTGCACTTTTTCACCCTCTGCGCATGAACAGAGGGTTAAAAACAAGAAAATGGTGACGTCCGGGCAGGTGGGCGGAGCCTCGCACTGCCGCCGTAACCAGTTCTCCGAACCACCGGCAGCCTCTACTACCGGTATGCCCGAACCGGGCCAAACCCAAACCGGTAGCATTTCAGCCCTGCCCTGGCCATGCCCCACGCACCCCCACGGTAAAATACAACCCTGATGCGGCCCTCAATGAAATCAATTTTGACACTCCTGCTTTACAGCAAGACATCTCATCCTTCTAATGGTCCGTGTGCTGAACAATTTATAGCGCGTTAGAAACTGCAGTGCGAAGTAAAACGATGAATTGACGTTTTAAAACACAATCAAAAGGAGAAGGCAGTTAAAAAACAATGTTGTAATTCCAGCAGCATCTAAAACCAGATGATTAGCCAATTGAATTAGGCTGCCTGCGTTGCCATTTGTTGTATTCTGGCATGGCTACAAGCAGAGCTAAATATACTACAGTTTTATCAAGCTTGCAGAATTGGCCAACAGATCAGCTTTTCTTTTCAGTCTCTGCTACTAAGACTGCCCTTCTAAAATGTCAAATTTAAATCAGTAGGTTTGCCTTTAAGGGGGAACCTCTTGAGTCCTGCATGTATATTGTCACGGAAATAATAATATTTGTATGTTGCCCAGCGGCTGTCCCAATTAGAAGATGATGATAGGAAAATAGTCAATATTTCTTTTGCAGCTGCAAATCGTAAAACATTGAACAAAATATGGTCTCCCACCAGCAAAGTGAAGACTCCCTAATACAAAAGAACCAAATCTTTTATTCCAAAGCATATTCAAATATAATTCTGTCATGGTTTCTACAATGAAAATCAGCTTATAGCCAGAAGTAACAGATTTTTCTACTGACCATTAGATTTTAAGAGCCTTCCTAAGTTCACGAACTTACTTTTATGTTATTTTATATTCTTATATCTAGAGTTAGCCTAGTGCCATCTTTATATTCTCTAGCAATACACACACCCAATATTTACTGTTACTGATTTCAAACATATAAAGTTTGAACTTATTTTCTTTGTATTATTCATATTTGGAAAATAAACAGAATATGCCATGGATAAAAATTATTGTTGGCTAATTTTGAGTAATTTTGTAAAATGAAGCAAGGTATGATCAGGCTGCTATCTGGATGGGAAGTCCCCAGTAAATCCTGGAATATAGGCTAGGCTACAAGGTTGACACAGGGCAAACTATTTCAATTTTATCTCAAACAAAACATGGATGTGTCCATAGAATTACCAGGAATTTTTATTTTGCTGTTTTATTTTATTTTGTTGTTTTATTTTGCTATTAAAACAAAAGTGCCTGTGACAAAAGTTGGCTTTCCACCTCATTTACTTTTTTAATTGTAATTTATTATTAAATATTGTAAATACAGTAGTAGTAAAAGGAAATACAGATTAAACGCAGACAAAGAGAAAGAATAGAAAATGCAAAAAAAGAAAAGAGATTTGCCTTTAAAAAAAAACCTCATTGTGTTTGTTAAGACCTTTGATGCATGTGTAAGTCTCTCATTCTGTTTTAACGTCATTGTTTGCAAAACAGCTACCTGGTGCTCTGTAATTGAGTATCCTGAGAGCTTACAATACTCTGATACTTCTTAGTCTGATATTTCTTCAAATGCTCTATCAGTTGAATCTCTCCACATATTTGATGAAAGAGCTACAGTTCATAAAACTGTAATAACATTTGTACGTTTAATTACATTTGTATAATAACATTTAATAACATTTGTATAATAACGTTTAATAACATTTGTTAGTCTAAAATGAGGCTATTAGAATCCTTCTGGTTTGGGGCTTCTTTGACTTACGACCGCAATTGAGCCCAACATTTCTGTTGTTAAGTGAGACATTTGTTAGGTGAGTTTTGCCTCATTTTACAATCTTTCTTGCCACAGTTGTTAACAAAGTGAGTCCCTGCAGCTGATAAGTTAATAACCTGGTTGTTAAGTGAATCTGGCTTCCCCATTGACTTTGTCAAAAGGTCACAAAAGGGGATCACAGACCCTGGGACACAGCAACAGTCATAAATATGAACCAGTTGCCAAGCATCTGACTTTTGATCACGTGATCATGGGGATGCTGCAAAGGTTGTAACTGTGAAAAATGGTCATAAGTCACATTTTTCAATGGCGTTGTAGCTTTGAACGGTCACTAAATGAACTGTTGTAAATTGAGGACACAGATGATAGATTAATATGTTTCTCCTTCCATTTTGAAAAAGTGTGGCATAACTTGCAACTTAGTTGTAAGTTAAATATGAGATTGATCATAAAAGAATAAAAGAGATTGCTTGTTTGTTTGCCTGTTTTATACACCCACCTATTATATGGCACTGACTCTGGACACATATGAGATTTCATACCAACAAATCAACAATCCAAAACAGCTGAGGTTGCAGAAAACATACCACTATAATGGAGAAAATAATAATAAAAACCAGGCAGCAAATCTTGTCAACTTTGGGGAACAGCAACATCTTTTAAAGTTTTACAAAAGGCTAGCGAGTTTGTGGACATCTCTGAGGACATGTTATTCCACAGAGCAGCAGCTGCTGTGACAGAGAAATCACAGCTCCTGGTGTTGGTTACTATCAGTAAAACCCGACAATGATATTTATGGCTAAGCTAGTTGTGATACTGTCCATCTCAGATTGTCTCTGTTTGCCCTATCACAGGGGTGTCAAACTCGATTTCATTGAGGGCCGCATCAGGGTTGTGTTTGACTTTGGGGGGCTGGGATTGGCGTGGCCAGCTCAACATCATGGGGGTGCCTGTGGTGGCCCGAGCATTCTGCCAGTGAAAACGGGCTCCTGAGCTCCGTTTTCGGCTGCGACAGCCTCCTGCAGAGGAAAACAGAGCTCGGGAGGCCGTTTTCGCTGGTAGAGGCACCATGGGCCAGTCCTTCACTATTTCCAGGGCAGTCCCGTGGGCCAGATCTAAGCACCCCATGGGCCGGATCTGGCCCCTGTGCTTTGAGTTTGTCACCCCTGATCTAAATTATAACAATTAGAGCCTGGTCCTTAATGCTTCAAGACTCAATGCATTGCACTGACATTTATTCATTTTTATCCCATCTTTCTGCTCAGATGAGCATTCAAAGTGGCCATCAATAAATTAAAAAATGAAACATTTAAACTAATAGAAAGCTTGGTGAATCAGAGTAGTGGTTTCAGATTTTTTTCAAATGCCAAGGAAATAAGGACCAAACACTACTTCAGTATAATGCATTGTGTAGCCTGGGAACCATGCAAGAGATAAGCCTTTTCTGCCAATTATGGCTTTTTATGGGATTTGCAAAGCAAGAAGGGAATTCTATCGTTTCCACATGTCCAGTTTTCTATGTTCTTTTATACATTCTTATTTTCGTGAAAACAGGTTCATAAAGGATGAATTAGTCTGTGTTCTATTACCCACAAAAGTTGTGTATCTAGGAACATTGGTTCCTGGGGAAAATCCACATGGAATAACAATTCCTTTTAGACTTAGCTTCCAGTGGCAGGCGGCTACGTTTGGCAGAACCGTAATCTCATCTGGCAAAGCAGATCTTACATCAGATCTTCCTCCACAATCTGTTGTCATTCAGATGTGTTAGACTTTATCTCCCAACACATGTGGAAAATATTAGCCTGGGATAGCTTGTTTTGCCACATTGCAATGTATTTGCCTGCAAATTATTCCCAGTACACCATGTACGAGCCATCTTTCTTCTACTTAGTCTCATGAATTGTGAACTGAATGGGTCGTTTGGCAGATGGGATGGGAGGTAACAATGGGGAAGGTTGCAGGCATGCCACTAAAATTTACCTTCCACTTTGCTGCAAGCCAGATGTGCAAACCGGGGTGCCATCCGTGGTAAGGTAGCAGTCTAACTTGCTACGCTGACATTTCTGCCAGGCCAGGCTGAGAAATATGAACCAGAAATTGAGGACATAGCCAATACACTTAAATTTATTAGTGAGACTTATATACCGCCTCATAGTGCAAGCACTCTCTAAGCGGTTTACACCATTAAGCAATGTATATTTATATTGCCCCCAACAATCTGGGTCTTCATAAATGCCCTGGCTGTCAAGCACCAGGGAAATCAAAAGATCCAGGCAATTCAAATGGGTATAAGGATTTATTGGAAGCTTAAGCTCTCTATAAGAATCTGAACTACTAACAGTCCAGGGGTGGGTTCCACTTACCTTTCCTACCAGTTCGCATTGCAACGGAAGAACATGTTTTGCATGCACGCACAGGCTTTGTGCGCGCGCACGCTCCCATCACATTGCGCAAAACACCCAGAAATGACCCTCTGTGCATGCGCAGAAGACTTTGTGCATGCGCAGCGGATTTTTTTGCAAGCCGCGCCAACCGGAGGACCGGTTCGGGAGTGTGGATCGCCGGTCATCGCTGCCGGTTTGGCGAGCGACAGTAAATTTCCGCTACCGGTTCTAAAGAACCAGTCCAAACCGGCAGCAACCCACCACTGTAACAGTCCAAGGTAATTGGTGGGAGATAAGAGTCAGTGGAATTCAGGATGGGCTGGACTTAGATTTCTTGTGGGACTTGTGACTGATTAAGCTATATGGACTTCAACTCCCAGAATTCCCCAGCCAGCATATGCTGGCTGGGGAATTCTGGGAGTTGAAGTCCATACATCTTAAAGCTGCCAAGGTTCAGAAACACTGTCCCACACTGTCATAGCACAGCAGAAGAACACACCCTTCCTCAAAGGAAGGTAAACCCAACCTACTATTCTTACGTGTGGCTCTCACCTGTTGCAATATGTAAGCTGGGAGGCAGGGTCCATAGCCATGATCCAGTCTCCCCAGTTAAATACTAAAAGGATGGGAAAGACTTACGATAGTCTATGCTCCTCCTGAGGCCGAAAGACAGAAACGTCTCGTTTGCAAAGGACAGGAATGAAGAAGCCGGTTATTCCTTGTTTGTGGTAGACCTCAGTTTCCTTTGCTTGTGCTGCACTTTAGCTGGGTTGCTTGCTAACAATGTCTTGTAATTGGTGGGATCTGCTCAGCCGTTGTTGGAGTAATTTGATCATGTGGTATTTTAAAACGTGTAGTTGAAACCAATGAGTTATTCACCAATGAACTTGACAGGGTATCAGAAATAAGTCCCTATACAAATCGTACTTGCCTTTGCTTCTTCAGCTAGCACAAATATTTATCTTCTTCTTTTTTAAAGATTTTTTTTCCTGTGATTCGTAGGTTACTAAAAGGTGCCTTCAGCCCTCATGGGGATCAGAGGTGGGTTTCAGCAGGTTCTGACCAGTTCTGGAGAACCGGTAGCGGAAATTTTGAGTGGTTCAGAGAACCGGTAAATACCACCTCTGACTGGCCCCGCCCCCATCTATTCTCTGCCTCCCGAGTCCCAGCTGGAGGAAATGGGGATTTTGCAGTAACTTTCCCCTGGAGTGGGAATGGAGTGGGGTGGGAATGGAGATTTTGCAGTATCCTTCCCCTGCCACGCCCACCAAGCCACGCCCACAGAACTGGTAGTTACAATATTTGAATCCCACCACTGATGGGGTGTCTATATATGTATGCACATGAGTGCAGCTAATTGTCAGGGCTGAGAATCATAGTTGGGATTGATCTTCATTAAATGTTCTTTCTCTCCCACTGCCCAAATTCTAGATGTGTTCTGCTTGAGTCATCATATTTCTGTAGCTACGTCAGGGTGAATAAAGTTGCTAAGTCTCCCTAAGATAGGGGTCTCCAACCTTGGGAACTTTAAGCCTGGAGGACTTCAACTTCCAGAATTCCCCAGCCGGCTGGGGAATTCTGGGAGTTGAAGCCCTCCAGGCTTAAAGTTCCCAAGGCTGGAGACATTTAAATCGATTGTTCATGCAAAGTTGTAGGAACTGGCTTGGATGGGTGAGTTTTATTCCTCTCCCTCATATTCTCCTGACTCAGCCTCCTTTTGTACTATCGTCCTTTACTGTTGGAACACCCTTCTCTTTCAAACAGTAAATAAAACAGAAACCTGTGCAATAAAAATTCCAAGGGTGTTTTGTGACCTTGCTAGATTTCAAGATGAATTATAGCTCTAAATGCATTTTAAAGCCTTTAACAAGAGGATTGTTCAGGGGTAGGAATGGTTTTTTTTTTTAAACATTGCATTGCGTTATAACACAGCTGATGCCATAGAAAAGAAGCCATGAATAAAAGTGTTTTCTGTGCTATGAGAGCAATTTGACCTGGGTTGATTGCAGATTTTAACATGGAATGTACTAGCAAGAGATCAAGGTATATTTATGTTTTGGTTTTTGATATTCTTAAGTTTCACTTTGGCAATCAGAATACATGATGTAATTGATCTAGGTCACAGACCAATTTATTTTTTATTAATGCTCTGGAAAGACTTGGAAAAAGGAGTTTATAATTAATGAAGTTCTTTATTAATGAATAATAAAGAAATGTACCTCGCGTATTTCAGAAGGATATTCAGGAGGATACAAAACACAGCACGCAGGGGTGAAATCCAGCAGGTTCTGACAGGTTCTGGAGAACCGGCAGCGGAAATTTTGAGTAGTTCAGAGAACCGGTAGCGGAAATTTTGAGTAGTTCGGAGAACCGACAAATACCACCTCTGGCTGGCCCCAGAGTGGGGTGAGAATGAAGATTTTGCAATATCCTTCCCCCAGGAGTAGGGAGGGAATTGAGATTTTGCAGTATCCTTCCCCTGCCACGCCCACCAAGCCACACCCACCAAGCTAAGCCTACAGAACCGGTAGTAAAAAAAAATTGGATTTCACCACTGCGTGACAGCAGCTTAGAATTTGCTAGGAAACACTTTTTGAAATATTTGTAATTAGTTTAGATTGTATGGGGATAATATATCTATGCTTGGAGTATTAATTGCTTATGATCTTTAACTTTAACTTTAAACGAAGCTGTACATTGAAAACAATGTTCTAAAACTTTTAATGGATAGACAATCAGGCAAACTGCTGTTTTTATGTTGTCCATAAAAAGAGCTTGATCTGTTTGAGCTGCCAAAAATTAACCATTCTGTAATGCTTACAAAGTGACAACATCAAAAGTATGTCAAATATAAAACATGAAACTAATGCACATTAAAAGGCTTGGCCAAACTCTCAAATTCCAATCAAGTCATATCACTAGTTTTGTTATTTATTTATTTATTTGTTTGTTTGTTTGTTTGTCAAACATGTACAGGATAGTAGTTGTTTGTATAAACATAACATAAGTAAAAAGTACCGATAATAGAGGACAATAGGACAGTAGGACAGGGACGGTAAGCACAGTGGTGCGGTTATGCACGCCCCTTACAGACCTCTTAAAAACGGGGAGAGGTCGACTGTAGACAGTCTAAGGTTAAAGTTTTGAGGGTTAGGGGAAGAAACCACAGAGTCAGGTAGTGCATTCCAGGCATTGATCACTCTGTTGCTGAAGTCGTATTTTCTGCAATCGAGTTTCGAGCGGTTTACATTAAGTTTGAATCTATTACGTGCTCGTGTATTGTTGCGGTTGAAGCTGTAGTAATCATTGACAGGAAGGACTTTTTGATATATGATTTTATGAACTACATTTAGATCAGATCGGAGGTGAAAAATGAAATTATATAGATTTTATGTTATGTACAACAGTAAACATCATATAGAGTGCTCATTGTTTGATTTAATGGCACTTTGCCTAGGGATTTCTAGAAAGTTTTACAACATATATTCTAGTAAGGGCTATTAAACATCTCAGATATCTGAAGTTATAATTGTAATCTTATTTTTATCATTTTTTGGGGGTAGAAAATTGTCTTAATCCCACTCTCCAACAAATTGGAAACATAGTACCAGCTGTAGCTGTAATTCAGATTCCAGTTCAAGTAATTTTTCATAGAATTGATATCTCAAAATGTTCCCGATTCCAGAATGTGGCCACCATTTGGATTTTTCATATTAAAACACACACACCCAATACAGTGGTGGGTTCCTACCAGTGCGGTCCACTCTATAGCACTGGTAGCGGCCTGCTGGTGACGTCACAGTACCAGTGCGGTTGGTTGCTGGTGCCTGGGTGCCACCATTTTTTTACAATTTTTTTTAAATTTTTTTTTAAAAAATGTCTTCTGCGCATGCCCAGAAGCCAAGCTTCTGGCACTGCGCATGCACTGCCTTCCTACCCCATGGTGAGTCCAAGCAGGGGAGGATGGCTGAGGGAGCATGTGAGACGCTGAAAGAACGGGCGGCAGGAGCTATCTCCATTCCCCTCCCTTCAGCAGTCCGAGAAGCCATGAACGCGCGGTGATGATCCCAGGCATTTTCGCACTTTTGAGGCTTCTTGAGCTGCTGAGGGGAGGGGGAACGGGTGGCAGGAGCCTAGGATCATCAAATGAGGAGAAGCATTCAGGCCGGACGGAGCCTCCTAGAAGAACCGCTGCCGCGGTCTTGCTGCTCCCGCTGTGGGGGGCTGTGTTGTGGGTGGGCAATGCCCCCTGCTTCTCCGGCTGCTGCCAAGCTCCGGAGGCCCATGCCCACCCGGTCACATGGCTGGCAAGCCACACCCACAAAATAAGCCACGCCCACAGAGTGGTAGTAAAAAAATTAGGAACCCGCCTCTGCCCCAATACTTCATTATGCACGCAGATGACAATTTGATAAAAAGATCTCTAAGATATTGATGGTTCCAGGCAACATAAATGGAAGCTGCCTTGATTTGTTGCTAAATCATAGCAAATACCAGTGTTCTGTGAAGTATAATTCTCTCCACAATGCAGGGTCAGGAAAAAAATTGCAAGGAAAATATAATTATCGCTCCAGGAATTTGGCTCTATTAATGATCTACCCTTCCCAGTTATGAAAACTGACTCTAGTTCTTATGATCACAAGTGGCCAAATATCCGTATTTCTCTTATAGAAAAGAAAGACCACTTCCTAGCGTCCTCGCACTGTGGCACTGATTCAGGTCTGACTCAGAAAGGAAGCAGAGGCCCTAGTTAAGTCACCTACGTCATCACTTCCTGTGCCCCCCTTAAGTTTACCTTGGCGCACAAGCAAGATCTTGACTTGAGACATTTAATCGCTTAAAGAAAGCCTGGTATGAAAAAACGACACATGACCATGGTGAACTTGGTCACGTTTTCTTATTGTGTGTTTTTTTTTAAGCAAGTTGGTTTCAGCATGCACATTTATCAGAGATAAAATCATCATCCTCAACAACATAAAATTGGCAGTGATGGCACAGTTTAAAAGACCTTATTGGCCTGAGTTGACTACATGCTTACACAATTATCCCTGGTCTGGAAAAAGATCTAAAACCACATTTGCTAAGTATAGAGGCTTCTAAAATATCTTCATATATACAGTGGCTGAATACACAAACATCTCTAGTCTCTCTTTTAGTTACAACAGCAATATTTTCCATAGGACTCATGTTGACATAGGTTTTCTCCCTGCAATCCTGCTTATCTACAGAAATAAACTCTTGGGCCTGGATTTGTTGAATCTCACTTCACCTCTATCTGAAATATTAGCAGTGGCAAATTTGTTCTAATATGTAAAAAAGAAAAGTATTTTCCTCCCAACAGTATAAAAAGTGTTCAGTTAAACATAGCATATAACAACTTCAAACATCCTAGGAACATATCGGTAATAAGGCATGCCCATTCAGATTTCAGATGAATTAAAATCCAATAAAGCTATGGATATAGGCAAGACAACTCAACTTGTGGCAATACGGGGCTATCAAGTTAGATGCAAAATTGCAGTTAGTCATAAGCTGTTCGATGATTTAACTATCACTTGGTCCATAGATCTTATTAAGACATGATTTACTTAACATGGATGGTTGAATATCATAATAGGCTAAATTGTAAGGCTGTGCAAAGCATTCAAAACAGGGATTTTGCAGAGCATTTCTCTAGGTGTTAAAGAGTCAGTGTCCTTTGGAAAAACTATGCGTAACTATGATTGCCTACAATGGTGCACACACACACCCCTCCAATGGCCAACAAAGTAGCATCAGCTATAAACATATATTAAATTGAAAAAACATTAAAGTCTTGATGTTAACTAGGATCAGCTCCTTGCCAGTCCCAGTTTTGTATCCTCCGTAACGCTTGCTTCCATATGAAATAAATGTGATGATGTTTGAAGCTGAATGAGAAAATATTTATGTTTGCAATACAAAATATTTATTTATTTATTTATTTGTGAGATTTATATACCGCCTCACAGTGCAGGCACTCTAAGCGGTTTACACCAGTAAGCAATGTATATTTATATTGCCCCCAACAATCTGGGTCCTCATTTTACCTACCTCGGAAGGATGGAAGGCTGAGTCAACCTTGAACGGGTGAGATTTGAACCGCTGACCTGAGGATCACAGTTAGCTAAAGTGGCCTGCAGTACTGCCTCTAACCGCTGCGCCACCTCAGAATTAATATTTTAATTTATTTTAATTTTTAATTAAATATTTAATTATTTAATATTAATATTTCATTAATATCTGTAATTAAGATCTCATTGGATCTATGGAATCAAGTACCTAATCAAGTAAATGGCACACATAGTTTACTCAAGTTGTATTAATGGAGTGGTTTGCACGAAAAAAAAATAATAATTCGAACAAACCAAAATCCAAGCTTTTTAAAACCTAAATGTTAGATTAGCTCCATAAGAAATCTATTTTTGGAATGCTTAATAGTTTTTCCAAAAATATAGGTAGAATTCTATACTACATTAAGGAGAGAGGTAAGTGGTTCAAGATAATTTGATTCGGTCTTGTCCTACCAAAAGTTTAGATTTCTAGATAAACCTTGAAGACCATAATTAGTCCGCATCTTTATCTGGAGGCAGTTCTAGATTTCTATTGCCCTTGCAGATGTCATGCTGATCACATGTAGCTTGAATGCATCATACATATCTTTTGTGCAATAGTTGGCTAACTTCTTCCAAGACCTCTAGTTACGAACATCCTACTCAAGTGTCAGCAAAGGAGCCCTTTGTGTGCAGGGGTCTCCAACCTTGGCAACTTTAATTTTGTGTTCTGACTGACCTATAACTGAACCATAAACTTGTTTTGACTAGACGACCTCTGACTGAACGGTAAGTCATTATGTTTATAGTTGAACTCTACCTGAACTGTTGTTGCCACCCTGGTCATGTGTTTGAATGCTCATACGCTATTGGTTGTTGTGTCTGACAGCTCCCTATAAAAGGGCTATCTGTCAGACTGCAAGTTGCTGGTTGCTTGAGTGAGCTAATAAAAGAGCTGTTCTGAAGTCTGTCTCCTGCGATCTTTGCCCACAATTTAACATTTAAGACTTGTGGACTTCAACTCCCAGAATTCTGGTTTCCACATTCAGCTTTGCTGGCTGAGGAATTCTGGGAGTTGAAGTCCACAAGTCTTAAAGTTGCCAAGGTTGGAGACCTCTGGTAAAGTGTCTCAGAGCTTGAAGGAGGTGTGTAGCTTAACACCCCATGCTAACATTGAGAACAGCATGTTGGTATATCTGCAGTTCCTATATTTTGGGAGGGGTACTCTAAATACAAGCCTAGGTTATGTGCCTCAAGGAGCAACACCTGTGGGCTGTGAGTTTTCCCACAGAGGGAACTAGTATTTGATTCTTCCCCTCTCTGTGCTATTATGGTGCTTCCCTCAGGAATGTCTGTTATGGCCATACTAGGTTATAAAAACTGGCACAAAGTCAGCACAAGGAAAAGAAGCCTTCTCCCTTCTTGTAAAGCCAAAACCTATATGTGTTTTTGCTGTTAATAGAGATCTGGGAACATTTTGTACTCGGTTCTCAGAAAGGCATAAACCTATTATGCACGGAACCCACGCAAGGCCATGGAACAAATAACAATATAACAAATAACAACGAATTGGGTTTATTTTAACTTATTTCTTTGGCAATACTAAATTTATCCGTCATGTCACCATTTATCATTACCCTAGCGTTTTGTTTTGTGTATATTGCATCTATCATTTTTTCAAATTTGGGGCCAAATTTCATACTTTTTAGTTGATATTTGAAGAAATCCCAATTTAAATTGTCGAAGGCCTTTTGTGCATCCAAAAATATCATAGCCATCTGCTTGTCACTGTGATTTTCGTAATATTCTAGTATATCCAAAACTATCCTTGTGTTATATCTGATTTGTCTAGATGGCAAAAATCCGTTCTGGTCTGAATTTATAATTTTATTTAGTATTATTTTTAGTCTTTCAGCCATAATTGACATGAATATTTTGTAGTCAACGTTCAATAGGGATATGGGTCTGTAGTTTTTGATTTGTTTTGGGTCTGTTTCCTCTTTATATATTAATGTGATATAGGCTTCGTCCCAAGATGCTAGAAATTTCGCTTTTTGTAAAGTATCATTACATACTTCTAATAATAGATCTCCTGTTATTTCAAGCGTTGTTTTATAGCACTCTCCTGGTAGTCAATCAGGTCCTGGAGTCTTATTGCTCTTCTGTTTATTACTTATTTCTATATTAGTAATAATCCGAGTGATTAATTAATATGAGCGTATTGATATTTGCATTAAGATTTTTGCTGACATGCCTTGCTCTTTCTTTCCACCACCGCAACAGCTCTGATGAGGTAAAAATCACTTTTAGCAATATTTCTACCGGTAGTGATCCTTGTTGATAAATCAAAAGCTTTGTGTCAACTGCGCCCTACATTAAATCCTCGTTCCTTTTCATGTTTTAGTTCTGCCTGAGGATGTTAAAAACCCGAAAAGTCTTTATAGATGAGATTGAGTAAAATCTGCTAAAACCTGAAAATCCAGAGAAGAATCTGAATTAGATTTTGAAGGGGCAGGCGTACATTTTGTTGCAAAGTTGTCTTATGACAAGTAAGTCCCAAATAATACATGAAAAATCAGAGAGAAAATATGCAAAATGCCATTAATCCTTTAGTGAGGGTTAAAAATTCTGTGCTTGTTGATGAAGACTTTGGATTTCCAGGGGGGAAAAAAAGTATGTTATTTTTAACATGTCTTCAGCTTCTTGTGTTTCTTCCAGTCGCAGGAATGTTGCCTTGGGGATCTTGAGACCTGAGTGAGGTTGCATATTACCTGCATTACAACTTCTGGGCCCGTTTACCTAAAACGTTTACATCCTGTCTTTCCATGATAATAGGCAAAGGTTAAGCACATACATGTACAAAATCCAACCTGATACAATGAGAGTACAGCAGCTGCAATCTTGCCCCTGAGGTAAATAAAATACAGGTAGTCCTCAACTTATGACCACAATTGAGCCCAAAATTTTTGTTGTGTTTATTGAGTTTCGCCCCATTTTACGACTTTTCTTGCCACAGTTGTTAAGTGAATCGCTGCAATTGTTAAGTTAGTAACACGGTTGTTAAATGAATCTGATTTCCCCGTCGACTTTGCTTGCCAGGAGGTCGCAAAAGGTGGTCACATGACCCCAGGACACTGCAACCATCATAAATCTGAGTCAGTTGCCAAGAGTCTGAATTTTGATCATGTGACCCTGGAGATGTTGCAATGATCATAAGTTTGAAAAACGGCGCTAAGTGATTTTTTTTCAGTAACGTTGCAACTTTGAATGGTCACTAAATGAACAGTTGTAAGTCGAGGACTTACATCATAGGACTTATATCATACCTATAGTTTTCCTTAACTGGGGGGGGATGATTCAAGATGGTGTTGATCTACAACTTGCTAGACTTGCCCTCTGAAAGGAGCATTCCTCCAGAAATTCAAATGCTTTCCACCCTACTTGCCTTTGTCTAAAACAGAGGTCTTCAAACTTGGCAACTTTAAGACTTGTGGACTTCAACTCCCAGAATTCTCCAGCCAGCATAGCTGGCTGGAGAATTCTGGGAGTTGGAAGTCCACAAGTCTTAAAGTTGCCAAGTTTGGGGATCCCTGGTCTAAAAACTTAGCTCTTTCTCCCAAGCATTGGGTTAGAGGGTTTCTTGTATCACTTTAGGTTGGGAATGATATGGGATGGTATCCTATAATTATTTCCTCAGGGTGACTCTATTCTTTTCTTATATAATAGTTTTCTTCCTTTTTAATCTTGTGAAGCCACCCAGAGTCTTTTTTCAAGATGGGCAGACTAGAAATTTAAAAAACAAACAAACAAACAAACAAACAAACAAACAAACAAACAAACAGAATAGAATAGAATTCTTTATTGGCTAAGAGTGATTGGATACACAAGGAATTTGTCATTGGTGCATATGCTCTCAGTGTACATAAAAAGATACGTTTGTCAAGAATCATGAGGTACAACACTTAATGATTGTCATAGGGTACAAATAAGCAATCAGGAAACAATCAATATTAATATAAATCGTAAGGATACAAGCAACAAGTTACAGAATTCCAGAACTTCCAAACTTCCAGAATTCCTGGACAGCAGCTAGAATTTGGAGAGCGGTAGTGCCAGTGATCTTGAGGCAGATTAGATTGGAGAGAAGTTCCTTAAAGAGAGGGATCAAATATGCTGAAATGATTTTCATATGTAGAACTACAGGACTTCAGCGAGCTGATCAGTGTAAAATGCCCAACGCGGTACAGTTAGGAAGGGGCTGTGCAAAAATCTTTATTTTCAAAATCATCTCTAAATTAGAGAACTGTCAGTCATATCAGATAGCTTGGACTAAGAAACAGACACCGTGTAGACCTAAGGCTATTTTTTAATAGAACAGCAATAGTGTCATGGTGTGAATATTGTCAGTTGTATGCCTATGCAGGATGATGCACCCCTATTCTAATATTATGGTATATTCCAATACAAGCAGAACACGTGATATGATCTTGTATGCATGTCCACATTCCTGATCCATCATTAATCACTTTTGACTTGGCTCTTGACCGGAACGGTCACGTTTTCTTAGCAAAGATGTAATTATTCAGGATTTATTGTTTTTGTACCGAAATAAATATTTCTATTAGACTTTTAATCTCGGCTTTATTTCTAACTATCTGAATTCCAAGTAAAGATCCAAATCGCCTCTATGAGATTTATTCTCATCTCTCAACAAATAGTGACAGAATCTTATCAATTTGAATGTGCTTCTCTTCTTTCTTAGTTTATCTATATGAGAATTTGGAGGGGGAGGGCTGTTAGAGGTGTTTCCATGAACCAATTTATTGGACTGGGTTCAAGCCTCATTTATCTTGAGTGTTGGCTTGTTGATGGATCTTTCTTCTGCCCTTCAAGGACATTTTCTACATTCACTACCGGTACAAGATTCTAGTTTGTATTCAATAACGTAAGCATTTTGGAGGTAAAATTGGGATATATATATATTTTGCCATTGTAACATACTAGCTCAAATGTATCAAAATTGACCAATGAGAGCAAGAAGTGCTGTATGTGACAGGAGTATAAACTAAAGCCATAACCTAGCCAATTTCTTTCCTTCTGTTATTAAAAAAAATGAATGAAAAAATGCATATAAGATTGAAGCAAAAAAAAAAGGAAGTCAAGAAACATGGTATAATTCTCTAGTGTAAAAAGACAATTGCTACAAATGTAGTTAGAAAGCAAGGAATATTTACAGTGAAAAAAGATAGAGAAACTACAGAGACATTTTGATGGAAATCGAAGTGGGTGGAAAAAAACAACTTGCAGCAGAGTGAATGGGATTAAAAGTGAAAGTGATGAAAATTTAGGACAAAACTCAAGTGACCAAAATGCTAGAAAGTGTATTTAAGACATTTATTTTTTAATCATTTTAATATGTTGAAGAACAGGATTGAAATGAATGCTATAAATAGCACTCAAGGAAAAAAATGATGGAAAAGAACTCATACATTGCTGGAAAAATGTTGGAAAAAAAGTAGAACTGCATGTAGAATTGATAGATGTTGCTTGTTTATGGAGTGTTCATGCTTGTTTAATTTGTGTGTGATGATTGATCCATGTATAATAATTGAAACAGTGCTGTTATTGTTCCTTTATACAAAGGAGAAGTTTACAGTACTGAATGCAAAAATTACAATTGATTAATGTATTAATTAGATAAAAGTCTGATTGAATGCAGGTAAAGGATTACAAGCAAGTAAGATTTAGGAAGCATTGGGTGGCGGATGTGCTTACCAGATCAGCAGGCTAATGAGAAATTTTTAAAGATGGGGATAATTTAATGCATGTTTCTTGATATAAGAAAACCATATGATAAAGTGGGTAGTTTGAATTGTGCAATTTTTGTGTGACTGTTGGGTTGAAGCTTGTTTTTTTGAATGAGATAAGAATGATACATGAAGGAAGTGAAGCATGGCTGAGAATAATTGGCATGCTTAGCTAACAATTCAACATTGAACAAGAATTTATGATGTCCCCTTGGTTTATTAATATGTTTGTAGATGAATATGTAAGGAAGGCAATATTACTTTTCTATGCAGATGATGCTATGCTATTAGTTGAGAATCTTAGTGATTTGCAACAAATAGACTGCAGAATTTAACAAGGAGTAAGTATCGGAAAAGAATGTATTGAAAATCATGGTTGTTGTGTTTGACAAGAAAATTATGTGAATGACAATTATTCATAAATGTAAAAAAACTAGAACAGGCAGATGATTTTGTGTAGCTTGATAAAACGTTTAATAAAGGAAGGAAATGGAGTAATTTTAAGATATATGAAATCTGTAGTGAAGAATTCATGATTCTCAAAATTGGCTGTGTAACAAGAGGGTGTTTCTCCCACTTCATTAGGTAGAAGTTCAGTATGTCAGCAGAAACATCAAAGTAAATGGGACATGGTAAGAACAGGTTACTTAAAACAAGACATAGGATCAAGAATGAATGGGTGATGCATGAGCATGGATTCATTACAAAAATGAGTGACTAGTACAGAAAGTAGTATTTTGAAGTGGTTTGGTAATAAAGAGAGAATGAACGACTAACATGAAAAAAGAATGAGTGGATTAAGAGGAAGGAAATTACTGAGCAGATAGTGGTTGGATAGAGTTGATGATCCAGGAAGTTTAAAGAATAAGTAATGTGTGATTTAGTTTGTCAACAGAGGGCAGTGATGGCGAACCTTTTTTGGTTCGTGTGCCAAAAGGGGGGGGGGGAATGTGGGGGATCAAGTGTGTGCGTGCCCACACTCATAATTCCATGCACCCCCGCACATGCATGCATGACCCCCCTGCTCCCAGCATGCAATGGCACGCCCATTTTTCGCTCTCCCCAGGCTCCAGAGCCTTTCTAGGAGCCTGGGGAGGGCGAAAACGGCCTTCCCCACCCCCTCTGGAGGCTGGAAACAGCCTGTTTCCCGACTCCCAGTGGGCCCAGAAGGCCCGAAAATCAGCCGGCTGGTGCACACATGCACGCCAGACCTGAGCTCGCGTGCCCACCAATATGGCTCCGCATGCCACTTGTGGCACCCATGCCACAGGTTCGCCATCACGGACATAGGGGAAGCAAGGATGGCTTGCAAAGGCAGGAAAGATATACGGATACTGTTGACGCAAAGTCAATTTTGTTAGATTTCCCACTATATATTGATCCTTTTCTGTATATTATTGCTTTTCTGTATATTATTGCATAATATTGCTTAACGCCAAAATGACTTTATCCTTAAATATGTCAATATGTATTTTTATCCATATATCCTTTACATCAGTGTACAGGTAGATCTTGACTTGTGACCGGTTAAAGTTATAATGGGCTCCCAAAAGGGATTTATGACCCAGTTTCAGAGTTCTGATGTTCTCCCCCACCCTCCTCCCGGTCACGTGACTGCATTTTGAGCACTTGGCAACCAGCCTGCATTTACAGTTGTTTTCAGAATTGCATGGTCACATGACTGTAATTTATGGAGGAAACCAGCATTTACTTTTGGTTTCTGATAAAAAATGGTCTATAACCGTGGTGGCGAACCTATGGCACGCGTGCCACAGGTGGCACGCGGAGCCATAGCGGCCGGCATGCGAGGGTTCCCACCGGCAAACCGGAAGTGCGGAAAAACGCACTTCCGGTTTGCCGGTGAGCTGTTTTTTGCACTCCGGAGGGTTCAGGGAAGCTCCCTGAAGCTCCGGAATGCAAAAAACTACAAAATGGACAAACCGGAAGTGCACTTTTCCGCACTTCCGGTTTGTCTGTTTTGTAGTTTTTTGCATTCCGGAGCTTCAGGGAGCTTCCCTGAACCCTCCGGAGTGCAAAAAACAGCTCACCGGCAAACCGGAAGTGCGTTTTTCCGCACTTCCGGTTTGCCGGTTTCATCGTCCCAGGCTCCGGCAAGGCCTTTGCGCAGGGGTGTGTGTGTGTGTGCATGCGCAGGGGGCAGCATGGGAGGGGTGTTGTGCGCATGCGTGGGGGGAGGGAATGGGTGTGGGCATGCGAGCGCGCGCGAGCGCGCCCCCCCCCCTTTTTGGCACGCGAGCCTAAAAAGGTTCGCCACCACTGGTCTATAATGAACAATGGGTTCGTTTAACGCCCACAGCGTTGGCTTAACAACTGTTGCAAAAATGGTCATAAAAGCAAAGGCCCAGTCACAGGGTGACCCACTTTAAAGCCATCACAAGTTATCACTGTAATTGCCAGGCTCAATTATGTTTGTAAGTTAAGGAGTTCTTGTTCATGTAATTGTTCCTATTCAGATTACAAAGGGCTATTATTACTTCATTAGACAGACCAGTACAAGGGTAACTGGCTAAGAAAGCAATATCAGGGTTTGAAAAGGCAGTGAACTTAATATCAATTTGATTAGCGTTGTTTGTCTCACGCGCAATCTCAGCCTTGAACCAGAGAAGTTCCCGAAGCATTTTTCTGTACCTGATTACTTTTTCTCCCTGCCCAAAACAGTTTTACCTGTGAAATGTTGATATCTCAGGATGCTGGCCAAGGCGAAGGAACAGATCGCTTACAAATCTGGCAGCTGTCTTTTCAGCTAGTATCCTATTCAAACTGGAGTTTATGATTTCTGTTCTTCTGTGAAAGAGAAGTGAAATAATTACTAGGACACTTGATTCTTCAGCTGCAGCTGTGGAAGGTTCTTGCTGAATCTATCCAAAGCGGCATCGAACAAAACATAAAGAGAGACAGAAAATGAGGGGATAAATGCTAAGCGCCTCCAATTCTCTCCAACTAATCCCTTAAAATAATTGCAGCACCAAACTTCTGGTCTCCAGCAAATTTTCCACTTGATTAGAGGCTTTTGTGAGACTGGCAAAAGACACCCACAGACTTTCACATTGTGGTGTTCCCTGAAATTTCCAGCTGGGATTCTTTCCCTTCAAAACAGGATTTTAGTAAAACCATTATAATGGGCTTAGCCACCGAAAAGCATCTCAGCTGCGAGACAGGGTTAGATTAGCATCAGCAGCCTTGATTTTGGCATATATCTGTGCATCTATCACACTACTGTGTTGCAAGTCATCCTTGTTTCCATCATTCATGTACTGTACCAGACACTTCGGTCCACATTCATTAAGCATCCATTAATTCTTGACCTTTTATCTTTTTTTTTTTTAGCACCAGATGCTTCTTAAGACTCCCGTTCCTGCTGAATTCAACTTACTTTTAGGTTTACATACTTGACCTGTCCAGATCTCACTTCATAAAACAGCGTAGGCAGAAGCTCTTATACACAGCTGGTTTTGTTTCTTTCCACAAACTAATTCCTCACAACAGACCACATACAGTGCTACCCATTACCTTTTTAACCGGTGTTTATATATCTTAAAATGTCTCCATCTATTTTGCCATTTTAAGTAAACATTTTTTACCAAGGAACACGCATTCATTTATTTGCTCTGGGTTTTTCCCCCCCATTGATGCTTAATTTACAATTGTTCCCTCCATTGTCCTTTCAAAAATAACTACCACAGTCGGACCCAGTGGTGGGTTCCTACAGGTGCGGTCCACTCTATAGCACTGGTAGCAGCCCGCTGGTGACGTCACAGTACCGGTGCGGTCGGTTGCTGGTGCCTGGGCGCCGCCATTTTTTTTAAAAAAAATTTTAATTTTTTTTTAAAAAATTTTTCTGCGCATGCCCAGAAGCTGAGCTTCCGGCACTGCGCATGCGCTGCCTTCCTACCCCACAGTGAGTCCAAGCAGGGGAGGATGGCTGAGGGAGCGCGTGAGATGCTGAAAGAATGGGCGGCAGGAGCTATCTCCATTCCCCTCCCTTCAGCAGTCCGAGAAGCCACGAACGCGCGGTGATGATCCTAGGCATTTTCGCACGTTCGAGGCTTCTCGAGCTGCTGAGGGGAGGGGGAATGGGCGGCAGGACCTATCTCAGTTCCCCTCCCTTCAGCAGTCCGAGAAGCCATGCCCACCTGGTCACATGGCTGGCAAGCCACACCCACAAAATAAGCCATGCCCACAGAGTGGCAGTAAAAAAATTAGGAACCCGCCCCTGCACAGTCCCCATATTTAGTAAAAATTCAACTGAGGTACACAAATTCATCTACTTGTTTTAATTTTTGGCACTGTAGATGAGTGGTTGCACGTACAATTAGTTGCACAAATATTAACACATAGGTGCTCCTTGGAAGGACTGTTGGCTTCAAGAAGTAGCTGGCAATTTCTAGTACATTAATTAATTAAGTCATTCAACTGAACTCATCACATTCTGGACTCTCTTTTACTGTCCTAAAGGATGGGATATCTCAAATAGCAATAGCACTTAGACTTATATATTGCTTCACAGTGCTTTACAGCCCTCTCTAAGCGGTTTACAGAGTTCAGCATATTGCCCCCAACAATCTGGGTCCTCATTTTACCAACCTCGGAAGGATGGAAGGCTGAAATCAACCTTGAGTCGGTGAGAATCGAACTCCTGGAGTGAGCAGTGAGTTAGCCCTGCAGTATTGCATTCTAACCATTGCGCCACCATGGCTCTAAATAGCACTCACATGTATACTTTGCTGGCAGTTTGAGCATTTACCCAAATCATGGAGAGAAAACTTGATAGTTCAGTTTAAACCATCCACAAAATCTCCAGGTTTTCACGGGAAACACCCAATGCTCTTTCTCAAGTTACCTTTACCCATGGAAGCGACTCGAGTGCAGCACATTCACAGGGAGCTGTCAGAAGCTTCTGAAACTCAAGAGCAGAGGTCTTCAAACTTGGCAACTTTAAGACTTGTGGACTTCAACTGACAGAATTCTCCAGCCAGCATAGCTTAGAGGAATTTCTTTGCATTGTGTGGCTTATTTATTTATTTATTTATTTATTTATTTATTTATTTATTTATTTATTTATTTATTTATTTATTTATTTATTTATTTATTTATTTATTTATTTATTTATTTATTTATTTATTTATTTATTTATTTATTTATTTATTTATTTATTTATTTAAATGGATTTATATGCCGCCCAACTCCCAGGGGACTCTGGGCGGCTCACAACATGTCAATCCATTTTCCAATATAAAAAGACACAACAATTTAAAAGCTACAAAAATTAAAAAGAGCATCTAACATTCATAACTAAGGGGGGAGACCCATATCTGGTCTAGTTGGTCTCACTTTCACCCCGCCTGCCGGAAGAGCCAAGTTTTTATTGCTTTACGGAAGGCCAGCAGGGTGGGGATGGTCCTGATCTCTGGAGGAAGCTGGTTCCAAAGGGAAGGAGCTCCCACAGAGAAGGGTCTCCCCCTCGGCCCCGCCAACCGGCATTGCTTGGTCGATGGGACCTGGAGGAGACCAACTCTGTGGGCCCTAACCGGTCGTAGGGAGGTATGCGGCAGGATGCGGTCCCGAAGGTAATTATTATTATCATGCTTTGCATGGGATCCAAATATCCATTTTAAGGCAGTTTTTCCTAATAGTCTTTCCCAACTTAGCATTCTTCAAATGAGTCGAGAATACAGCTTCCATATTTCCCAGTCAACATAATCCTCTGGAGGATGGCGAGCCAATGCATCTACGTATGACAAGTTGGGGATGACTACATTAAGAGTCCTATTTCTTACCTGTCTCTATGGAATCCTTGGTGCTCTCAGCTTGGTGCTGGTGGTGAGATAGAAGGGGCTCTATCCAAAGGACTTCCTTCTAAGAGTGCCCCAAAACAATCTAAAGCCAAGAAATCGAGTACCAGTAAGGCCTCCTCAGCTGCCCTTAAGGATGCTGAGCGCCGCCTCAGGGCTCTTGAAAAGGAATTTGCCAAGGCCCAGCGTCAACTGGAGCTGGCCAAAACACCTGTAGTAACCTGGCAAGAGGGGGTCCAGAATCTGCAGGTCTCTTCCCCCGTAACTTTATATTGTGGGGTAATTTGTTTTACTGTGATTCTATCTATCCATTGCAACAGTTCCATAGTTGCATCCAGTGGCTCCTTTCCTAAGCTATATGCTGTGTTGCTTGTGAATGAGGGATAGCAAATACATATTTTTTCCAGATATTCTAAACAGCTGTAGACATTCAGAACAACTCAGAAACTCTCTGGAGGTTTCCTTTCATTCTGAGTCCTTCGAGGTATAGTTCTATGCTAGGTTTGTGAGTGGAAGAAACTAAATTAGATTTAAAATTCAGCTACTACCAGGAAAACATCCATAGTGCAGTTAGTTCCAGCAGTGAAGTGTTGTTGAGAAGCCACAGTGTTGCTTTAAAAATAACATGTGAACATATTTTATATTGTAGGAACAAAAGATTAATCTGCCAGATGTTGTGCTGCAATGTGTGCATTTATTCATGTCGGTCCATAAACATTTGGGTTCTACTGAGCATCTTAAACATAAATTGGCCATACAAGGCTCTGTAGTATTAAGAAAACTAGCTGGTTGGAAATAGATTTAATGCTTGAAATCCCAAAAGAAAGTTTTATTCTTTTAAAAGATAGGAAACTTATCAGACAGACTGATAGTACGGATAACGTTATTTTCATTCATTGCATTGAAATAAAAAGTATTCTGTCTGAATGCCCGAGAATCTACATTCTTGTTTTGGGGAAAAGCAATTTGCAATGCCTTTGTCCCTGATTATAATGACTTCTGGCAGAGGCAGAGGCTGAAAGAGCCAGGGTTCCCCCCCCCCTCTTCAGCACTTAATCTCTTGCAGGTGTGGTTTACAGACAATATGGAAGGATAACATGCAATCTTGGGAGTTATGAAGGTGATTTGGATTCTGTTACAGGCACTGCTGGAAACTTCCATGGCGATCATAAGCATGCCCCACAGATTGGGAAGTTGCTATCATTCTGCTAATGTCTTAAAAAGCTATCAGGAAAAGAGCATGTGAATATTGCATTGCTAAAGGCTGTTTTATTCTACCTCAAGCCAATCAGTGGAATAAGCTGGAGAACATCAACAACAATCTAGTTCAGGGGTCTCCAACTCTGGCAACTTTAAGCCTGGCAGACTTCAACTCCCAGAATTCCCCAGTCAGCAAAGCTCTAGGCTTAAAGTTGCCAAGGTTGGAGACCCCTGAATTCTAGTTCATAGGGCTACGTAGCACTTTGGATCAGAAGAGGTTGTGCATATAGTCCCAGTCGGTGACTCCTTAAAAGTTTCTCAGTCCCAGAAACTTTTAAGATATGGAATTCAACATCCAAAATTCTGGCAGTTGAAATACAGATATCTTAAAGTTGCTGAGACTGAGAAATACTGTCTTAAACCAAGCTGGGTTTTCATGGGATCTGTCATCACCGATGCACAGGACTTAAGAGTCTGAATCTGAAGAAGTTTCTCCAGTTGAACCTGTGGAATGCTGTCTTTTGGAGCCACAAAGCCAAGAGTTACATGGGGCTGATCAAAACAGCTGATCACCTTGGCAGTTGGAGCAATCAGATGAAGATGGCATAAGGCCTCCCAGTCCCTGAACCCAACAAGTAGAGAAGAATGCAGAGCAGAGACATTCTGTGAGACTTCTTATCAAGCAAGGGAATAAATCTTGAGTAGTGACACTGGCTGCAGCCTGATTTAAGATGCAAGCACTGTTCCCTCTAAGGTGCGCGGCCGCGCACGTGATGAGAGAACGCCGCACGGAAGTTTCTAACTTCCGCCCAGCATTTTCTAATGGGAGAGGCTGCGCGCCTGCGCAGATGAAAAGAGAATGCCGTGCACCATTTTCTGCTATTACAGGGAACATTGGACGCAAGCATAATTGATGCTCCTTTTGCTGGAAACAACTTTCTGATATTTAGCTCTCCTGTGATATTCCTGTGAATCCTGTTTGTGTAAGAAACCTTCAATCTCTGGACTGGCTGACAATCCTGAACTGGCTCTCAGAACCGTGGAATGATTTTGGACTATTATTCTGTGTGTTCTTGTTAACAGCAAATCATTCTGGCAAGTGTCTGAGACTCTGCTTTGTTTACATCAGTGGTTCCCAACCTGTGGTACGTGTACCATTAGTGGTATTCGAGGGCCTTCCAGGTGGTACGCGAACACTTTCGGGGTCATGAACGATTTTTAGTTAGTTATTTTTTACTTCACAAAAATGTTTACTGCCTAACACAAGATAATCTGGCAACGATTTGCAACTGTTGCCACACGCCACCCACCTGGTCCCAGCGGCCCGAGAATCCAGTTGCTGGGTGCGCGGGGCCAAAAAAGGAACGGTACAATTATGGAAATAAAGTGATATCTGATCGAATTTAGTTTCTCTGGAACCAGGTGGTACACGGCAACTGTACGGGACCTCCAAGTGGTACTCGATCACAAAAAGGTTGGGAACCACTGGTTTACATGCTTTGACTGTTATCATCATTTGACTTTGAATGAACTGTGAATTAACATAGCAACTAAGTCAGTAATTGAAACCAGAAGTAGGACAGGATCTTACCAGAACAGCAAGGGACAGCTACATAACCCTGAGAAAAGAATCAGGTCTCTTTCAGAATTGAAGACTGTTGCTCTTAATCACCTTTGGCCTTCGAGCCAAAAGTCCTACTGGTTCATATACTGCTCAAAAACATTGTTTACCTAATCAGAATTTAACAAGTGCACAATATACTGCACTATCAAAACCAAACACACAATTTGGTGTCTTACATGATATATCACATTAAGTCTGCATATGTTTAACAACATTTTTTAAGGAAATCATAACACGCTGACATTAACTGTATTTACAGGTGATAATGATGGGGTTCACTCAGTGTAGCAAACCTAAAACTGACCACATTTGGCTTCATACAGTGTGCCACAGTGTGAGGCAATAGCCATCTCAAGGCTGTTGAACATATTTATCAGTCAATAGGAAAACAGATGTTCTTTATGGTTAAGGGAGGCAGAAGCTGTTTAGAATAAATAGAGAGTGTTACATATAGGACGCGTAGGCAAAACTCTCAGGATAACCCTTTTATTTATAACCAGCACACAGAACACTTGCTTGTAACTATCTGACATGAAGTTGCCTCAGCCGCGCTCTGACAGCTATTTATATGGAGCTGTCAGGTGCGGCAGCCAATGGGAGCTCTCCGTTCTCCCGCTAAGACGCTGGCTTGGTTGCAGCCAATCGGGAGAGCCGCTGGCTGTTGCTGGCGGCTTCAAATACCTAACAGAAAGGATCTCATAAGTGAAGGAATTCAATCTCCAACTACTCTGAATTTTATTTGAACAAATTCTTTTAATCCTGTTTATAAATCCGGGGGTACAATGGTCTGTTTATGGAGAAAAACTGTCAGGAGTCTCCAAAGTGATCGGTATCAAGCTCCAAGGAATAACAGGACTATCCAAGCGGTCATTAGGGTTTGTTATAGTCAGCCAAATGTTCGGACTGGATTTGTCATCCTCAAGGACCAGGGATAGGCAGATGTTGATGCTTGAGGGTGTTAAAGGTATTGTCACATTGGTGTTAAAGGTATAATTACAGGGTATCCAGAGATATTTTATAAGAAGACTCCTCCACTCCTCTACTCGCAACAGAATACCTTACGCAACCAGACTTGAAATCCTGGGCTTAGAAAGCTTAGAACTAAGTCGCCTCGGCACGACCTAAGCATAGCTCATAAAATTATCTGCTACAACGTCCTTCCTGTCAACGACTACTTCAGCTTCAACCACAACAATACACGAGCACACAACAGATACAAACTCAAAGTGAACCGCTCCAAACTTGACTGTAGAAAATACGACTTTAGCAACAGAGTGGTAAATGCCTGGAACTCACTACCTGACTCTATGGTTTCATCACCAAACCCCCAAAACTTTACCCTCAGACTGTCCACTGTTGACCTCACCCGATTCCTAAGAGGTCAGTAAGGGGCGTGCATAAGAGCACCAGTGTGCCTACCGTCCCTGTCCTAATGTTCCCTCTTATCAGTACTCATCTTATGTATATAAACAATGTTATATCTATGTATATTACCAACACGTACTTGACAAAAATAAATAAATAAAAATAAATAAATAAAGGGTGTAAACTGATCCCAGTAAGGCTGCCTTTTGCAATTGACTCATGGTGATTTTGTCAGTGCTGAGGGTGTTCAAGTGGTGCTCCCATTGCTTTGGGATGGTACACCTATTACTATTAGTATTACCTTTGCTTATTGTTATTGTTATTATTTGTAGTACTGTAGTAATATTTATTAAGTTATTTTCATATAATGTTTGGGTGTCGATGAACAATCTAACATTTCGTGAAGGAGTGGAAAAGCTGAAGAGTTTGGGGACCCCTGATCTATGTGATCATTAAAAGTCAGCACCAACTTGATGGCACATAATCGAATCAATTAACAGAAGGCTGTAATGCAGCCAGATCTGACTATATTATTCAGAATAGCAAGAACAAAAGTGAATTACGAGCTGTGGTGGCGCAGTAGTTGGAATGCAGTACTGCGGGCTAATTCTGCTGACTTCTGAACTTCCAGTAGTTTAGCAGCTCAATTCTCACCGGCTCAAGGTTGACTCAGCCTTGCATCCTTCCGAGGTCAGTAAAATGAGGACCCAGATTGTTGGGGGGCAATATGCTGGGAAACAGCTTAGAGAGGACTATAAAGCACTGTGAAGCGGTATTTAAGTCTAAGTGCAAGTAGTTACACTATTGTAACTTCGAAAAGTCACTAAATGAATGGTCATAAATCAAGGACTACTTGTAAACAGTTACAATTCTATATATAGTTATCTAATGCAAACAATATATATTCATTTCTGATATACTTATATAATTATCATGGTTTTTTTTTAATCTACTGTACTTTGTATAAATAAATCCCATATTTCATTATATGGCTGGCTGGGGAATTCTGTGAATTGAAGTCCACACATTTCAAAGTTGCCAAGATTAAGAAACATTAGTATGTTCCCTGAAATCTCTTCATCTAAATCTTCTTCTCTGATTCCTGGATAATTTCATTTTTTCCCTTTTTCGCTTTCTTTTTACTGTATATAATTTTTATTGCTTTTATGTTTTAATGGTGTATTTTATGCTTTGCAAAAGTATCTCAAAGGAGGTTATAAAAGATGTGATATTATTATTTTAAAATCTGAACCACTTTATGAAGGTTAATAGAGAGCAATTAGGGTACGTAGGTAACAATGCTTCATCAAATTTAAAATTAAACCCTGATCAGAATAACTAGACTTTCTAAGGAATACTGGATATCATTTCAACTTCTTCCCTCAAGTCCAGGAGTGTCAAACTCGATTTCATTGAGGGCCGCATCAGGGTTGTGTTTGACCTCAGGGGACCGGGGTGGGCGTGGCCAGGGTGGGCGTGGCCAGCTCGTCACTCGTGTTGGAGGCGCCTGTGGCGGCCCGAGCGCTCTAACAGCGAAAACAGGCTCCCAGCTCCGTTTTCACCTGCGATGGCCTTCTGCAACTCTCTGCCAGTGAAAATGGAGCTCGGGAGGGCCACCCGTGGCCCTCGTGAGCTCCGTTTTTGCTGGCAGAGGCATTGCAGGCCAGCCTTTTTCTGTTTCCAGGGTGGCTCCATGGGCCAGATCTAAGCACCCCGCGGGCCAGATGCGGCCCCCGAGCCTTGAGTTTGACACCCCTGCTCAAGATGATACTATAGGGCACAGGTGTCAAACTTGCGGCGTCACGTTGCCATCACGTGATGTATCGCGACATTTTTCCCCTTCATGGAGCTGGGGTTGGCATGGCCTGCATGTGATGCATCTGGCCTGCGGGATACCAGTTTGACACCCCTGCTACAGGGCATTGCACACCAAAATAACTAGACAGAAGGACAAGTTCCCCCTCATAACAGTTAACAGTAACAGAGTTGGAAGGGACCTTGGAGGTCATCTAGTCCAACCCCCTGCTCATGCAGGAGACCTATACTAGGGATTTGAACCGCCAAACTGCCGACCTTTCTGATTGACAAGCTCAGTGTCTTAGCAACTGAGCCACCTAGTATGCCATCACTCTGCTAATTCCCACAACACTGTCAAATTATCTAATAGGGCTGTATTACTACTATTCTTCTCATCTTTCCTATTACCTATTTTGTTATTTTCTTATGACTATAACTTTATTGCTTGTATCTTATGACTTATATTGTTTTATTTAGTATCCTAGTATTATTTATTTTGATTGGTTATTTAGTATCCTATGACTATCACTAAGTGTTGTATCATGATTTATGATTCTGATCATGATTTATCATTTATCATGTACACTGAGAGCTTATGCACCAGAGACAAATTCCTTGTGTGTCCAATCACACTTGGCCAATAAAGAAGTCTGTTCTATTCTATCCTATTCTATTCTATTCTGACAATTGCTTTTAAAGACTTAAAATTAGAACTGGAAATAAGATGCTTGATATGGCTTTGGCTTAATGCCATATTTGAAGTTTTAATATTACAATATGTAAACTAATCACTTAGTAAAGGGATCCCCAGATTTTTCAGTACCTACCTTTCTGACTTTTCAGAAATATCATGCCCCCCCCCCAAAAAAAAGTCTTGTTAAATCTGGCTATCATTTGATGCATATATATGTCTAGCTTTCTCTACTCCACTCTTCCCAGCCAAGGGTTACCAGACATATGGCAAAAGGACATGTCCTCCTTTCTGTACTCATGGCCTCCATCCAGCTGGCACAGCTCTAAAATCAAACATTGTCTGGCTTTTTCAGCGTCTTGGGGACGTGGGGGGGGGGGGAAGGGTTTCACAACAGTAGTCATTCCAACTTTTGCGTATTGACCTTGTAAATTGCTCCTTTCTTTCCCTCCTCTGTAGATGGACTCAACAGCCTAGATTTATGTTATGTAATTTATTTTCTGATTCCAGCAAATTGGCTTCAATCCAGCATCTACAAATGTATGATCGCTGTAGTCTGTAGATAACATGACTCATCATGCGGGTTGTTTTTTTTGGTGAAATTTGAAAAGCAAGTCACCATCAATTCTACATTATTGCTAGCGTATGTTCTTGAAAGTAAAGATTTGTTGGAAAAAATATTGCAAATGAAAAAAACAGTCTCTTTTTTTATGCTGGAAAAAATAATTTCATATACATGTACGCCTAAGTACATATTTTTGCAGGTTTTTGCTGTAGTTGTTATCACAGTTAGTGTTGTCAGCCAAGAATAGCTTAATGCAATGCTCAGTTGATTTTGGTTTGTAAACTGATTTCTGATTTTTAGCATATTGTATGATTCAAGTTATTGTGGCCTATTAAAATAATCACACTTAAAATAAAGTGTGAGTCAGTGCAGTATATGAAATCAACTGTGATCTGCAAATAAGTGGTTGATAATTGTGCATGTTGTGCAAATCCAATCAGCTGTACCTTATTCAGCAAACCATAGTTTAGCATCTGCAGGGAAGAAAGCAAATGGTATAGTGCAAAAACTGAAAGCTTGCATATAGGTCATCCTCATGTTATTGTGACCATAATGACTCCTGCTTCATCACTGTCATAACTTCTGATAATTGATGATCATAGATTGGGTCACCCATATGACTGACCTGATTTTACAACAACCATGTTTGCTATGGGCTGGTTTTGCTGAAAACTGGAAATAAATGCTGGCTTTGGGCAAAACTGTTGTAAAATACAGTCACATGACTTCAGGGGAGGTCCTGACCATCCGAACTTCAAATATAGATTGTAAGTATCCCCAGGAAGGTCTGCCTTAACTTTGATCAGTCACTAAGCAACCAGTTATAAGTGGAGGACTGCCTATAGCTGTAGTGGTAAATTGCATCCTTTGCTTGATGGCATCTTGACACACCATCATTTTCACTTCCCTGTGGTTTACAGTGGAGACCATCTAGAACAGTGATGGCGAACCTATGGCACGGGTGCCACAGGTGGCACGCGGAGCCATATCTGCCGGCACACGAGCCGTTGCCCTAGCTCAGCTCCAGTGCGCATGTGCGTGCCCGCCAGCTGATTTTTGGCTCGCACGGAGGCTCTGGGAGGGCGATTTCGGCCTCTGGAGGGCCTCCAGGGTGGCAGGGGTGGAGCGTTTTTGCCCTCCCCAAGCTCCAAGAAAGCCTCTGGAGCCTGGGGAGGGCGAAAAACGGGCTTACCGGGCCCACTGAAAGTCGGGAAATGGGGGAGCGGGATGGGTTGCGCACACATGCGCAGGGGGGGGTGGGGCGAGTGAGGGGCTTTGAATTATGGGTGTGGGCACGCACGTGTGTGTGACAGCGCGCGCATGCACTATTTCGGCACCCGAGGAAAAAAAGGTTCGCCATCACTGATCTAGAAGCTCAGGCTGTCTGTGCTAGTGGTAGCAAACATCTCTGTAAATTGTTACATCTTAAGAGTTGAACTCAGACACGTGAAATTCAATGGTGGAAAAAAGTAAGGTTCTACATTTAGGCAAGAAAAGTCAAATGCACAGGTATAGTATAAGTGGTACCTTGCTCAATAGTAGTAACTGTGAGAGGAATCTTGTAGTCCTGGTTGACAACCATTTAAATATGAGCCAGCAGTGTGCTGCACCCGCCAAAAAAGCCAACACAGTTCTAGGCTGCATAAACAGAGAGATAGAATCAAGATCACGTGAAGTGTTAATACCACTTTATATCTTGGTAAGACCACACTTGGAATACTGCATCCAGTTTTGGTCACCACGACATAAAAAAGATGTTTAGACTCTAGAAAGAGTGCAGAGAAGAGCAACAAAGACGATTAGGGAACTGGAGGATAAAACATATGAAGAACGGTTGCAGGAACTGGGTATGTCTAGTCTGATGAAAAGAAGGACTGGGGTGACCTGATAGCAGTGTTCCAATATCTCAGGGGCTGCCACAAAGAAGAGGGAGTCAAACTATTCTCCAAAGCACCTGAGGGCAGGACAAGAAGCAATGGCTGGAAACTAATCAAGGAAGAACAACGGTGGGTTGCTCCGGGTTCTGCGAACTGGTGGCGGCGGCAGCAGGCTCCGCCCACCCACCTGGGATGCTCACCCACCTGCCCGGTATGCTTCTGCGCATGCGCAGAAGTGTTGCGAGCGCACACGCAAAACCGGTAGCAACAGGTTTTAGAACCCACTACTGGAGAGAAGCAACCTAAAATTAAGGAGAAATTTCCTGACAGAACAATTAACCAGTGGAACAATTTGCCTCCAGAAGTTGTAAATGCTCCAACACTGGAAGTTTTTAAGAAGAGATTGGATAGCCACTTGTTTGAAATGGTGTAGGCAGGGTTTCCTGCCTGAGCAGTGGATTGGACTAGTGCTGCTAGTATACCGCTACTGTGGCCTAGAGGTGGAGCTCTTGCCTCACAATCAGGTGGTTGTGAGTTTGATCCTAGGTAGAGGCAGCTGTAGGGTCTCCTGCTTGGGCAGAGGGTTGGACTAGATGACCTGCAAGGTCCCTTCCAACTCTGTTAATCTGTTAGTATCTGATAGAAGACCTCTTAAGGCCCCTTCCAACTGTTATATCTAGAAGTCCCAGCCTGGAGAAAGCTGCCTCCCACACAGCTGATGCTGATTTACTGAAAGCCGCCATCACCTGAAATGTGTCGATGGCTTATTTGCTTTGCAAACCAGAATTTTCTTTTTTGCTTAGTTTCTTTATTTTAAAAAAAAACCACGTGTGGGAGCTATCCTACCGTTGTAGGATATAAATAATCAAGAACCGGGATTTCTTGGACGTCTGGATGGGTTCCCTGCGCGCTAAAGTCGTCTGAGGTTTTTATTTCCAGCGACCTGAAACCATGAAATCGCAGAGAAAACGAAACGAGCCTGCTTGGATGCCTTTGGCGCCCGCGTGCTCTACAGCGCTTCTGGGGAAGACAATCCGAATTGAAGCGTGTAAACACTTGTGTAAACACCTAGCCCCGCGACCAACATGGTACGGCTCCTCCCCTCAAACTGGAAGGCAATGCTGCCCCCTGCTGTCCGAGCCGGACCTCTGCATTGGCGAGTGCAAGCCCAGAAAGCGGGCGAGAGGCTGGCTCAAGGCTCCACCTCCCCTGCTCGCTTTTCGCTTCCAATCATGAGACTCGGACAGCAAGCGAAGCGGAGCCCCATCTGCCTGCTGGGCTGCGCGGAGGCTGCTCTCGCCCTTGGGGGGGGGGGGGAAGCGGTGGGGCGCCCTGCGGCAGAATGACCGCAGCGAAGCCTCCCGCGCCCTGCGCTTCTCTTTAATGTGTCAGAATGCATTTTAACAAGAGTTGGAAGGGATCCTGGAGGTCGTCTAGTCCAACCCTCTCCTCCCCCTTCCCGCCGCTCAATCTCTCTCGTGCTTCATTCAAAGTCGTCTCTGACTGTAGCCTCCAGCGGGGTTGCTCGGTGCGGGGATGCAGCTTGGAATACTGTGGCTCCCACTGGACAAGAGGCGAAGATGTTCGATGTGGTGGTTTTGCCTTGGCGGTGGGGGGGTGGGGAACCAAGGGGCGACCCTAGAGATAATTGTCCCGGGGCACAATTAAACCCGTGTTCGGTCTTCTCCAATCTGGGGTTTCCTAGACGTGTTTAGTAATTAGATTTCTCAACGTTAGTATCAGTGTGTGAGGAAATAAATCAAGTTACCATAAGTGCACCAGCGTGCCTACCATCCCTGTCCTAATGTTCCCGCTTATCAGTACCCATCTTATGTATATAAACAATGTTATATCTATGTATATTACCAACATGTACTTGACAAAAATAAATAAAATAAAAAATAAATAAAAGTTCATCATAAGCTGAGGGAACTCTGATTCTTTACCTCCGTGAGTCCATATCCGTGAGTGTGAGCAGTTAGCTTTGGTACTGTTGTTACCCCTACTATGAAATTTGTTTGCGTTAATATGCTTGGAGGTGTCACTTATCTGAACCCATTTGAAAGGCGTGGCATTGCCACACAGGATTTAGCAGAATTAACAGAGATGGAAAGGGACCTTGGAGGTCTTCTAGTCCAACCCTCTGCTCAAGCAGGAGATTCTCGAAGACACTTCTAGAAGTGCAGACTTCTGGCACAAAGTGCAAGTTGTGATAGTGCAAGCAATTTAGAAGTAGGCTGCTGAAACAGTGTAAGTAGGACAGATATTTGGGGCTGTGACATTTATACTGTGTAACATTTGGAAAGAATATCTTTACTATAGAAATAATTTGAAATATTTATGGCATAGTGGCAGCTAAGTCATACAACTAGCCAGGGTATACAAATAGAAGGAGATATAGAAGGCAGAAGAAAGATATCCTTTTTCTTGTTTTTCAAAAATATTCTAAAGGAGAGACAGACAAAACGTTAGACAAAACACCAGTGTTTTTCAACCTTGGCAACTTTAAGATATGTGGACATGCTGCCTGGGGAATTTTGGGAGTTAAAGTCTGTATATCTTAAAAGTTATTAATATTGAAAAACACACTCCTACATGATAGAAATAAAAGCTCTTGAATTTTACCTCTGATAACGCCCTATGAAAGGCTGCATAACCTTAAAAACGGTAAAATGGTATCAACAGTCTTGAGATTAAAGTTGATTAATCAAAAAATGTGTATTTAGAGTGTATCGGACTCCCCATAGAATGGATGTAAAGAATATGGACATTTCTTTTGAAGATGCAAAAAAATGGAGAGCTGAGCTGTAGCTGAGCCACATGATACTTGTGGCCTTGTGAATTTTTGATGCTTTCCTCCAGTAGTGTTTTAATGTACATACATAACTAGATGCATGGGGAAATCCCTAAATGTTAAAGATGCTAATGTGTTGTTGAATTACATTCCAAAATGATACGTATATAAGGAATTATATTGTACCAGGCATTGGGGGATGGGGGGATGACAAAGGACTGGCTTTTCTTATTTGTTGTGTCAAAAGCAATATTATCAATAAGTGAAATAATAAAGCAATATGTTCTTTGGCATAGATTTTATGATATTTTACAATAATATGTTGGTAAGATTAGATATTATTTTGTATTTGATTACAATATACCATATACAATATACTATTTTGTAAACCAGTAATTATGTTTAACTTATATGCTAGATCCTAAGAATCAGGTCATTGTAGATAAAAGAATACAGAAGGGATTGTGCATAAATCAATTCCCGAAATATATTTCATTTAGTTTTCTGGGGACAGCCTAAGCAGTCAAAGTAAGGCTTAGGATAAGTTTCAACATTTCAAATCTCTGGAAATGAAGTGATTGGCTAATGGGAGCTGTGATACCTAATTCCACAGAAATACCTTGAACTACTTCTTTGAATTACATTAATAAGCACCATTAAAAAAGTAGAAATTATTTTTAACATTTCTATTCATGTATGATGGACCAATCCTTGTCCTTCCCTCCACTGTTATTGTTTGGTAATTTAGGGTTGGAAATAAAGTTACTTTCTAATCATGGTCATAGCTGAACGATTGCTGAATAAGGCAGTTGCTAAATAAGGAGCCCCTGTAGAGTATTCTAGAAGACGCATGGTTGGCTGATGGGTGATAGCATTTCAATTATTATTTTTATTGTATGCTCCATACATATTTTTTTTATATCATATTCTTTGGGACCAATCCTAGCAACAACCCTGCTACCCATCAATGTTAGTAGAGACAAAGGACGCCATGAGGAGGCCTCTGCTTGTTGGGAACCTGTGACTCTGTCTTTGGAGAAGGGGAAAATGGAGACAAGGCACATGGCTACTTGGAATCATCATGTGCTTGGATATACCTAACAAAGTTGGAAGGGACCTTGGAGGTCTTCTAGTTCAAACAGGAGCAGGAGACCCTATACCATTTCAGACAAGTGGCTCTCCAATCTCTTCTTAAAAACTCCCAGTGTTGAAGCCTTCACAACTTCTGAAGGCAACCTGTTCCGCTGATTAATTGTGCTCACTGTCAGGGCATTTCTCCTTAGTTCTAGGTTGGATCTCTCTTTGATAACTTTCCATCTATTCCTTTTTGTCTTGCCCTCAGGTGCATTGGAGAATAGATTGAGCCAGGGGTGAAATCCTCCCGGTTCAGCCTGGTTTGGGCGAGTAGGTAGCGGCTGGTTCGGAGAACCGGTAGCAATGGCAGCGCGAGGCTCCGCCCACCCACCACAACATAATCACTTCCAGTTTTTTAAAAAAAACATTTAAAAGCCTTTTTTCCCTGCCCGTTCGCCAGAAAGAAAGTGGGGGGGAGGGAGGGGGGAGGGAAGGGAGAAAGAAAGAAAGAAAGAAAGAAAGAAAGAAAGAAAGAAAGAAAGAAAGAGAAAGAAAGAAAGAAAGAAAGAAAGAAAGAAAGAAAGAAAGAAAGAAAGAAAGAAAGAAAGAAAGAAAGAAGTAGGTGTTAGAAGGAAAAAATCAGGACTCACTTTCCAGCCGGGAGATTGCTTGGCAAAGAAGGAAAACAAATGCTGTCGCTTTAAATCAGGAGTCTCCAAACTTAGCCACATGGCTAGCTGAGGAATTCTGGGAGTTGAAGTCCAAAAAGTCTTAATGTTGCAAACTTTGGAGACTGCTGCTTTAAATTGAAAAGCCTTCAGAAGCTGCAGGGAAGCAGGTTTTTAATTGCAGGAGCGAAGTGACATTCTGGGTTAGCTGAACAAACAACTGGATAAAAGGAAGGATTCTTATATGGTTCTATGTTTTTGAAGTTTTGGGGTTTGTGCAATATGGGCTTTGTGTTTCTAAAAGGGTTTGGGTGATTCCCATTGTGGCTAAATGACTTTCGTCCTGTGTCGGGTCTTGAGTGTGCGGCTGCTTATTCTGATTCTACTACTGTGTTTTGTTAGCTGCCAAATCTTGCCATGGGGAAATTTCAAAATATCCCGTCTTGAATGGGTTTTCTAGGGATCTGTTTGCCTGCTTGTGTGAATGGAGCCAAATGTCAGGCTTCCACTTTCTATACGGTCATTATCTCTATGGGCAGGAATGTGGAATGAGCTTCAGGCAGGTTCTTTGTTATCAGCTAGATTTTTCCTTGTTTTTCTGTGAGCCTTTTCTTATGAGTAATATTTTATTTGGGGGTGGGTTGCTTCCCACAGAAAAAGAGAGAGAGAGAGAGAGAGAGAGAAAGAAAGGAAAAGAAAGAAAGAAAGAAAGAGAAAGAAAGAAAGAAAGAAAGAAAGAAAGAAAGAAAGAAAGAAAGAAAGAAAAGAAGAAAAGAAGAAAAGAAGAAAAGAAAGAAAGAAAGAAAGAAAGAAAGAAAGAAAGAAAGAAAGAAAGAAAGAAAGGAGGGAGAGTGGGAGGACCACAAACCTGGCTGGCACTAGACACAGCTTCAGAGGATGCTTTGAAACAGCACAGCAAAGGCTGGAAGGTACCTCAGAGGTCATCTAGTCCAACCCCCTGCTCCCTGGCAAAATGGACTGCTAAATTTGCTGTACCCACCCAGTCACATGACAATTTGGCCACACCTACCCAGTCACATGACCACATGGTCACGCCCACCTGAAGCCATGCCCACAAAATAAGCCACACCCACAGAATCGGTAGGGAAAAATTTCACATTTCACCCCTGGATTGAGCTCCTCTTTGTGCTAGCCCTTCAAATATTGGAAGACTGCTATCATTTCATCCCAGTCCTTCTCTTTGTTAGATTAAATATACCCAATACTTGCAACCATTCGTCATATATTTTAGTCTCCAACTCTATAATAATCTTTGTTGACCTTTTCTGTACTGTTTCTAGAGTCTCAATATTTTTTTTTTTTATATAGTGGTGACCCAAAAATGAATACAATATTCCAAGTATGATCTTATTAAAGCAGTATATAGTGGTAAAAGTCGCATGTCACTTCCCGGATGGATTCTAGAATTGCTTACCTGCAGCAGGAGAAAAAGACACCTTGGAAAGTACTCGATAAAGCCTTAAGTTCATTTTAGAAGATGGAGGGGAGACAGGTACTCTACAGCCATCCTTCAATGATAATAACTCCAAGGGGTGACAAGTGTAACAGGCGTTTACCCAGAATGCTTTTGCTTTCTACAGTCCTACATAAATGATTGCCAGCATTTTTCCTCCAACTATACGACTACACCAAATCTTTGTCAGGGCCAGTTCCTCTGAAGGAAGTCATGGGCAGGTTTAATTACCAAAACAACTGACGTGGTCAACCCCACAAATAAAGTAAATCAACTCAGCTCTACCAATAAAGTAAATCAACTCAGCTCTACAAATAAAGTAAATCAACTCAGCTCTACAAATAAAGTAAATCAACGCTAACTAATAGCGTTAATTCCGCGTATTAGTATTTAATGTGTAGCAAAACCCTCGCTTTTTGTACTAATATTCTTTCCAGCCCTTTGTTCCCCCTGGAGTTATTGTTCTAGAATCTTTGACCCCTGTGGAAATGCTCAGTTGGTCAAAAGGTCAGTCTCTTTTAGGTCAGAAAGTGGGATGTTTCTGCATTTCTCCCGGAGCAGAATGATGGGGACGGAGGTTCCCATCTGCCTTTGCTGACCGGCTGGCCTCTTGTACAGCTAATTGTAGAAATAATAGAGAATGAAGAGATGTCATTCCCCGAGTCTGGATTGCCGGGCCTGGAAATACTTTCTTTCCATTTATCATGGGAGGCCAGCTGATACTTGGTGCGCATGTGCAATTATAAGAGCCCCACCACAATTAGGCTCCAGCTTTTGAATGAGTGGCTCAGGGACTATAGCCATAAATCACTCAGCCCATTTCTCAGCTGCGTCCTTCCTGTCAGTATCCATTACTAGTGAGGGCCACCTGCTATCCTTCGTGGTCTTTGCCTTCTGTTGTTATCCTGCCTCCATGTCCGGCCTTCCTTTTAGCTGCTAGGAACACACTAGAGTTGTTTTAGGATCTCTATCTTTCCAGGCCTGTTTTTCTCTTCAACAGAGGCGCCTTTATATTTTCTCGTATTTTGCCCCCGTTTTTGTTCTTGTCATAGTTGGAATTGTAATCCTTGGATGATGACAATACAGGTAGCCCTCAACTTACAAACCATTCGTTTAGTGACCAGAGTTACAATCAGAGGTGGGTTCCTCCCGGTTCGGACAGGTTCTATGGAACCGGTAGCAACTTGGCAGCCTGGGTCGCTAGAACTGGGTCTCTTGGCGCCGCCTATGGCACCGCCATCTTGTTTTTTGCTTCTGCGCATGCACAGAAGCTGCTTTTTTAGCACTGCGCGTGCGCCCGCGCGGCGCATAAAGGAGTGAACTGGCAGCAAAGAAAAGAAAAACTCACCCCTGGTTACAATGGCACTGAAAGAAATGACTCATGACTGGTTTTCACACTTATGACAGACACAACATCCCCACAGTCACATGATCAAATTTGGTTGCATGGCAACCGGCATGTATTTACGACAATTTCTGGTGTTCTGGGGTCATGTGATCGGCATTTGTGACCTTCCCGGAGAGCTTCTAACAATCAGAGTCTATGAGGGAAGCCCGATTCACTTAACGATTGCATGATTTACTTAATAACTGCAGTGATTCTCTTAACAACCAAGGCAGAAAAGCTGTAAAATTAGACGTGATTTAACAATTGCCTTGCATAGCAATGAAAATTCTGGTCCCAATTGAGGATTACTTTTACATGTTGTTTTGTGTGGCCACCCAGAGAATGAGATCTGAAATATTAATCGAAAAATGGAAGCCTGTTCTTTGGTTAGCAAAATATCACCTAAGATGGTGGCTCCTGTGAATGATTAAAGAGCATTCAGGGCCAATTACTAAGTTTGGGATTGTATTTTTAGTATTCTGGGAGGGACTTGATTGACATTGGCCCAATGGCATCACTGTGTAGTAGATTCAGAGGTGGGTTGCAGCAGGTTCTGACCAGTTCTGGAGAACCGGTAGCGGAAATTTTGAGTAGTTTGGAGAACCGGTAAATACCACCTCTGACTGGCCCCACCCCCATCTATTCTCTGCCTCCCAAGTCTCAGCTAATCGGGAGGAAATGGGGATTTTGCAGTAACCTTCCCCTAGAGTGGGGTGTGAATGGAGATTTTACAGTATCCTTTCCCTGCCACGCCACGCCACGCCACACCACACCCACCAAGCCACGCCCACCATGCCATGCTCACAGAACCAGTAGTAAAAAAAATTTGAATCCCACCACTGAGTAGATTAACTCTCGGATCACGATTACTGGTAGTTCTTGACTAACAACCATTCATTTAGCGATCGTTCAAAGTTACGACAACACTGAACAAAGTGACTTATGACCATATTTCACACTTACGACCGTTGCAGTATCCCCATGGTCACGTGATAAATATTCGGACACTTGATATCTGCCTCATATTTATGAAGGTTAGAGTGCCCCAAATTAACTTTTGTGACTTTTGGACAAGCAAAATCAATGGGGAAGCCAGATTCACTTAACAACCGTGTGACTAACTTAACAACTGAAGCGATTCATTTAACAACTGTGGCAAGAAAGGTTGCAAAATGGGTCAAGACTCGCTTTACTATCTCACTTAGCGACAGAAACTTTGGGCTCAATTGTGGTCGTAAGTCAAGGACTACCTGTGCATCAAAATATTTAGCTTGGGAAAATGGAAACTAGAGTTAGGAGCATCTTTATTTAGACTAATTTCCAGAATCCTCAAACATATGATATGATGACATCCCCAATGTGGTTTATTCTGCTTTTAGGACAGAGGTCATGAGTAAGATTTTGAAAATTGCCTTCAATGCTTTCGTTGGAAAACGATAACAATGCATCTCCGATTCATTTCTTTTAGGAAACTGGGCTTTCTACCAAGTCAGACTAATATTCCTCTAGATCAATATTGTCTCCACTCCGTAAATAGCATTTTAGGGTTTTAGCCAGGAATCCTTTTGTTTTGTTTTTCTGAGCAGGCACTGAACCTCAAACCTTTTGTATGTGAGGCACGTGTTTCCCCGCTGAGCTAGGGACGGTCCTTTCAGTCCAGCCACCAACGGTAGAGATTCATATTGATAAATGCTGATTTTAAGGCAACCATTCTTTTCTTTTCTTACTCATCCCTGGAAAGGGGGAGGGGGGGAGGAAAAGACAGAATTTGCTCTAAATTTGTGTGAAAGCTTAATGCTAATTTTAGCTCTGTGTTTTTGACAATTAGACTGGAGGAGGAGGAGGGGAAGAGGGGGGGAGGAGAAGGAGGAAGAGGAATGGGGGAGGAAAGTCATTAGCTGCTTTGCAAGAGAAATAGCATAGAAGTCTAACTTTCTGCCAGAAAAGCTAGACTACGCTTCTGCCCTCTGTTCTCTCTCTCTTCCCTTCCTGACCCCTTTCTCTCCCCGATTCTCCATGCAGCTTTAAGGCAAGAGATTTTGACAGAAAGACTCTTACTGGATGCTGCAGAAAAAGTATTATGCAATCCTGCCAGCAGGCTTGGCACACTGCCTGGAAGACATCCTTAGGGGTCTTCAAATCTAGCATCAGCTCTTCCAGTAGAGTTTATTGATTATCTTTTCTTCGCAGACAGCAGCATGAGAGAGCAGCTGCCTATAGAAGTGGGCTTCACGGGAGGGAGAAGAAACAAAGATTTTTCTTTGATGGAACTAGACCGCCCCTCTTCTCTGGCCCAGCAGATCTTGCAGAACGCACTTCTTTGTAATGCTAGCCCTGAGATGCAGAGGTTTCTATTTTCAACTCTTTGTATGCTTCCTCTCCCAACTGCCTTCAAGTAGAGGCAGATACATGCCGCATTAACTCCTCAGTGCCAGTCTGGTTCTTTCTGAAATGAGGTGTAACTGTGTGTTAGGGTTAGGCTGACTGTAAAATGACAGGCATGCAACATTTACCGTATTTTTCGGAGTATAAGACGCACCTTAGTTTTGGGGGAGGAAAACAAGGAATAAAGGCCTCTGCCTCCAAGCAATTTGCCAAACAGCAAATAGCACAGATGATATACACTGTTTGCTGTGTATTTCTGTGCATGTATGCCTGACCCATAGAAATAGCAAAGAATTGGAGAAATGTACATTATGCCAGAAAGTTTTCTTAAATGTAGTCACACTAACTCCTCCCAATTATTTAAATAGATCTACTCCAAGGTAAGTCAGGATTTAACTCTAATACTAAATAGGACACTGTTACATTTCAGACTATACTTGTACAGAGCTGTTAAAATTAATTAAAATTTCTGGAAGTATACATTATTCTCTATTATTTAAAAGAAGATACAATAGCACTGGGCCTCTTCAGAGCAAGCATTTATTTTAAAAAGCTTTATTTTGTTAAGTTGTCTAGATTTCCAGGAATCTCCAACCTTGGCAACTTTAAGACTTGTGGACTTCAACTCCCAGAATTCCACAGCCAGCAAAGCTAACAAAGCTGGCTGTGGAATTCTGGGAGTTGAAGTCCACAAGTCTTAAAATTGCCAAGGTTGGAGACCCCCTCTAGAACAATAAAAAATAATTTTATTTAAAAATTTTTATTTAAAAAATAAGTCTAATAATTTGAACATTCTACAGACATTTATAGTTATTCACTTACCCCCTTGCATGCAGTTCAGCAGAAAATAAAAATCTCCATGTCTCTCCCAGCTATTTGCCTCTTTGCAAGCTAGTTTCACTTTCATTTTTCCACGTGGCAAATCAGCTGTAGGTCGGGAAGCTGCTACTGACTTGCTTGGCTTTACAGGCTCTTCCCTCTTTGCTGAAAACAGGTAAATTGCTGGAAGACAGAGGCCAAAGGGTGGGGGTGGGTGGGGCTACATTCGGTGTATAAGACGCACCCAAGTTTTCACCCTCTTTTTGGGGGTAAAAAGGTGCGTCTTATACTCTGAAAAATACGGTATATAACCCAGGGTTTCTCAAAGGTGATTTTTCAAAAGGCAACTGGACTTTCTTCGGTTTTCCTTGAAGACATTTTGCTTCTTATCCGAGAAGCTTCTTCAGTTCTGACTGAATGGTGGAGAATGGAAGGATTTATATTCCTTGCAGCCATCTGGTGGTTAGCACTCTTTCTGGGTGTCGTTGAGGCCACTTGGAGGTTTATCTGTGCCCTCAGGGTGCAAATGGGTGCAAATCAGATGACTGCAAGGAATATAAATCCTTCCATGCGCCATCATTCAGTCAGAACTGAAGAAGCTTCTTGGATGAGAAGCAAAATGTCTTCAAGGAAAAACAAAGAAAGTCCAGTTGCCTTTTGAAAAAGTACCTTTGGGACAACCATGACCTGGATCACTGAGAATCTCCATTAACTCAGGGTTTCACAACCTCAACTACTTTAAGACACATGGATTTCAACTCCCAGAATTCCCCAGCCAGCATGCTGGTTGGGGAATTCTGGGAGTTGAAATCTACGCTTCTTAAAGTTTCCAATGTTGGGAAATCCTTGTATAACCAATAGGCCTCCTAATTTCAGTGGGTTTTCAGACCAAGTTGATTAACTTATTCTCAGTGTCGCAGCTGAGAAAGTACCATTGGCTACCCAAAGATTTCAACTGAGGATTTCTCAATTTAGCAGCTACACCACACGGCCTCTTACCAGATTCAGTAATATCACACATTCTGCTTCTCAGGCCATCAGATCCAGAGCTACGTCTTCATTTATTTCATTGTTATACCTTGCATTTTCAAGGGGATATTTCAATCCCAAATAAATTGAGATTCTATGCCGCAACCTTGCCTGCTCTCCCATTTTTCAGCCTGATATTGCGGCATTTTGTTTTTAAAATGTCTGTGTGTAAGCGCACATATACGTATATGCAGCAAAGAATAGCTGGGGCATTTTGTTTTTGCACTGAATATGTCAATAAAAGAACAATGCATAAGCTTGTGGGAGGGTGTAAGATGCAGAAAGGAACAGCATGCACTGAATGGCACAACCTAGTAGCTGGCATTGTGTACAGAAACATCTGTAGAGTATCTGAGCTAGATCCTCCCAAGTCCAGATGGGAGATTCCACAGAAAATTGTGGAGGATAAGAGAGCTAAGATCCTGTGGGACATCTTAATCCAGATGGAGAGGCAGCTATTGGCCAATCATCCAGACATCGTTCTAGAGCAGGGGTCTCCAACCTTGGCCACTTTAGGACTTGTGGACTGGCAGAGGAATTCTGGGAGTTGAAGTCCACAAGTCATAAAGGTTGGAGACCCCTGTTCTAGTGGGCAAGGAGTAGAAGACAGCAGTCATGATAGTATGAGAAACTCGGGAAATACCAGAGTCTGAAAGAGGGACGTGGTTTCGCATGCTGCCTGTATCCCGTGGATGGGGCTTCACTTGTTTACGCAGTCTGGTTTCGGGCATGCTGTGGACCGGGGCTGTTCCCCGGACTGGGGGTTGGGGACCCCTGTTCTAGGTGGTTATTAAAGACAGCCCCATGTAGAACCCCCATTTTGGGAGGGCATTTGGACCATAATACCATCTTGGTTGGGTTTTACAGATTAGTTTTATTATACTGTATATATATTATTGCATTTTAATTATATTATTTTTATCTTGATGAACTGTGAAGAGTAATTTGGGACTGCAGTGGTCTATAAATGTGATTAATAAACTGGTTAATTTAACTTTGGTCTGATAAGTAAACCCAAGCCACAGTTGACTTGAGTTTGCAGGTGCTCATTCACAATGATAGTTTTTAATGGCTGCTACACACGACACAGCAACCACATTCTCTCTATAAGTGCAACAATTGAAGTTATAAAAATTTGCTGGGTGTGTGTGTGTGTAAAAAAAACATTGTTCAAGTTAGAACTGCTGGTGCCAACAGTGACCGTTTCACAGAATGAATGGGGAATGGAACCGTTTCATGAAAAGTGCTGTATGTATAATTAACGTCCCACAACTTCCTAGCTTGCAGAGTCCAAATCACTTTTAAGATTCAGTACAATTTATTTTAAAATATAACTAATCTGCCAAGCTAAACATACTTTATACAAAAGCCCCAACTGTTTCTGGTTTTTTTTTATATAAAAAAAACACCTCAGTCCTGCATTGTCTACCTTTGACAGACTGTGGCTAAGGTCAAGCCTTCTTATTTTAATAGGCTTCATATTTTCTTCAGCCACAGATGTATTATAAATTTAAAAACTCCCACCCAGAGGCCAAGGGGGTGGGATAGAAGCAGCCCTTGCACTTCCCTCCAAGTAAAAGAAGATGGATGTAGTGTCAAGCTCAATTAGATCCAATTGTGCTGGCTTTTGCCAATGAGAACAATGCAGCTTTTGTGACCAGCTCCCAACAGAAAGCATGGAAGGTTTTAAATAAAAGCAGTCTAGGCCAGCCTTCCTCAACCTGGCACCCTCTGTTGGGACTTCAGCTCCCATAATTCCTATCCACCATCACCACCCCGACATCAAATGCACAACTTCTGCATTTGGGAAGATGCTAGATTGGAGAAGATGGGAAAAGACTGCTGCAGTTCTCTTTCTCTTTTAAAGCAACAACAGAATTCCTGGACAAATGTCTCCTCTCCCCATCTCTTGTCTTCTTTTAAAGATGAAAAATGGCCTTCTTTTCTCCAGTATCGAGACACTGGAAGTTCGGGTATTAAGGGGACACTGCCATAGAGGGTTATTATGCTGAAGAAGCATTGGTTTCCCCAAACACACACACCTGTGACACAGACTTACCTGGAGTGAGTGAGGGAAGAGAACTTCGGCCTTGGAGAACTGCTTCAATGCATCACAGACCCTGAGCCTGAGACAGACCTTGAAATGCAAATGTACAGGAACTCCAGGCCCTCCCCTTCACCCAGAGGAAAAGCAGCTTAAAGACAGCCAGGCCTGGAGAGGAATGTTAAAAAAAAGGAAAAGAAAATAGCCACCCCTCCTCTCTTCCATAGGGACCCTCGCACAGCACGATTCAGTCTGCATGACTGAACAAGCAAGCAAGCAAGCAAGCGACAGCTCCTTTTTTTTAACTTTACTGAACAATGGATTCGCCTCTTTCCACCATTTCAAATTCTCTACCCCCCCTCCTTCACCCGCTATCCCTAGTTTATTAATAAAGGGGAGAGAAAAACGCTGCGCGGGGAGGGGGGGTGAGTTAGTATTTTGTATTATACTCTAGAAATACTTAACCTTCCTCCCAGTTGTTTAAAAACCTTCGGTAGAGAAGTTTAGAAAAAAAAAGACTGCTATCAAAAGGAAAAGTCAGAGATGAGTACGAAGGGACCTCCCCAATCCAATTTAGGCTGTTTTAACATCCAAATTTGGCATTTGTTTTTATTTGAAAGCCTGGATTACAAATATTCCAACCATTCCCCCCACCCCGTTTCTCCAAATTAACTCAACTTATTGTGTAACAAACTAAAAGGAAAAACTACATGTTGTTCTTAGTAACTTAGACTGTGTGTTTCATTGTTATGCCAGGAGGCATTTGCCCAACAGTGCACTAAAAACTATTAGCTGGCAGGCGCAGGTACAAACTGTTATGTACAGGTAGGATAATCTAGAAGTTCTAAAGATCCTTTCAAACCGAACCATTTGCTGAACAGTGAACTTCTAATTTGGAAGTTACTTAACCTTTTATGCTCAAAGGACAAAAGCGTTCCAGTGGCTTTGATTCACTAGACCAGAGGTCTTCAAACTTGGCAACTTTAAGACTTGTGGACTTCAACTCCCAGAATTCTCCAGCCAGCATAGCTGGTTGGAGAATTCTGGGAGTTGAAGTCCACAAGTCTTAAAGTTGCCAAGTTTGGGGACCCCTGCTGACTAGACCAAATTGCTCATTAACCAAGGAAGGAGGGGATCACAATTCTCCTCACAACTTTGGATATTCCTACCTTTTAAAGGACAAAGACACACATGCAACATTTTTTTTAAAAAACATACTTCATATTTCCTTTTTTATTATATAAATATCAGTTTAGCCTTTTACTGTAAGAATATAAAATGTTTTAAGAGGATCTTTTAATTTTATACAAATTCATAAACAGTACATTTATTCCATGATGGGGGCTGTAGTTTCTGGGCTTATCCAAATTTCACATTTCCTAGAACTGTGGAGAACTGGAATCTACACTGGCCCTTCCTCCCCCATCAATTTTGCTTTCTTCAAAGTTGTCTTGATCCTCCTTCAAAGACAAGCATCAAGAAGTGGCTTTTATTTTAAAGGCAGAATAGAAGTTGACTTGAAGTTGACTTTTTCCCATTCATGTGGCAACTGCAAGTCGGTCTGTTCTGCTTGCTCCTCTTTGGGCACTTCCTTACTGGAAGCTACCTACTTGGATCTAAGTAATTTGAGAAGGGAAGGCATGAGTTTGCATATATTTAAAGAAACAAGAGTTCCTACTTTCACATTTCTTTCATCATTGCCCAATCACTAATGTGGACATCCCCGTGTTTCCATGTCTTTGTGCTATAAGAGTGAGAACACAAAAGCACTGGTGGGTTTCCAAAACTTTAGTCAAAAAAGGAAGAGGTTATAGATGACCGACAGGGGCAAAATTTCCTAGTCACTTTTCCTCCTCCCTCCTCTTCCTCTTCCCCCCCTCCAAATCATAAACCCCAGGGGAAATCTTACCAGTCTAGGCACAACATATTTCAGTTTCAACTTTCTCATAAACATTCCAAGGTTGAGGGAAGGAGAAAAAAACAACAACCCAAACCCGAGGTAGCCAAATGTTTATATAGCGATAATATACTTGAGTTAAAATTCACAAGGGTAGCCACTTCAGCTGTCTTTCAAACTTATTCCATGGATGAAGAGGATAAGAGAAGAAATAAAACAGCTAAGGTATAAAGGGCGGGAGGGAGGGAGGGTTGCAGAAGGCATTTTGTTGCATTTCTGGTGATGATTAATTCCATCACTCTGCCTCCAATCCTCCCAAAAATGAAATTGTAGCTGTTACTTTATTTTTTTTAAAAGATCTGTTTCCCCAAAAGATGAAATAAGTAGGAGGGGGGGGAAAGCCACAGAAACATAACAAGTAAAAAGATGATTCAACTTTGTAATGGCTCCAGCAGCAAAGGAAAAATGGTGATGATGTGGGTTGGATACAGCATAAAATGAGTTTCAGGGGAAAATGTGGTGGCCCTCTAAGCAACAATGAGCAAAGTGAACACATGCTCTAGTTGACACTCCCAACTAATGGCATTTCAAAAAAGCCTCTCTTCTCAGTAAAAGGCTTAATGTTTCTAATCTCAAACTGGAAAAAAAGCAAAAAGGGGGGGGATGGATGGACAAGGATTCTAGGGTTTAGGAGAGGTAGAGCAATAGGGCCAGGAAAGACTTGTCCATTTCAGACAGGAAATTTTCTGCCAGTCAGTTGAGCTAGAAAGGCCAATGGCTTGAGTTGGTATAAGGCAATGCCCAAGTCAATTTGATATCTACGTTATTAAGAAAAGGATGGCAGACTACAAAAAGCACGGTGAGGGGTTGACGGACAAGCATAGGCGAAAGGGACTAGTAAAATATGAGACTATTTGCCCAATAAAGGAGCAGGTTCTCATGAAATTAGAAAGGGAATAGGATAGGATTCTTTTATCCCTAGTGCAGAAGTAAGTGAAATCAGATTGGGGTAAAGGGGCTGCGTCCATCCCCAGTGCATAAACGATTTGAGAAGCTGCATTTCCAAATAAAAAAAATGATACTGTATCCACCCACATGGAAGGCTGCTGTAGAGTGCAGTTGTCTCCCTCTAATGCAGAGGAAGGAATTAGGAAAATAAGTACAGGTAGTCCTCAACTTATGACCAGTCGCTTAGAGACTGTTCGAAGTTCCAATGGACTAACTGGAGTATACTTAAGACCCACGTTCGAAGTTCTGGCTGCCACCCTCCCTGCGGGCATGTGATAGTACTCTGAGTCATGTGATGGTAGTCAGCTCAGCAACCGGCCGCATTTATGGCGGATTTGCAAGGGGCCGCAGTTCACGTGACCCTGTCAGGGTTCCGACAGATGCCCTAATTAAATCATGAGTCTCAAGCCAAGTTTCACCTATTTTACGAGTTTTGCTGAAAACCCGCATTTGCTTCCAGTTTTCGGCAAAACCGAACCCACAGGCCACCACTGATTTCCTTAATGACAACAGATTGGCATGACCACGGCTGCAAAAAAGGCTGTCAAATCAGGGGATTCACTTTATAACCATCATGGAGTTATGATCACGATGGGCAGGGTCCATTATGGTCCTAACTTGAGAACTACCTGTATGGTCCCCCTTTCTCTCACCTCCATTGTGCGGGCACAGAGGCAGGCAAATAGCCAAGATAGCAATAGCACTTAGACTTATATACCACTTCACAGTGCTTTATAGCCCTCTCTAAGCGGTTTAGAGTCAGCATATTACCCCCCAACAATCTGGCTCCTCAGTTTACCCATCTCAGAAGGATGGAAGGCTGAAAGATGCTTTCTCTTCCTTCCCCAAACCCCTTTGGAGGACTACCGCCTTCCCCCCCCCCACTTTTCTCTACTGCAGCAGTCAGTTGGTGAATCCTTCCAGCGGGATGGGGCTCTCCGGGTGTCCCCTCCTCTCACCTTACTTTTTCACTCTCAGTCATTTGCCAGAGTCCCAGATTGAGCACCTTGAGGCAGGGCAATTGAGTGATGCGCTCCAGGCCTCTTTTAGTGATGCGGGTACAGCCATAAAGGTCAATGCCCGTGAGCTGACTAAGGTGCTCAGCGATAAGCTCCAGGCCTTTGTCAGTGATGCGGACGCACTGGCCAATGTTGAGGGTGCGCAGTCCATGCATCTGGCGCACCATGCGGTTGATGCCCTCGTCGCTGATGTGGCAAGAGCAAAGGGAGAGAGAGCGCAAGCCATCCAGGCCCTGTGCAATGTAGGCCAAGCTTTGGTCTCCAACTTTGTCACAAAAGGAGACGTCCAAGCCTGAAAGGCGCAAGCTGCCCATGGCCAGGTGCATGATACCTGTGTCGCTAATGTTGTCACAGGAGCGTAGGTTCAACGTGCGCAAGCTGCTCATGTGTGACAGGTGCAGCAGCCCAGCATCCGAGATCCCCCCGCAAAAGCTGAGGTTGAGCTGGCGCAGGCGAGTGAGCCCCCGGGCCAGATGCTTGAGGGAGAGGTCGCTGAGCTTCTGGCAGTCCTGCAGCGTCAGCTGTTCCAGCCCCAGGCAGCCCTCTGCTGCGCTCCGGGTCATGCCGGCCAAGTGCCCGATGCCCACATCGGACAGGTGGCGGCAGGATCGCAGATTGAGGCTCTTGAGGCGTTGGAGGCCCCAGGCGATGAGCAAGAGGCCCGTGTTGGTGATGTTGCTGCAGCCGCCCAGCTCCAGCACCTCCAGGCCTTTGAGGTACTGGGCGATGCGGCCCAAACTGCTGTCGGTGATCTGCTTGCAGAGGCTGAGGTTCAGCGCGCGCAGGGAGCCGATCTCGGCCACGAAGGCGTGGCCCAGCCCGTTGTCGGTGAGGTTGTAGCAGCCGCTCAGGTTGAGGCTCTCGATCTCCGCCATGCCCTGGATCACGTAGCTCAGGCTGCGCCGCAGCGACAGGATCTGCACCCGGCGGATGCCCCGCGCGGCCAGGCTGGGGAAAAGGGACGGGTTGGCGCGGCGCAGGTGCAGCTTCGCCTCCACGCCCCGCCAGACCGAGCGGTGGTAGGCGGCGTCCCGCCAGGCCGTGCACACCTGCGCCACCCGGCCCTTGTCGCGCACCTCCAGGTAGCCGAAGATCATGGCCAGCAGCTCCGGGAACAGGCACGAGACGTGCGTCTCCATCGCCCGGGCCCGGATCGCCTCCGCCGCGCGGCGCCTCGGGCCCGGCGTCCTTGCGCCGCTCGACCCAGCCTCGGCGCGCTCGCCCTCCGGCCCTCTCCCGGGCCCGGCCTTCACATCGCCGCCGCCAGGGCGGGCTCGGCCGAAGAGAAGTCCGTCGGGCCTCGGCCGCGCCGCCGCCCTCGCGCCGCCTCCGCCTCCTCTAGCCGCGCCACGCCAGGCAGGCCGCGCAGCCGCCTCGATCCCGGCCTCGGGCGGCCCCACGCCGCATCGTGCTCAGCCCCGCGGGCGACTCCGTCCTCGGAGCTCTGCTGCCGCCTTTTCCCTCCTTTGTCTCCCACCGGGGCGGGCGAGACGAGGGCGGCCCGCCGCCGAGTTGCGACTCTTGCCGCCGCTGCCGCTCTCGGGACCCGCCTCTCGCCCTCTTCCTCCGGTCGGCAGGTTCCGACTCGCTGGCTGCCTGCCGGGCCCCGGCGCCGCGTTCGAGCCGAGGGGGGGGGGGAGGAGGAGAAGGCGGAGGCTGGGCTGGGCCTGGTTGGGCTGCACCACACCTCCCTGCGCCGCCTGCGCAATGGTACGATCCGGAACACTCGGAGCCGTCGCCTTGACAACAGCGCCCCCTTCTCTCCCCTCCCCCTCCTCTCCCTTTCGTCTGCCCGGAAGGATTAACCCTTGCGACGCCCGCCCAAAGCCCGGAGGGGACGGATTCCTGCGCGGGAAGCATGGCAGGAAGACTATAGAGTTCCCTTGTCTCCGCGGTTGGCCAGGGGTTATGCCGCCCGATCTGGAGACGTGTTTTAACTGTCCCCAGCGCGCTGTGACGTGTCAGGTTAGGACGCGAAGCATCGGCGTTGCTAAGGAGACTTTCAAGGAAGGACGGTGCCAAAAGCACACCGGGAAGGAGGGAGATCTGTGCCCCCCCATTCCTTCTCTCCCCCCCCGCAAGAATCCTCAGTGGATTTGCCTGGTGGAGAGAAATTATTTTTAGTCGGGCTAAAATGAGTCTGTCGGCAATTGATGGTGCTGGAAGGATGGATCTTGGTTACTTTAAACTGACGGACAGTTGTATTTGAGGGGAAGGCATTTGTCATGGGATAAACCAATAAACTTGTCAACTTTTAACATTGTGGACACCAACTCCCAGGGGAATTGTGGGAGGTGAAGTCCACGCATCTTAAAAGTTGCCAAGTTTGAAAAACAGAGTAAAAAAGGTGTTCACTTTGAAACAGACAAAACTTTGCAAAAGCAGCTGAAGGGAAACAGCAATGAGCATGGATTGAGTTTTCGTGAAATAAACCAAAATGTTAGAAATGAAATGCAAAAGCAGGGCGGATGCAAGCAAATGCAATGGCTGTTGAGTGCAAGGTTGTTTTTTGAAAATTAATTGGCTTTGGGACATGGCTGCACCAGTTGGCCACAGGGGGAGATGAAGTCCAACACATTTCCAGAGGATTCTGTTGCGAAGGACTGTCCTGGTTATTGATTTTCTCTCTACACTCTAATACAGTGTTTCTGGGCAATTGGCTGGGGAATTCTGGGAGAAAAAGTCCAAATATCTTAAAGTTGCCAAAGTTGAGAAATAATCCTTCTAGAACCAAACTCCTGTACACCACTTAGCAGCAGATGAGTGGGCCAATTTAAAATTAGTTGGTCAAATCCATTTATTTGGGGTATGGTAGTGAATGAAGCTGTTATTGTCCTGCACCCTATGCCTGAAAGTTTGACTGACTGCCCTTCACTTTTCATGTTACACTCCTTTCCAAGTTATAGCCCTTGATACCTGAAATTGGACAAAGGTCTGTTGCTAAAGTAATTTCAGATATATGCTTCCATTAGGTGATACTGAAAGCAAAGTGTTAATAATCCTAGCTGTCCCCTATTATTTCAAGAAAAAAGGGGTGGGACAGGAATGGTTTTCTCCCGCTACTCTCTGATAAAATATTAGAAAATGAATTAGGAAGCAATAAGCTTGGTGGCGCAGTGGTTAGAATGCAGTATTGCAGACTAACTCTGCTCATAGTCTGGAATTAGATCCTGACAGGCTCAAAGTTGACTCAGGCTTTCCATCCTTCCGAGGTCGGTAAAATGAGGACCCAAATTGTTGGGGACAATATCAGAGGTGGCTTCCTCCTGGTTCGGACCGGTTCTACGGAACCGGTAGTAACTTGGCGGCCTGGGTCACTAGAACTGGCAGCGACCCAGGCCTGCCACTTTCCTGAACGGGCTCTCTCAGCACCGCCATAGGCACCGCCATCTTGTTTTTTTGCTTCTGCACACGCACAGAAGCTGTTTTTTGCTTCTGCAATTAAGCAATCCTCTCTAGTATTTTCATTTTAGCAAATCTTTCTGTTTGTAAATAAGGCTAGAAGGGACCTTTGAGATCTTCTATCTAGTCCAATCCCTTGCCCAAGGCAGGAGTCTTTATAAAAATCTGGAGAAATGCCTGTCAAATATTTTCTTGATAACCTCTAGCGATGGTGCACCCACAACTGCATAAGGCAAGCTGTTCCATTGATCAGTCATTCTCATTGTCAAGAAATTCCTCCTTATTTCCAGTTTGGGTCTCTCTCTGTCAAACTTCCATCCATTGCTTCTTGTCCTATCCTCTTCCTTTTCCTGTTGCTTATATATATATTTATTTATTTATTTATAATTAAATTTATAGACCGCCCTTCTCCAGGGGACTCAGGGCGGTGAACAGCCATATATGTAGCCAGAAGGATTGGACTACCATCATAGCTAATTACATTGATTCTCATTAGGGTTAAACAAATGCACTAACAAGTTTTGGGTTTTTTTAAAAAAGAAAAGGGATCTTTCTAAATTATGCCAATTGTATGTTAGTGGTATTGATATCAAATCAGTAGGATTAAACTGATTTAAACGCTAGCACGCTGTTGGGCTGCGATTTTAACACTTGTGTTTAACGTAGCGCCATCAATGTTAGGAGGGTAGACGATGATTTACAGAATGAGGGTTTAAAACAAATGCTTTAGAGGGATCCGATCCATTTGCTTGCACCCTAACTCTACGGTTTAGTACAAAAAAGGTAGTGACGGGCTATCTTTACACTAGGATTGACATTGCATTAACATTACTCATAACTGGCAAACGATCAAGGAAATTAAATAAGTGAGGCTGAACAAGGGCCAACCAAAAATGTTGCTTCCTTATAAATGATGTGTATGCATTTCCTGCCATACTCTTAAGATTTTTTTTTTCATGTCCAACTGATAAGTTTCCTTGCTGAGAGCAGTTGGGCTGATATTAAGATTCTTTAAAGTGTCTTAAAATAGCCTTTTTTAAAAAATGCTCTGTTAGTATCTTTCCAACATGAAGAGAGCTTATACTGTAAGGATATTTCCTTCATTGATGCCCAGAATCCTTAACTCAGTGAAAGCTAATTTGAGCAAGGTCTTTCAAGAGACAGCCATCTGCCAAGTGATTACTTGGTGCAAATGTAAGCACTTGGCAAGCTACTTAACAGCATTTTTTGAAGCCAGAGGACAGGATTTTACTACATTTCCTGTGGCTAGGATCGATCCATAAGTTGTAGACGTAATTTTTGTAATAAGGAGGAACTGTTTATAAAAGTTTACCGCTGTATGAATGGTTGTTTTATACAACATGCATAGCCATAATGTGGCTTATTTGGTTTAAGTTGTGTGTGTTTGTGTGTGTGTGTGTGTGTGTGTGTGTGTGTGTGTGTGTGTGTGTGTGTGTGTGTTTAACGCAGGCATTCTGGTTTGCAAAGCCTGGTTTATTGTTTAGCATGTTAGATGAACCCAGTGAATTTCACTTCCTCAAGTCAGCAACATTGGCTCCAAGTAAAGGAATTTTGTTTTTTTAGAAGCCAAGGACACCAAGCACAAACTGCTTGACCAACAGACAGAGTATTGCATGTTCTTTGTGGGTTAGTGTATTTTTTCCTATCCGTATTTATTTTTTCAATGAAAACTTGCTGTATTTAAAAAAATGTGACAGTTTTGAGCAAAATGTGTGCATGTGTGATATGTAAACCGATTTATGTCTTAATGATTTAGATTGTAGATTTCACAAATCGTGGTTCCTGAATAAAGCATGTTTACCCAAGCCAGGAACTAGCATAATGTATGAATTCACCTGCCCACTCTTCGCTTTTTCGAGACGTTTTGTGTTCAAAATCTCTTTGGGGTTGGGAATTTTTATCAGAAAGTAGGCTTGTAGAAAAATATTTAGAAATCACCCCTATTTGCCCCTTTTTGATTAAAATTTGGCATCCATAAAGATTGCTGTTAATTAACAATAAATACACAAATAAGATAAGACATGTATTTATATATGCTGAGTTCTAGTACATGAAGTAATATATTTTTGTCCTCTGCTTGGCATATGTTTGATAAGAATAAGGAAAAATTCTCTGCAACAGAATTTTGCTTTATCCAAATAGCAGCTGTTCGCAATTTTTCTGAGCTTCCAGAAAGTCATTAAGACAGATGGGGCAATCGAAATATACATTAAGAGGGTAATTTATCAAGGAGATGTTCATTTTGACTGCCTTGCTCAGCATGACCTTTGCAAATGCCCCCATCTCTTTAGTTCTGATAGGATTTTTGATAGGTTTAAATAGGTACCACTGTGTTACAGCTTGCTCTTTGAGATCTTGGACATCAAACATCTTTGTAGAGATCCATATGTCCTTCTTGGTATTCACCGATCATTGATCGGCTTCACATATCACACAAGCCACAAAATCATAGACACGAAAGGGCTAGCAAGTCCAGATCCCTGTTCAGTGGAAAAAGCAAAGTAATTTCACCTAAATGTCTAAATTTGTGGGAAGGCACAGAAGCACCTGTTTTCACAGTAGGTAAGTGGTCCTGCTATCAAATTTATGTTCTTGGTTTGTTTGAGGTTTTTTTTTTACATTTATTCAGAATATGCTGTCCTTTAGTTAAATCCAGTGTTCCATGACCTGTCCTTGTTCCATGTGACATATTTCCAGCCACTTCAAGAGTGCTGTCATACCCTATCTCAGCCTTCTCTTCTCAAGTCTAAATAGAACTTGTTGTCTAGTCACTTGATCGTCTTCACAGACATTCTCTGAACCAGTTCCAGTTTTTCTGAATCCTCAAAGTGTGGTGGCCAAAACCGGATGCAGTACTCAAGTACAACCAAAGCAAAACAAAGTGCAACGATTATTTCTTAGGACCTGGAAACAATATTTTTGTTGATGCCACCCAAAATTGCATCTGTCTTTTTTTACAGTCAAATCACACAATGCATGCTCCCTTTGAAGACAGTTGCTATTCCAAGATTCCCCCCCCCCAATACCATTATTAAGACTTCTGCGTCATATGAAGTCATGTGTATATAGCAGAAGCCATTTTTTGCTTTGATATCCCTACTTTTGATTTTTGTTTTCTGATCTAAGAACTTTGTGTTTGCCTCTATTGTAATTCATTCTGTTATTTTCAGTTTGCTTCTCTTCAAGGCAGTTTTGAAATGTATTGTTCTTAACTGTGTTATCTCCAAATTAGATCTTTATTCCCTCCAATACATTACTAAACTCATTAATAAAATAATAAATATTAATATAAAGGGCCCAGAATTGGACCGTATGGAACCCATTCACTAAGTCTGTTAGAATTAATGAGAAACTAGGGAGGTCTTTCTTGGAGTCCAGTTTTTAAGCTTTTCAGCTACCTTTAACTAGCTTGCTAATGAGAACAATTGTTTCCAGAGTAATCTTGAGAAACCCATGCTCATCCTGTAATTATCAATTATTTATTTATTCAATGCCTATAGTCGCCTTTGGTGTAGTAAAATAAGGCATTAACATCTACCCTCAACTTTTTACTTTTACTTTTTCAATAATATGAAGTCAAACATTTTTTGTTAGATATTGTAGTGCAACCCACACTTTGCCAGCTGTCTGTCATTCAGATAATGCAGATGGTGGTCCAGGTAACCTAATCTCTCTTGTGGACACCATATGGGTAGCCATTCACCTGCAGTATTCCTTATCTTTCCAGTTCTCTTTCATGAACTCAAAAGACAGTTGAAAACACCATCTGAGCTTTCAGGTTCCTTTTTAGGTTTTTCAATGTGCAGAGTGCATAAAAATGCTTGCGACAGTATCATTTGTCCCCCAGTTGATTAGCATTAGAATAACTGATAGATGTAGGAAGTTATTATTTCACATTCCTGATCTATCCCCTTCCTAGCTGATGGACCAGTATAGATTTCTTTAGAGCAGGGGTCTCCAACCTTTATTTATTTATTTATTTGTTTATTTATTTGGTCGTTTTTATATGCCGCCCCACTCCCATAGGACTCAGGGCCACGAACCTTGACAACTTTACGACTTGTGGACTTCAACTCCATGCACTGGCTGTGGAATTCTGGGAGTTGAAGTCCACAAATTGTAAAGTTGCCAAGGTTGGAGACCCCTGCTTTAGAATCATTTTGATAGTGAGTTACCATGCCTTTTTTTCCTTGCCTTTTGACCTTCAGAGATCTCTTGTCTCCTCTTCAACAGTATCTTTTTCTTTCCCAGAAAACTTGCAGTTTTGCAAGGTCCCCGCAGCTGCTTTTACATTTGTGAGGTACAAAATATATTCCGTGTTTTTTACTTTTGGATGTAAGCGTTGGTCATTGGGCTTACTCCTTTGTTTCTTTTTTCCTCATAATGAGCTTTCTCTCTCAGTTCCTGCAGTAGCATTTGTTTTGTTTTAATCTGATAAATTTTTAATGTATCTTAGGAGTTTAAACATGGCTGCTTGCTGCTGCAACCCGCTTTTTTCTGAGGATCGCTGCAGATTTTCAGTTCCTACAAATATGTTAATTTTTTTTCTCCAGGTAAGAAGATGCTACAAGTACTGTAAGCATCCTGTTCATTCATCTTCCTATATGATACCAATGCTATCAAACATCTGTTATTTGTTCCTTCCTTAGCCTCTTAGAACAGTCAAGTACGCTATGTTGACTTTTGTTTTGCGCTTTCTATGTCAAACTTCTTGTTTATTCGTGCCTTGGAAACTAGCTGCCGTATATTCCTTTGGTCTCTGCGTCATCCTGTGCTTACTCAGCAGAAAGCAGTAACTCCAAAACCCGTAATAAGAAATCAACAACTCTTAAGATGTATCCCTTGCAATTAGTAGTAATTCAGGAGGTGATGTTTTCACTCCACACAGCTGATCAACCGGCCCTCAAAAGGAGTTAGTTTGTGGCTCTTTCCCCTGATGATCTTAGCTACCAAAATCCAGGTAATTTTTCTTATGTCCTTCCTCAGGTTTTTGCTTCTTTCCTGACAACTCAGTTGGTTGTTTTCATTTTGGAGTATTAAGTTCTATGAAATAAACCCCTGTGGTTTGTGAATAATGATTTATGACTGGGTATATTGTGTGATCCTAGGAAGATGGGCTATTTAACAAACCACGGTTGAAACATGGCTTGCCATAATGCATGAGTTCAGTGTATAAGATTTTATAACTTTTTTCTCTTTGCTATGTCTTGCACATTAGTGTACAAAACACTATGGGATCGTGTTTATGAAAAGTTGTCTGTGTTACTTATGGTTTTCAGTTTATTTCTATGAGGAATATAATGTAAGCTTTTGCTGCATCTTGCCCTAATTATATTTCTAGTCAACAAATACTGTACTTGTAGATTTCTTTCAAAGGGCCAGTTTTGTTCTAATATTAGCTCTGGGTTTCGGTTGGGTTCTAAACATCTAACAAGCCGTATTGACTATGCCAGAATCAAACAAACCAAAAACATTTATGGTAAACCAAAGAGCAACTACATAGCTCCAGGGCTGTATGTAAACTCCAAATCGCCTTTCACTAGTCTTTGGAGACTTCCTTTGAACATGATTGCTAAAAACTGACCAGGCAGTTTCTTGCAAGAAAAACTGCAGTTTCAATCCTAAAATAAAAATATCACAAAATTTAAAAAGTCAAAAATTTATTCCAAATGGTCCCGCCCATATGTGTGATATTTCCCACTCCTTTGAATGTTCTGGGACTAATCATTATGGCTTGTAGACACGATGAATGGATTGTCACACTGCATGAACATAACTCTTTTAAGTTCCCTGAACAGAGGCTTAGTAGACACATCTTCACTGAATTTACATGGAAATGTGAATATTCAAATCTTGTAACTTGGGGGATTTTTTCCAAACCCCAACCCATGAGGGCCGTAATTGTTTTAAATATTGAATCTTGCATACAAACATTTTATCCTTAGCCCTCTTCTTAGAGCATGACTTCATTTAATAATAATATTTATGGCACACAAATCTGGGTAGCAACAGTCCTGTGGAGTCTGAAGATCTTAAATGTCAAATTGCATTTATCACAAATACACAGTTTTCACCTTTCAAGAGCCAAGCTCCCAAATATGACCACACACATTCCAGTTTAACTACTTTGAAAACTTTCCAAAAGATAAAGTTGCTATTTTAAAAGTTTATAATTTACATTTTAACCCCAATCCAAACTACACTAATCTTCAAAGGGAGTTGAACTTTATTTATTAGTTACTTGAGAGAATGGATTATTTTACATGTAATTCAAATGGACTAAACAGTGTTTTCACTCATACTCTATATTATACTATTTGTGTGGCCATGATGAGGTAACAAGATATATATTTCATTTAGATTCACTGTTAGAAATCAACTATTGGTATTAGTGGAATGGTGTTTGAATAGGTTATTTGGAAATACAATTTTTATAGTACTCTCGAGGTACTTTCTATGGCCCTACCTAAGAAAAATTACAATGAGGGGAGAGAGAGGATACTCCCATTTTGTCTTGAAGATGAAGTGCTAATCCTATATTGAAAATCAATCATTTGTAGTCACTCTTTCCCAGCTGGAGTTGATTTATTCATTTTAAAAATTGTATTAGCCTTGCCTTTTGTCAATATGGTTTAAATCAGTGTCTTTCAAAACTTGGCAACTTTTAAGATGTGTGGGCTTCAACTTCCAGAATCTCCCAGCAGTATGCTGGTTAGGGAATTCTGGGAGTTGAAACCCACACATCTTAAAGCTGCCAAGGTTGAGAAACACTCATTTAAATCGTTCTGCAGCAACTCACTGTATCTGCATACTATTATAGCCCAGCGTCAACTCTCTTCCCTCCCAAGCGCAACCCAGGAACGCTGGGTCTGCTTTTTTCTTGATACATCTGTTTCCAAACATCCTGGTATCTTCCCATTCAACGAATGCATACAGAAGAATTGTGAGAAAGCTGAAGGGAAAAATGGGATGAACTCTTAATATAAACAATCAACAACAGGAGGGGTTGCTTTTCACATAAACAACCATTCAGTCCAAGCTGCAAAAAAGGTCTAGGAAGAAGACCTTACTGTATATATATAATAGCGAAAACTACTCACACATTAATCACGAAATCTCCAGAACCGTAATGCCTACAAACTTGAAATTTGCCATGTATGTTCCTCTTGCCTTCTAGGTGCTCACTAAGAAAGGATTTTTCAAAATGACCATCGGAGCATGAGTATTTCTTATATTATTATTAACAAGCTCTGATGCTAAGGAGTTCTACTCCCCCCTCCCCACCTGAAAAGAAATCTGATCCAAATGCAAAACATAAGCAGAGGAGTTTCAGTTTCGCTTTTGCTTTCACAGCAGCAAGCAGCTTTACTGCAGAACAGTTGAGCTAAGCCAGGCACAGACTCCTTCCTGTCTCCTTCTTGCTTACACAGCAAATACTGTTTGAGTTTCCAAACACCCCTCAACTCTCTCACACACTAACAGGACACTAGCCAGATGAATACCAATGGATGCTGGTAGGCAGAGACAGATTCCCCCCCCTTATTTTCCTCCTCAGTTCAGACGAATCTGTTCCTTCTACTGTAATACCAGTTAAAGGGAAGAGAGGCAAAAAATGCATGAAAAGATTTACAGATGCAATTAGGAAAACACAAGTAAGGGAAGCTCCTGTTTCTCCCATGGCCAGTTCTATGTGGCATGCTCCAGAGTCAGTTCACCTGACAGCCTGGTCATCCTCCAGCCAGAGAGCAAAACCAGGAATGTTGTTTACAGGGAGGTCCTGAGCAATTCATCTGAGGGACGAATTGAAAATCTATGCTATGCAAATAATATCTTCATCTGTAACAGAAACTTAGCTTACCAATAATACAGTCCCTTTTTTAACTACTCATTAATTTTCAAGCTTTAAGTATCAATTTATCAAGCCCCATCACATAGTTTCGTAGGGAAGCACGGGTGTTTAGCTAGTCCATTAATAACAAAGGGCTGGAGGTGGTTACCTTTATGCCATTTTTTTTCATTGACACTCCTCCTTGAAATCCGTTATTCTTGCTTCCTTGACTGGGTTCTGCAGTATGGAATTGACAGATGTAAACGTTGCAACACAATCTGGCTTTGTTTCGGCGGCATACTAAATCACAGTTTATGGGAAAGATACTGCTTGAGCTTCTGAATTAAGCATCCCCCTTACCTGTTTCCTTCACTTGCAAAAGCATTTATTTCCTGGTTTAAACTAACCATTTGTCACTGCTGTGCTAAATCATGATTTTAGTCAAGCCCATTTTATCCAACACAACTAGGAAGAGATTTTAAATTTATAGTCTTGAGCATCACATGAAGGATCTCTTAGTTTGTTAAACTATTCATAATGGCCTTATTCACTTATTGCATTAAGTTGAAATAAAAAGAATCCATTATGCCTTGACCCCAACATGTGAAATAGTCATTGTGGTTTAAAGCAATATTTGGTTGGTTAAACCAGCAAAACATCTCAGGCCTGAAACATTCTTTTAAAACTGACCAGAGATAATTTTAAACTAAAATCCTTGAGTCAAATGCAATGACAAATCACTTCTCATGTAAAGAAAAACTAAATTTGACAGGAATCCTTATGATTATGTGGGAGGGGAAAAATAAAGTTGAAAATATGCAAAGTAGAGGTTTTTTCTTTTGCACATACTAGCTTCTATGTCAGGGGTGTCAAACAATTTCATCGAGGGCCTCATCAGGGCTGTGGTTGACCTCAGGGGGCCGGGAGTGCATGACCGACAGGGTGGCTGTGTGGCCAACTGGGTGGGTTTGGCCAGCTTGACACCACTCACTGGGCGTGGCTGACTGGGTGGGCGTGGCCAGCTTGATGCCACTCTCCAAACTGCTGGCAAGTTTCTTCTTTGCACTGGGTAAACCTGGCCAAAGCCATGCTGGCCTGATGTTTCCTCTTCGCATTGGGTAGACTAGGTCGAAGCAACTTGGGTAGACCGGGCCAAAACGATGCGGTCCGGCCCCTTACATTTTCCAGGATGGCCCCATGGGCCAGATCCGACCACATCGCGGGCCACATGCAGCCCACAGGCCTTGTGTTTGACACCCCTGTTCTATGTTGTGCTTGAACCATGATGACTAATTCAATTCAGATGATCCATACAAAGTTGCAGGAATTTGATCAACCATGAGATGACAGCATAGAGATAGAGAAAACTCTTAACTCTTTGTTGCCCTCTACTGGCTGAATCAGATATTATTAATGAAATTTGTCAACTCTCAGCCTTTGAACTAGCTCTTTATTACTGGAAAGATCAGGCAATATGATTCTGTTTGGCCTACATTCAATTTGTTCTAGTAATAAGCGCAAAAATGTAAGTACTGTTCTTGTTTCATAAAATAGCAGGATAATTCTGTTGTATGCCATATTTTTCCTGCCACGATTTTTACACACACATCGTATTAGCATTTGTTCTTTTTTATATATAACTTGTTTGAATTGTTTAAATTGTATTTTCAACTTTTTATTATTTTAGTAGTTTTGGAGAAAATCAAGGAAATTATTGAATAATGCAGCACAGATCTGGTAGCCCTGAACAGAGAAGTGCCTCTGTCTGTCTGTCTGTCTGTCTGTCTGTCTGTCTGTCTGTCTGTCTGTCTGTCTGTCTGTCTGTCTGTCTGTCTGTCTGTCTGTCTGTCTGTCTATCTATCTATCTATCTATCTATCTATCTATCTATCTATCATCTATCAATCATCTCCATCCTTCATCTATTTCCACCATTTGGTTCAGGATCAGTTTAAATTCATATTGCACAATTGTTTTGTTTGTTGGCTGTATATTATGTTGTAACTAAAGAATTTAATGTATTGTTTGAACTTTGCCTTTCCATATATTTTTCATAAAGAATACAGCACCTCTTGGAGAAAGCTATAATACACCTTTCATGCTGCACTGCTCTTTTCTACATGCATTACTTGTGAGGTAATTCAATCTCGGGTTTTAAATGACACAAACGAAAGTTAAGTTATATCATTTGATCTTGCTGATTAGGCATTTTTAAAAAAATATTTGTTGCAATGCTTATTCGTTGCTTCTAATAACTTCTCATTCAAGATACTGGTCTAGTCTATGCCGTTTTAACACATTGTTCAGGTTGCCCTTTAAACCTCATGACTTCAAGGATTACAGAAGGATGCCAGGAACGTAAGAAAATGGCTAACATTACTTCAGTAAAGTTAATATTTTAGAAATTACTATCTCTGTGAACTGCATTCAAGACTCACTACGTCTGTTGTACTTTTTGCCATCCTAACTGTCATGCTTCCCATACTGTTCCTATTTCATCAACCAGAGTTTTTTTTACAGCTACTGCTTATATATGTGCATACATGTATGTATGTGTACAGTGTATATGTATGTATGTTAGGTGGGCTGTGACTGATGGTAATTGTAATACAATACATCTAGAGGGTGCCAGGTTGGTGAAGGCTGTCTAGAGCAACGGTCACCAACTGGTGGTCCGTGGACCACTGGTGGTCCGTGAGAAAATTTTGGTGGTCCGCAGAAAAATTATTTGCATTTTTTATATTGCACTAAATCAGGGATCCTCAAACTATGGCCCCTGGGCCGGATACGTGCAATGAATGCTTGTGTTGCTGCAGAGAGTCTCCCCCTTCAGGGTCTTTTTGTGCAGGTCGGAGGGGGGCAGAAATTCCAACTTGGGGCCTGCTTCAGCCTCCTGGTGCAGGGCTTTGGGCGAAGGCTGGAGGGAAGCGCCACTGGTGGCGAAGAGCCGGAGGGCCTTGTTCCAGTGGGACTGCATCATGGCCTGGAACTGGCTGACCATCTCAGCCCACTGAGCCTCCAGGCACTGGTACCTGGCCTTGCACTCCCTCAGGTCTTCCCTCTGCTTGGAAAGCCTATGCTTGTAGTCCTTAGTGAGGTGGTTCTGCTGAGCCTCCTCGGTCAGATCCAGTTTGAACTGAGCCAGCTGTTTTGCCAACTCTTTCTCATGGTGGCTGCTTAGCTCCAACAACTGCTTCCTATTGGGGTCCTAAGGATCCCGGATGGGAAGGGGAGGAGTGGCTGGGAGGGGAGGGGCGAGTAGAGGCCAGCGCTGCACCCCTCAACGTGAGTGACATCTAGTTGGCCACGCCCACCCAGTCACATAACCACCTAGCCACACTCACCCAGCCTGTCATTAGGCAGATCATATTAGTGGCCCGCGGGATTTAAAATTATGAATTTAGTGGTCCCTGAGGTCCGAAAGGTTGGTGACCCCTGGTCTAGAGAGATCTTCAAGATGGCAAGAATGGTAAAGATCACACTGAAATATATTTTTGAGGTTAATTCTAAATGATTCAGCAGTAATTCAATTTTCTACTCGGGGACATGCGTCATTATCCACAATGGTATGAATAACACTGGGGAATAAACAAAGATAGCATCCCTGTCTGATAACAAAACTAGGCCTGGGGGGGCAAAATTTTCAGTAGAATATCTCTCCCCCTTTCTTCTTGCTACATTTTACCTCAGTAGAAGATATAAGAGGAAAGTGTTTTTAGTTCACTGATGTCAATAGTCCAGTAACAGGGAGCTCATGTGGAGACCTGAAATAGAGAAATAACTGTTTGGTTTTAATTGATTTGTTACCTGCTTTAAAATATTTGAATCTTTTGGATCATTTCAAATGCCTTGTGGCAACTGACTCATATTTATGATGGTTTCAGTGTTCTGGGGTCATGCGATCCCCTTTTGCGACCTTCTGACGAGCAAAGTCAATGGAGAAGCCAGATTCCCTTAACAATCCGTGTTACTAAGTTCACAATTGAAGTGATTCATTGAACAACCGCGACGGGAAAGATCGTAAAATGGAGCAAAATTCGCTTAACAAATGTCTTGCTTAGCAACAGAAATTTTGGGCTTAGCTGCTGTTGTAAGTCGAGGACTGCCTGTATTGATAAGCCAGGGATATATTGTGCAGGGGAAGCAGCTTTTAGTAGTAACAAAAGCTCTAACTCAGAGGTCTTCAAACTTGGCAACTTTAAGACTTGTGGACTTCCAACTCCCAGAATTCTATGCTGAGGTAAGCTATGCTGGCTGGAGAATTCTGGGAGTTGAAGTCCACAAGTCTTAAAGTTGCCAAGTTTGGGGACCCCTGCTCTAACTCTTCAAAATGTTTCTGCTATTTATGAAAATCTTTTGATTGGAAAAACCTGGCTCTCTGGTCTTCAGGAGTGGGAAAGGTTGAGCAGGTGGATGCCAAGAAGGTGTCCAAAATGCCACATTGCCTATAAGCCTTTATTTAGTGGCAGAGACGGTGGAATAGCTGGTGTTTGTGCAAGGCCGAATGTTTCTATGGCTCAACAACCTGGCGAACATTCAAAGTTTCTGTGATTTGGCTGTTTTTTGAGGTAGTATTTCTTAGACTTCCATCTGTTACAACTTATAAATTATGGTTTCTGGCTTGGAGCAATAGTTAATCCTAGCCAAATATATTCTGTTACACAAATAATGTTAAAGAAGCCATTAGTGAACCCAGCACTAAGTTATGGTTTAACTATGGTGTGTTGTCTTAGGCCATAACTGCTTGCTTTTGTTTATGGTTTGTTGACTAAGCTACAGTTGCGTAGAGTCAAACAACACACTAAGCCAAGATGAATCAAACCGGATTATAACTCAGTCCATTGTATGACTCCAGCCATTGTGGTTTGATAGCCATGGGTTATAGTGTAACCTGTTGTATGAATGCAGCCAATTGCAACTCAACAGATAAAACATAGCTCAATATTAATACAGTATGTGTGAACCCAGTGGTTAGGTTAATAAATTACAGGAAGTGATATTTGTGGTAGATTTACCATCCTGTCCCAATCCAATCATTATGCTTTATAATCCTTAATTTATGATTTAGAAAGAGACATGAAAATCACGTCCATTGTTATTGCAGTTCAGGAGAAATTGACCTAACTCTGAGCTTCATAAAGTTTTGCCTGTGTGTCTTGATGTCCATCTCCAATCCAGTGTCCTTTAGATGTGTTTAAGATCACAACACCCAAATTTTCCAGTGAGTGTGGCCTGGGAAATCTGGGAGTTGCAATTTCCGTACATCTGGAAAGCTCTAAGTTAGGAAAAGCTGTTGTATTATTTCTGAGGGTATTCAAGTCCTATGACATAACTGATCCAAAGTTTTCTCCCACCACCCATGGTGGTCTTTGAGACATTTTAAACAACTTGCCCTGAATTCTTAACTTTTTTATGTTTCATTTTTTTTAACGCGCTCTCTGCTCATCATTTATAAAGCATTGTTCGCTCATGTATGCAAGACCTTCTATCAGCGGTAGGTATTTTTATGGCTGTTTTCTGCAGATGATCTTTTCTAGCCCCAGGACATCTGACGCTGCTGGCTGCTTCTCTCGGATTTTTCCTTTCCCATCGAATTCATTCACATGCATCTTTTTCTCTGCTGTTTTTTGTTTTTTGTTTAAAACTGATCTAACCCACACTGATCTTAATACTGCTCATACTGCTTTCTGGAATTTGCGCTGTCTAGTATAAAGCTGCTGGAGATCTTGAGATGAAAGTAGTGACATTTTTGATAGCTTCAGGAAGCCTGGAAAAGTGACACTACCGCGGCTGTTTTGCCAATTGCCCGTAGCCATAATGTGGCTGATTTATTTGTGGCTTGGTATGTTATAAATAAACAACCATTGTAGGCTATCAGCTATGGTTTGTGGCTTGAGGGGTGAACTCAAAAATTGTTTATCCAATGAACTGTTGCAAAACAGCTGTGGTTTACGGGAATCTCAGGCAATAACAAGGACCTGAGATAACTGGGAAAGACTATTATGAAAATGCAACTGGCAGGTAGAAAGGATAGGAGAAGGTGCCTTCAACCTTTTTCAAAGAAGCTGTTGTGTGCTTAAGATTTTAATCCTAGACACCCAAATAGAGAGATTGAATTCCACTGCTTACACTAGCTAGTGTATGTTAATGCTAACTGTTAGGTTTGTTTTAACCACTTCGTCATGCGATCCAAAAATAGTTTTGGCCATACCACGTTATAATGTAAACCACGGCTTCCAGACCATAATGGAGGAGTTCTCAAATTATGCTAAGGAAAAGTTTAAATTCAGGGAAGATGTAGGACTGGGGCAGTGATGCTACATTTGGGGACAAGGTTGAAATCTTTGCGCTTTTTTTTCTTTCCAGGTTTGAGAGTTAAATAAAATAGTTTGAGGATATCTGTTGGAGGCTTAATGTGTCGTTTTAGGTGATATTTCATTCTTCTTCTTTTTAAAGTCTTTGTTGAATTAAAACTGGAACCATACATCACTTGGACTCATATTTTGAAAGTAGAACTCATCAGTGTAGAAACTAATTTAAGCAGTTTATTCTACTAATTACCCAACAATTAAGGTTTCATACTGAAACATCAGTTTTAAGAAATAGGTTTGAATGTAATTTATGTATGTCTGCTGAATGTTGATATACTCACAGGACGCACATCATGGGAGTACAGGTTGGTTTGACTGAACATGAAGTTACAGTTATGAATATGGGTATTGTCATCAAATGAAAATTTACTCGCCAAGCATTATTAAATTATGCTCCATTAGAAAGAAACTCACAAAGACAACGTTACACTTTTGGAGCAAGATCCCATCACCCAATATACTAAAGTCCAAGAAATAGAAGAGTCAGATTCTACCAAACCTCAAAGGGTGTTTATAACCCCCCTCCCTCCAAATCCTCCCAGTACACTCATGCAACGCATGGCCATAGAACTTGTACTGTAACGCACCTGAGCTGCACCTGTCTGTCCTCTTGAATTGCATGACTATGTTTTTGCCATGCTTTCAATTAAAAATGGTAAGAGTTATAATCAGCATCCTCAAATCAGCATCTTCAATTTACATTCTCAATGTGCTCTCCCATTGATCAAATAAGCTATCAGAAGGTTCTGTTTTATCACCTAGGTAACTGCTAATATTTTACAAGACACAGGAAATCCAGAAGCATGGGCATACTAGAAAGAGGTGTGTGTGTGTGTGTGTGTGTGTGTGTGTGTGATTGCTATTGCTATTAAGATGCTTGCCTCGCACTCAGGAGGCTGAGAGTTCAATCCTAGGCAGTGGCAGAAGTTTCTCTTATCATGGCGCAAAGATATTTTCAGCAGATATTTTATCTTTGCGCCATGATAGAGAAACTTCTGCCACTGCCTAGCATTGAACTTTCAGCCTCCTGAGTGTGAGGCAAGCATCTTAATAGCAGTAGCAATAACACTTAGACTTATCTACCGCTTCACAGTGCTTTACAGGCCTCTCTAAGCAGTTTACAGAGCCAGCCTATTGCCCCCAACAATCTGGGTCCTCATTTTACCAACCTCGGGAGGATGGAAGGCTGAAATCAACCTTGAGCCTGGTGAGAATCGAACTCCTGGCAATCAGCAGCATTAGCTTGCAATACTGCATTCTAATCACTTTGCCACCATGGCTCTTTTGACTTTCTAACTTCAACCTCTAGGCTTCCATGCCGCTCAGTAACAAGGCTTAATAAAGAATGAAAATAAATATTTAATAAATTCTCACTTTTAAATGGATAAAAATTGCACTAGTATACAGTATATCCTTTTGATAAAACCAATTTGAACTAAAAGGTCAGGTCTAATGGACAAGGGAATGAGAATGAAAGGAAGGGAAAGGAAAGGAAAGGAAAGGAAAGGAAAGGAAAGGAAAGGAAAGGAAAGGAAAGGAAAGGAAGTTGGCACCAAAGCCGAATCAGATGGTGCTCAGGACATGAGTCTTCATGTGAAGAATATGTGAATGTTGATCCCAAGGACTTTATACTTTAACAGGCCTCTTGAGTGAAGGGACCAAAGAAACAAAAAAAATTATATGTTGCTAAATCCAAATCAGAACTCCACAAGGAACAAAGAAAACAGGATAGGATAAATATCACAATGAACAAAAGGCCACCACTTTCAACAGGAGCCCAAAAAGCAAAAGGGAAGTGAGAACCAGGAAGGAAAATAAGAGTGCATATTGTGGAGGCACTGAATGGCAGGACCTTAAGCTGAAAAAAGGAGCCACATACGAAGCAAAGTCACAGAGCTTTATCAACCTGACCTGCAGTAGGGTCGGCAGGAGACTAGATTAGTAGAGATTCATCAAGAGAGGCTAAAGTTCACTAGGCAAGCAAGCACCGTTTTGCCTATCAGAAAGTGAATCATAAATCAGATCATCTAACCAGGATTTCTGACATCAAGGTGAGACATCAGCAGCTGTTTCCAGACTAGCCTCAAGTGCTCTCCAGTTTACAAGTTTGGGATGGGTTGTACTTTTTTTATTGACTTGGATTTCTCAGTAAAACTCCACCTAACCCTTCAACAGAGGGATATTATCAAGGTCGCATGAAATGTTAGTATCATTTTGGTAAGGCCACATTTGGAATATTGTGTCCAGTTTTGGTCACCACAATACAAAAAAAAAGATGTTGAGACTCTAGATAAGGGTGCAGAGAAGAGCAACAAAAATGATTAGGGAACTGGAGGCTAAAACATCTGATGAACTGTTGCAGGAGCTGGGTGAGTCTTATTTAACAAAGAGAAGGATTAGGGGTGACATGATCAGCGGTGGGTTGCTACTGGTAACGGCCCGGATCCACGAAGCGGTGGCGATGGGAGGCTCCGCTCTGCCTGCCCCGGACGCTTCTGCGCAAGCGGAGAAGCGTTGCGCACGCACAAACCGGTAGCAACGGGATTTGCAACCCATTACTGGACATGATAGCAATCTTTCAATATTTGAGGGCATGAGGAGTGTGTGTGTGTGTGGGGGGGGCTTTCCTCCAGAAGCTGTGGGTGCTATTTGTTCAGAATGGTATAGGCTCTCCTGCTTGAGCAGGGGGTTGGACTAGAAGACCTCCAAGGTCCCTTCCAACTCTGTTAGTCTGTATTCTGTTTTATCTAAGATTAAACCACAGGCAGGATGATTTTTTTGTTGCAAAGCTCTGGGGCCAATATCTTACTACTGTAATAGCTTTTGTGCATATTCTGAGTCACCTTTGATAGAAAAGAAAATACGGAATAGGATAAGTACCACTGTAACCTGCTATAGTAATGTCTGTGTTTCGAAGCTTGTGGTGCCTAATTCTAAACAATTACAAAAACAATTGACGTATCTTCCAAGAATGTTTTATTCTATTAAATATAAAAAGTAAGTTTTTATTCTTTTTTTTTGTTGTTGTTAAAAATCCTGCTATTTTAGTAAAACACAAATCTGTTGTTGTTTTTCTTGATCTATTAATCTTTGCTAAAATCCTCTGGCTTCATCTCAATTACAGTGAAGTATTTATAGTAACATTTGCTAGCATTTATTAATTAACATTCTTTATTGTGGTTTTTCCTCTCTTCCCCAAGCATTTCTGCTTACGCTTAAGCTGGCTAGGATCTCGTGTTGCAATCCCAAAAGGTGCCACATTGGAAAAGTGCTTTAAACTATGTCTGTGGAGATTCTCAGTCATCCAGGTCATGGTTGTCCCAAAGGTGCTTTTGCAAAAGGCACTGGATTTTGTTTTTTTCCATGAAGACATTTCGCTTCTCATCCAAGAAGCTTCTTCAGTTCTATAAGCAACTTTAGGGCAGAGACCCAATTATCTGTGTTTATCCTATATAAATTGCACATACAGAAATACAGTAATGCTGTATATTCTGCACCAGCAGTTTTCAGACTTGGCAGCTTAAGATGTGTGGACTTCAACTCCCAGAATTCCCCAGCAAGCATATAAAACACTATTCTACATCCTCCATCCTCTTGATTAGAATATTCTCTGTACTTGATTTGAAATTAATTGGAAACAGAATACTCATCCACACGCATACTGTATGTAAAGTTTGCATTACTATCTTCCCTTCATGCTAATAGTTCAAAAATTGTAGCATCATGTTATAAGGAGGCAAAGTCTAACACAGATTCACATAAGTTTTTTATCCCTAGGTAAAGAATATGAGACTGTCCTGCTTTTTAGAATGTGTTTGAAATCTTAATCAGATACATTATTTTAAAAAACAAGACTCTAATTATGCCAATTAAAATGCAGTAACAACATTTAATGTCCTGAGAGAAAGGACAGAACTATTTGTATATGAGCAATGCATGTGAAAAATCACTATCCTAATAAGCAGAATAAGAGATACAGAATAAGGAACAAGAAGATACTAAATTAAACCTTTGTTCCAGAAAAGTTCTGCCAATATCTACTGTTGGGTCCTTGGTGCTTTCTGAGCTTGGTTGTATTCTTACAGATGTTTCATTACCCAACTAGATAACATAATCAGTGCTAGAAGGGAGTGGGGTTTATGCTATCTAGTTGGGTAATTAAAAATTGGCAAGAAAACAGCCAAGCTCAGAGAGCACCAAAGACCACACAGTTGAATCCTGAGCTACATGTATTCTCTTCTATTGGAATAACTACTGTATCCATGTTATCTAAAAGATAAAATATGGAATGAAAGATTCCATTGTTCTATGCTGGTTACTGCAATGCTTGAAATTTTTTTAAAAAAGGATTCAAATAGAGCTCATTTGGGTCTAAAAACATTCTGCTGGAGGCAGAAACTAGCAACATATTCTCCCCGATAACGAGCTATTGTGCAATTCATTTATCACTTCATCTATGTTGTCATTGGTATCGCCTCCAAAATCTTTAGTGATGTCAGAATAGGTTACTGCTATGAAATCTATCTTGTCTGGTAGAAGTTTGAGGAACAATATTGAGGCTTTGAAGACAAGCAAGTAGGAGTGAAAGTCCTATTTAAAAACAGGAATTCAGACAACAGCTTCCAGGGAAATTCCGTTGCACACGCAATCGATGCAAGAAAACAGCATGGGGTGTGGAGCAGGGAGAAAACTTTCTTGGTGCCATATTCCAGGTCTGATCAGGATCTACTTTGACTGGAGGAGGAGAAAAAGAGTGGTGGCTGTGGCTGATGGGCCCGTGTGTGTGTGTGGGGGGGGGGAAGCAGATAGTCAAGAATAAAAAATGGCGGCCTTTAAACCAGGATGGATGTTGTGTCAGAATGACACATAATTAACTTCACTAATACAGATTTGATATCTTGAGGAGGCCTGCTAAGAGTCCCTTCTTATTACAAGGTTTCTGGGGCTTGGATGGGGTGGCAAATCTTCTCTGGGCTGCCCCCATATTGTGGAATGTGTTATCCTAAAGCAGGGGTGTCAAACTCCCAGCCCACGGGCCGGATGCATTACACGCTGGCCATGCTCATGCCCACTTTAGCGAAGGGGGGGGAGTTGTGATACGTCACGTGATGCCACTGTGACAACGCAGGTTTGACACCCCTGCCCTAAAGGCTTGGAAGGCATATTCTCTTCTTGTCTTCAAGAGGGTTTGTGAAACCGTTGTGTAACCTTTCAATGAGCTTTTGATTTCAGCTGATAGGTAAATGGTACTCCTCTATACCTGAATATTCTTGTTGTATCATTAATTCATCCATTATTAATTTACTATTTCTATGGTATGTCTTTGGTTGGGTGGTTTGTTCTTTGTTGTCTATTGCCCAAAGTCCTAAAATTTGAGCAGTTAAGAAATAGGATAAATACATATTTTCCCCATGTTCAGTCCTCCTCAGTCCAATGCCTTCAACATGGCCAAAGTCATGGTTCAGCACAGCTGAGAATTCTGGGAACTGTAGTGTCTGTACCGCTGGAGGGCACCCAATTGGAGAAGTTGTCTTTCAACTTGTGAATTGGAGTTTGGTGTGCCAAGTTAGTATTAAGCAGTTCCATGAACTTTAATGGCTTGAGAACTGAATAATCTCCCAGCCTCCCTTATGTGGCTGAAGACTTTGAATAGCACCCAATCTCAGCTGCTACAGCTATGAACAGATAAAAGCATATGCATACTTTTACCTGGAAGGACTTGCAGTCTTTTTCAGTGACATTATACCATCTCTTCTGTGCAAGCTCTGCATGGAAAAACCATCCATCAATGCACAGCTTCCTTCGCTGTGCGACAGGCAGACAGATTTTTCCATTCTACCCATCACTTGTTTTTTTAAGAAAAAAAATCCAACTGCAAATATCTATCATCCATCCATCCATATCCATCCATCCATCCATCCATCCATCCATCCATCCATCCATCCATCCATCCATCCATCCATCCATCCATCCATCCATCCATCCATCTATCTATCTATCTATCTATCTATCTATCTATCTATCTATCTCAGTGGTTCCCAACCTGTGGTACGTGTACCACTAGTGGTACGCGAGGGCCTTCCAGGTGGTACGCGAACACTTTCGGGGTCATGAACGATTTTTAGTTAGTTATTTTTTACTTCACAAAAATGTTTACTGCCTAACACAAGATAATCTGGCAACGATTTGCAACTGTTGCCACACGCCACCCACCTGGTCCCAGCGGCCCGAGAATCCAGTTGCTGGATGCGCGGGGCCAAAAAAGGAACGGTACAATTATGGAAATAAAGTGATATCTGATCGAATTTAGTTTCTCTGGAACCAGGTGGTACGCGGCAACTGTACGGGACCTCCAAGTGGTACTCGATCACAAAAAGGTGATCTATCTATCTATCTATCTATCTATCTATCTATCTATCTATCTATCTATCTATCTATCTATCTATCTATCTATCTATCTATCTATCTATCTATCTATCTATCTATCATCTATTTATCTAATCTATCATCTATATCTATCTATCTATTTATCATCTATCTATCTATCTATCTATCTATATCTATCTATCATCTATCTATCTATTTACCATCTATCTATCTAATCAATCATCTATCTATCATCTATCTATCATCTATCTATCTATCTATCTATCTATCTATCTATCTATCTATCTATCTATCTATCTATCTATCTATCTATCTATCTATCTATCTATCTATCTATCTATCTATTATCTTCTATCTATCATGGCTGTCCTCTCTGCTCCTCCAGCACCCACATCTAACAAATGTGAGAAGAGCCTGAAAGTGCCACAGTATATAGAAGATGTGAATAACATGACCCTGTTTTTTTCTTTTCTTTTCATGTATGGATCCTGCTGGATCTGGGTAGCCTGTCTTGCCTTCCTTTTGGGGAGCTGGACCATACAAGGCATTTTTTGTCCCAAAACTCATTCTGGGGCTGGAAAGTTTCACATCTGCTTGCCAGGTGGAGCAGGCCACCAGGAGCAGCAGGTACAGCCCAGCAGAGGCAACCAGGAAGCAAAACCCGGGTGCAAACCAACAACAGCTTTACTGTAGCAGAAGGCTTTTTTAGATTGAAAAAGGAATTGCTTCAGCGGCCTCTGAACTGCTGAGCTGGGTGATTGATGATCCCTGCTGCTGCTGTTTAGGAGGTTGCATACCTTGAGCATAAACATGCGGGTTGCAGGCCAAGAACTACTGAAGGGGAAAGTTGGGGTGGGGGTGAAAGTAGAAGGCAACAGGTTTGAACCTGCTGGCTAAAGCTCAGGTCAACTTCCACAGATCCTTGGCCAGAGGGCTGGTCTGGGAAGATGTCCGAGTGGAAAAAAAACCGGGGCTGAGAAAATAAAAAACAGATAGACACAGGGCCAATTTAGGAAGATGGGTATCCTGGCCTATGTGGACATGTTTCTATGGCTGCTAGGTCTCCCTCTGGTTTAAGAGGAACAGGAAGGGCACCTAGGGAGATGAGGAACAGGAATTGGATCTATTCTTCTTGGCCGTCCAATCATAAGCTGCTGTTCTGCAGGAGCGCAGACACTTTTAGTCCACACTGACTTATGTTTTGGATGTCAGATTTTTGAGGTAGACCAGTTAAAAAAAAATAGAACAACAGGATTCCAGAAATGTTGTAGAGTGGGATATCAGAATCTTGAAAACCTGTCGGAGTTTCTCTCCCCACCCCCCAATCTTCTACCAATCAAAATTAATGGGAAATTAATTTAATGGGAATTAATTAATTCCCAAATTTTGAGTGTTTTTCTCCCACTTTTTTCTTTCTCAGAACTGGGGGGTAATCTTTTCTGAGACCTCTTCCCCTTTAATGGTTTGCTCATTCCTTTCCCATCCCCAAGGCTAGGTCTATATTCCTTCCCATCAACTCTCTTGGGAATTATGGGTGTTGGTGCTGCAACTTCTCTAGACGGCATCGTGTTGATGAGCTTTACAGATAAAAGATAAGCTTGACATGAACAACTCCTGAATATGATCTGCTGCTGTTTTAAACAAGGTTAGGTAGCAGCCTATGATGTGTGTGTGTGTTAAAGAGAGATTGATTTCAGTGTTGAGCCTAGAATTATGCTAGTTTCCAGTTGACTCTCACCCCACTCCAAAGCAGGTATGGTATCTGTGACTGTACTACTATGCCATGTTAAGCTATGATATGGTTTGTTAAATTCTGTTTAAGCAAGACATGATCTAGCACAGGGATTGGCAACTGGTGGCACTTCAGAGGTTGCTAAACTACATCTCCCAGTAGCATTGGGGAACCAGAGTTTTCTCTCCTTGTTGTTGGCTATGGATCCTAGGAATGCTGAGAACTCTTAACTCAACAATAGTATGTATCCTGAAATGCCACTTGTTATTTTTGATTTAGCATGAAACCCAGTTTCTATGTTTTAATCGGCAAGGGGAATGGTAGCCTGGGGAAAAGTGAGGAAAAATCGCCGCAAGCCCTTTTTTGCGGTTGGGAAAGGCTGTTTTGGAAACGCAAGGAAAATTTTCTCCCAACATAGAGTGGAGATGACATTAGGAAGTGGTGTGCAATAATCTCTAGCCAAGCTTACTTGATCTGCTGTTTGGACTAGAGAAGCCTTTGAAGTTTTCCTCTTTCCCAGCCAGCAAACCCTCCCAGAAAGCCATTAAACTCAGCTCTGCTGGTGCCAGTCCTATCTGTTCCATCTTGGTTGCTTTTCTGTACTACTACTACTTTACGTTCATGGACCTCCTGCCCTAAGGGGTTGGGGTGGGTGTATATGTGGGGGGGAGGGTTGGAATTGGGAGTGTGAAGGTGTATTGTAAGGAGTCCTTTTGAAGAGAAGGTTTATTTTGGGGAGGAGTTGTAGGAGAGCTTTTATTCCCATGCCATAGAGACCAGGTCATTTCTAGGAAGGCTCTGCATGACAAAGGTTTCTCTGTTTGATCTGCCTTCCTTGGATCCTAGGCTGTGCATTTACAGTAGTATAACCACTAACCCCACCAGGAACAGGAAGTGGAACAGAAGCATCCCAGGGTGCCCCCTGATGGGCAATGCCATGGCTAGGAATCTTTATTTCGGTTGAGGTTGAGTTAAGGTTGTCTTTTTTTCCCCAACACCCTTCCTCCCCAAAAGGCTAAAATTACTGTACTGCCTGGATTAAATAGTCCATAAACTTAACTTTAACTACTGATTATAAGTGCATTTGGAGTTAGGACCTTTATTGGTCTTTCCCTGACAGTGATTTCTACAACTCGCATAGCTAAAGATGCTTCTGGCAGAAGATGCTAAAAGAGTATGCAAAAGTTCAATTATTTACCTGCCCAAACTCATACCTAGGATGACTTCTCCCCCCCAAGAGTGGTTGCATGAAAGAAGGCATAAGAGGTGTAGAATAGATGCCTCGTCTTTGTAAAGTCAGTGTGGTGTATGGGTTAATGTGTCAGGCAAAGAGCATTCACGTTCAAATCCTTATTCAACCATGAAGCCCAATGGATGGTTTGAAATCAGTTTATGTAAATGCTTGCACAACATGCTAAACAATGGTTCATAAATCAAACAAGCTAACGTTATGCTTTCAGCCATGTTTTGTTTATTTTTGATTAGCATATTATGCAAAAACACAGCCCCTATTTCTTAAGCCAATCTACTTCCCAGGGTGGTGGAGAGGATACAATGGAGACAGGGCAGGGGGAGGGGGGGGGTAGCAGGAGTCATGTCCTTACCATCAAAACAGGATATGAACCCGAATGTCAGAATCAGCAGGGATCATGATTTGAGTGCCAGAAACTCATCTTTCACGGATTTCTTGATTGATGACTTGCACGCCAAATACAGTACATGAACTGGTTGTCAGGTTTTGGGGTTATGAAAGCCCAATCAACAGTGATTGCACACACCAATCTCCAGTGGGTGCAGTTGCTCCAAACGAGTGAAATAGACCTGTGTGAATTTGCACTTTGAAACCTAGAAGAAATCTAGAGCCACAGGCCAGATAAATGTCTGTCGCCAGGTAGATAGGTATGTATATTGGATTGTTTCACCAAAAATAAAAGCAGGCTAAAAATCAAACGAATGAATGAGAGTAAAAATTACATAGAAGTCTTGTAACACCACCTAAGTAAAATTTGGGGAATACATAAGAATGAGGGCTATTGAGAGACAGATGCTTATTGACAGTTTGACCTCTAAAAGCTTGCTGGGTCTCGTTTTAATCAAAATTTGACTAATTAAATGTTTCATGTGACTTTTTTGCACTTTACATCTGTTAGATTAGGGACACTTCCAAGCACAGTAGATAGATAGCTCCTAGCCAGTCAAAAGGCATTGTGAGGTGCCTTTCTTTTCTTCTTTGGAAAAGGGGGAAAATGTAGAAAATAAATGAAGGTTGCAAACAGAAACTAACAAACCTGTCCCCTTTCCTAGCAGTACGGAAAAGGCAGGACAATTGCTAATAAAAGCCTTATTAGGAAGTACCTTAACTCTGCAGTTTCTGTGGCTCTTGGTAGACTGAAAGATAGACTAGAGATAGAAGTATTGATTGCTAATAGGAAAGTGTTTTTCTGTCCTCTTTTTTACTGTTTTTTGACAGAGGTTGCATAATATCACAATGGGTGTTGTGATGTATAATTTGTTTTTCTTGATGGCTAATCTATCACTGTGATTTGTAAACTACCATTTATGGTTTAGCATTCTGTGGAAAGCTGGACACTGAGGCTTATTCAATAACCCACAATTCTGAATATAAATCCAGCCACAGCAAAGCAACATGGAAACTTTAGCATCTTCCAGAATTGCATACCCATTGCATAAATCTGATTAATGGCGAAGTGAACTTGGGCCCATGAAAGCATAAATCTAAGCTGAAGTTGCAAGAAATCTGTTTTTCAGATGCCATTAAACTCTTCCACTGGTCAAAAGACCCCATTTACTAAACTTTCAAAGTGGATCCTTTGCCAAGATGGCTGGATAATCTGTTTTTAGCATGAAACAGTGTTATCCTCGACACAAGATAATAAAGGCTAACACAGCTTTATAAGCAAATATTTCTTTAGCATTCTTCTTGACAAAGGGATGCTCTTTGGTATGGAACCAAACAAAAATAAATCAGGAGAGCCACGTTGTTCCCACTTCCTGGTTAATTTTTAAACAGGGCAAGGGTTCACACTTTCCTAGAAATCTTGCCTTTGAATTGAGAATTCCTCCCCTTACTTTCTGGCTGATCCGGGCGGTGTGTAGTGGAAACAAGGCAAAACACTGCTGGTTATTCAGAATTAGATAGCTTCTAGTCTGTGTTATGAATCCACACGTTTAGAATTGGGAGACCTGACATTAACATAGCTTCCTGGGTTGGGATGCAAATGAAGTCCTGGCAGTATGAATGGAAGTGAGTAAACTACAGAAATGTGGTGTGGAAAGATGATCTCCTTCCAGCTTCCCACTCTTGTGTTTTAGGGATGGAGTTGATGATTAGCTACGAAAGGAATAAGAATAGTTTTCCTACTCCCTCCCTTTTTGGTCTCTTCTTCCTCCTTCCCGTCTGTGGTCAGGGCTGATCTAAGGAAATGCTGGTTTTAGAGTATTTGACTGCACACAAATGCATGATGATAATTCCGCATCTACAGAGAAAGGCTGAGGAACAGTTTCTGGACTTCGACCGTGCCATAAATACTATATATTTCCAGGCCAAGCAACTGCTTGTATACTCAAGCCGGCAACTTTGATAGAACTTGATTTAAGTTCAGGACCAGCCACCGGTATCCAGCTGATTCTGATGCAAGGGCTCTATAATCCACAAAACTGAATAAAGGTGCCCGCTCTTTTTCTGTGCTCTGGTTAGAGATATGCACTGTAATCATAACAATTATTGAAATGGCTAGCTAGAGAGAGAATTTTGAATTGTCAGGTGGCAGTATATCTGTCTGAGCTTCCTCCCTCCCCCCTCCCCCGTTTCTGGAAGGAGTAGCCGGTATGTTGATTTCTGGAAGGATCTGTGCTGGTTGCACAACACTTGGTGTGTCAAAATAACCAGGACATGGATCGCTCTGCCTCCCCTTCTTCTTGGGGATAATTATGGGAGCGAAGAGGAGCCAGAAGTGTCTTCAGCTTCAGGGAAGGAAAATGCAGACTTAAGTGCAGAGAAAGCTAGAAGTTTGCTTGCTACAATTATTATTTTTTTAAGTCTGGCATACTAGACATTTCCAGTCTCTTCACGTTTGGATGTTATTGGTCATAACAATTCGTTCACTGGCGTGCCACTACATATGCCAGCAAGAGTCTGAAAATGGGCGGTATCAGCTGTTTTTTAAATGGTTGTTTAAAGAGTTAATGCGTTAACTCAAAAGCTAGCGCCCCTCTTGCCTGAAAGAGGGTCCTGCACCTTGAAAACGGCTTCCCAAAAAATCAGGGGTCCCCAAACTTGGCAACTTTAAGACTTGGCTGGAGAATTCTGGGAGTTGAAGTCCACAAGTCTTAAAGTTGCCAAGTTTGAAGACCTCTGCAAAAAAACCATCAGAACATCGATCATAGTGGAAAGGACCCCCTTTACCTTCCTTGTTTTGCTGGCTTTAACTCAGACCAGATCCATCTCTCCCTTGTCAGCACTTACCCCCACCGCCAGCCCCCTTTGATCTATGCCATGTCATACTTCATGAATGATCTCACCGTTCCTGGACCCAGAGATGGGGCGCTCCCTCCCTGACTCTACCTCTTCTCTAAACCCACGGCCTCTGAGCATGTGTAATGTGCTCCTGAGAGGGCTTGACCTGTCCTGTACGGAAAGCTCCCCACGACGAAGCGCTACTTCTGGTACCGGCCTCTTCCTCCCCCCCCTTCCCTCTCAGGGCGGGAAAGCTACGGATTGTCCGCCCAACCTGGCTGGCTTTGGGTGTGGGGGAGATGAGAGCGGACTGGGTGCGGGGAGGGGGGGAGTCCTTGGCCGGAGGAAGGCGAGGGAGGAGGGGGCCCGCGCCACGAGCTTCCTCAGTGAGATACCTCCCCCTCGCCGGACTCAAGCTTCTCCCCCCCCGCCGCCGCCGCCGCCGCCACTGCCCCTCGCTCGCTCTTCTCTTCGGCTGACTCTCCCCCTCCCTCCTGTCTTTCTTGTCCTGCAGGGATCCCAGCTGAGTCTCAGCCTAACCGGGCAAAGGCGCAAGAGCCGCGGGAAACGCACCATGCCCGGGACGCGACTGCTCCTCCGCCTGGCTCTCCTCTGCGGCTACACGCAGTTCCTGGCCGAAGCCAGCTCTTGGTGGTGAGTGGGGTCGGGTTTCTTTCTTTCTTTCTTTCTTTCTTTCTTTCTTTCTTTCTTTCTTTCTTTCTTTCTTTCTTTCTCTTTCTTTCTCTCTTTTCCCTTCTCTCTCTTCTCTTTCTTTCCCTTCTTTCTTTCTTTCTTTCCTTCCTTCCTTCCTTCCTTCCTTCCTTTCTTTCTCTTTCTTTCTTTCTTTTCTCTCTTTCTCTCTTTTCTTTCTTTCTTTCTTTCTTTCTTTCTTTCTTTCTTTCTTTCTTTCTTTCTTTCTTTCTCTCTTTTCCCTTCTCTCTCTTCTCTTTCCCTTCTTTCTTTTTTCTTTCTTTCTTTCTTTCTTTCTTTCTTTCTTTCTCTTTCTTTCTTTCTTTCTTTCTTTCTCTTTCTCTTTTCCCTTCTCTCTTCTCTCTCTTCTCTTTCTTTCCCTTCTTTCTTTCTTTCTTTCTTTCTTTCTTTCTTTCTTTCTTTCTTTCTTTCTTTCTTTCTTTCTTTCCCTTCCTTCCTTCCTTCCTTCCTTCCTTCTCGTTCTTCTTCCTTCTTTCTTTTTCTTTTTCTTTTCTTTTCATGATGGTGATGGTGGTGGTGGTGGTGGTGGAAGAGTTGGAGAGGTGGAAGAATTGTCTTAAATCAGGGCCACATGTAATATTAAATTAAATTTTAAATGTATATATATTTTAATGTTTATATTGTGTTTTTATTTGGCTGTTCACCACCCTGAGTCCCCTGGAGAAGGGCGGTATATAAATTTAATTATAAATAAATAAATAAATAAGAGGTGGTGGTGGAGAAAAGACCCAAGCCCCGTAAAGGGATGCCGACAACCTTGGGTGGGTGGGTGGGTTGGGGGGAGAATGAGAGAAAGCGAGGCTCACTTTGAACGGCTTTCTAAAAAGTGTTTTTCCTCTACTTTTCTCAGTTGCCTCGGTTGAAAGAAATCCGAGCTGCTCGCCGGGGGTCCAATCAGTGCCTTGCTCTTTTGAAGCCCTGCCGTTTATAAAATGAAATGAGATAACTGATTGCGCGTTTCTTTCCCTATGGAGAGTGAGACGCTCCCAAAGCCTTGTTCCTCTCCCCCCTGCGCGTGCACGCGCGCACACACACACACACACTTCTTGGAGCGCCCTGCCATCACCTCCTCAATCCTTCCTATTGATGTAGGGAATCTCTTACATGCCCCCAATATACAAAGCAAAAGTTTGCAGGTAGCTTGCTTCGGAGCAGATTCAGTGGCTGCTGAACTGAAGCCTGGGAAGAAGGTCGTCTTCAGGACCACTTGTCCCAAAGCCACCCTGCGTGGAAAGTGTTTTCCCAAAGCTCACAGTCAAAGCAGGCTTTCCCTGAAGGGACAGACCCTTAACTTGTGGGAAAGATCCTTCGTTGAGAGCTAATTCAGCTACTTAGTTCCAGAACAAAGCTCTATTTAATTATCCATCTCATGGTGAAGCTGATGTGATTCAATAAACATGAACCAGTTGGACACTTATGTGGTTGTCCTTAAATAAGGAAGCCTTAGCTTCCTCATTCCAAACTATTCTCTTGGTGTTTGGAAAGGTCTAGGACTTTTATGTCCTGGTTCTGCTGAGAGACAAAGCCTTAACACCCCCCAAAAAAGGCATTTATTGACAATCCCAAAGGTGCTTTTTTTCCAAGAGGCAACTGGACTTTCTGGTTTTTCTTTGAAGACGCTTCGCTTCTCATCCAAGAAGCTTCTTCAGCTCTGACTTAAGAGCCAAGGTGGCACAGTGGTTAAAAGCAGCACTGCAACCTACTTCAGCTGATTGCTAGTTCAGCAGTTCAGCTGTTCAACTCTCACCAGGCTCAAGGTTGACTCAGCCTTCCATCCTTCCGAGGTGGGTAAAATGAGGACCCAGATTGTTGGGGGCAATATGCTGAACTCTGTAAACCGCTTAGAGAGGGCTGTAAAGCACTATGAAGCGGTATATAAGTCTAAGTGCTATTGCTATTGCTATTGACTGGAGGGTGGGGAATGGAAGGATTTATTTCTTGACAATGTTTTCCTCATTCCAGGTCATTGGCTATGAATCCAATCCAGAGACCCGAAATGTACATCATTGGAGCCCAACCAGTGTGTAGCCAACTCCCAGGGCTGTCCCCAGGCCAGAGAAAGTTGTGCCAACTATACCAAGAACACATGATGTACATTGGTGAGGGGGCTAAGAACGCCATCAAAGAGTGTCAATTCCAATTCAGGCAGAGGCGATGGAACTGCAGCACAGTGGACAACACATCCGTCTTTGGTAGAGTTATGAGCATTGGTAAGTGAAGGAAAAAGTGAGAAGGCAAAGGACACTGGTGGACATTCAGAGGTTCATGGACAGTTTGCCTGAAGGCATCTGGGACGGAATCAGGGGTGAAATTCAGCAGGTTCTGACAGGTTCTGGAGAACCGGTAGCGGAAATTTGAGTAGTTCGGAGAACCGGCAAATACCACCTCTGGCTGGCCCCAGAGTGGGGAGGGAATGGGGATTTTGCAGTATCCTTCCCCCAGGAGTGGGGAGGGAATGGGGATTTTGCAGTATCCTTCCCCCAGGAGTGGGGAGGGAATGGGGATTTTGCAGTATCCTTCCCCCAGGAGTGGGGAGGGAATGGGGATTTTGCAGTATCCTTCCCCCAGGAGTGGGGAGGGAATGGGGATTTTGCAGTATCCTTCCCCCAGGAGTGGGGAGGGAATGGGGATTTTGCAGTATCCTTCCCCCAGGAGTGGGGAGGGAATGGGGATTTTGCAGTATCCTTCCCCCAGGAGTGGGGAGGGACTGGAGATTTTGCAGTATCCTTCCCCTGGAGTGGGAAGGGAATGGGGATTTTGCAGTATTCTTCCCCAGGAGTGGGGAGGGAATGGGGATTTTGCAGTATCCTTCCCCCAGGAGTGGGGAGGGAATGGGGATTTTGCAGTATCCTTCCCCCAGGAGTGGGGAGGGAATGGGGATTTTGCAGTATCCTTCCCCCAGGAATGGGGAGGGAATGGGGATTTTGCAGTATCCTTCCCCCAGGAATGGGGAGGGAATGGAGATTTTGCAGTATCTTTCCCCTGCCCCGCCCACCAAGCCACGCTCACCGCGCCACACTATGCCCACCAAGCCATGCCCACAGAACCGGTAGTAAAAAATTGGATTTCATCACTGGATGGAATGGCTTGAAGGCACAGAGAACAAAGCCAGGAAGGATGAAAACTGTAAGGACAGAAAGGGTCAGAACAAGTTCTGGTTGGGAAGTATTTTAGAGGGAAGCAGCAAAGCTAGACGGAAAGTGGCAGATACTTAAGCATGATGGGAAGAGACTCTCAGAGAAATAAATTGTACACAGATGAGAAGTGGATTGCTGGTAGTATGAATGTTGCATAAGAGCATGGGGATTCAAAAGTCGAGTGAAACCAGTTGGAATGAAAGTGGTTTCTGGAGCAGAGAACAAGGAAATAGACCCAGCGCAGGGATGAAAAGTAGAGCAATTTGGGTGGCATTGCTGTGAAAATAGAACAGCTGTCAAGACAGAGGTAGAATAAATAGTGTAGAGACAGAAAATCTGCCTAAGAGTAAGAGGCTAAATTTTCATGCAGAGCTTGAATGCATTAGACACATCAAAACGAGCACTAGTGGGGACAGATAAATCCCTAATTTAATCCCTAATTAAATTCTGCAATGCCAAATTGAACTGTTGTTTCATCAGAGTCTCAAGCTAGATGTTGCTTTATCCTCTCCGTATGTAAAGAATTGCAACCCCAAGCAGATTTGTGTTGCTGTAAAATATGTATAGAAGGTGCAGTATTGAAAATGATTGGTCAACAACCTTGTTAGATGCAAGAATTAATGAAAGTTTGTTGATCTCTTGCTGGCCGGCATGATAAATTCTATGAGTGATGAAGGTTTTTGTTTGTTTGTTTTTAAATAAGGAACTATTTTGTTTGAAATGACTTAAAACACTTGGTTTCTCACTTCTTTCAGTTGTGTAGATTAGAACAGCTACTTTTGCTTTCTGTCAAGAGTCTTGTAAAAGTCAAAGGATGGAAGGAAAAACTGTAGTAAGAATGAAGTCGTCTAATAGGAGACGTCTAATGATAACATACATATTCCTAAGAAAAATGGTTGTCTCTTGAGGGCAATTTGAGGACATCTTTTTATCTTTATCAGCATGGTGCATTTATTTGTTTGCATACTATCTAAATCACTTGTCATGACTATAATCTTCCCAATCTGAGCAATGTTCTTATCAGTCACCTCTATATTGCCAACTTGAAGAGCTCTCAGAAAGTATTAATGACTGAGTAATTAAAAGTTTATTACTGCCTTTTAAAATGAGATGCCTTGGAGAAAATACTGATGACGATATACTGATTGATTGGATTTCTAGATGTGTAGCAAAAATGCACTTTGTACTTGGTTTAGATGCACACTGTTGCCTGAGTATTCCAAGGCTTAGCCACAGTATTAAATTTTGTTTTCAGAGTTAGGATCAGGCTCTATCTAATTCGTTTTCATTCACCATAAATTTAAAAAGCGCCTGGAAAAGCAACTTCAGAAATTCCTTGTCTTTCTTATACTGTGATTCTGTCTTAAGGATAAACACCTGGGGGCAACAGATTGAAAGAAGGGGAAAAAATTGCCGTGGGAAAGCCACATATGGGGATATAGCATTACGCTTACATACCGGTATGTAGGTTTCACTCCATTTTTCCATAACAAAAACTGGCACTGAGGAATCTCCTGATTCTTGGCATTGTCTCTGGTGAGCCTCAGGTGAAGTATGGGGTCATCAGACTATGAAAGAAAGGTTGCTATCATAGTGTATTCTGAGTAGCTGAGTCACTTTCTCCCAATCTGTAACCCCCTTCAGATGAGTAAACCTCAACTACCAGCATTTCCAACTAGCAGGGCCATTGTTGAGCATCTTGGGAGTTGTCCTTGCATCAGAAGGAGAAGGCTTAGCTCTGAGAAGTCCTGCTTTGGCAAAATTGGAGCTAGAAGATTTTAAAAAAAGGGTAACAAACTACAATGCCCAGGAATGAAACTAGCAACCCTAACCTTTTTCTGAACTCCCTTCTTTCTTCCTCTCTACTGCTGGAATGGTTAATCTAGCCAAAAAATACCCCAATTACAATCTCACCTGAGAACCTGCTTTGTTGAGAAATACCTTTTTTAAAAGCCTTCTGGTTGAGGGGTCTTGGGTGCTCTCTGAGACTGGTTGTTTTAATAACAACAACAACAACAAAGTTGGAAGGGACCTTGGAGGTCTTCTAGTCCAACCCCCTGCTTAGGCAGGAAACCCTACACCACTTCAAACAAATGGTTTTTATTACCCCGAACTAGGTGACATAATCAGTGCTGATGATGTTACCTGGTTTGGGTTGATGAAACATTTGCAAGAAAACAATCAGGCTCAGAGAGTGCCAGGGACCTCTTGTGTCATGCCCTGAGCTGCACATATCCTCCTTCATTGGAGCCTTCTGATTAACCTGCCTTGTCTTCTTCCCTTTCCCAAGTGGAAGATATCCCGGCTTGCAGCCCTTGGCAGGAAGGAGGTGCTGGGGGTGGGGGTGGGGGGAAAGAGCTCTGATAACCACTTTGCTATTTGCTTTCTCCATGCTGGTCCACCTCCAGGAAAGGCAGCAGGAAGCCTAGCCCTATCCACTACTACCTTGAGACTTCCCCAGGGTGTCAACTGCTAAGTGGCAAAAGGCACTCATTGACAGATCATTGCAGAATTTGAATTGAGGTGTGAGCTGGATATATTGTTCTCAGTCCTTTTGAAATGCAACTCTCCCCTGGTAAGAAATGGAGAAATCCGGGCTGAGGTTTGATGTGTAAGGATAATAAAAGCAAGGTGTTAAAATGCAGCTCCCTCTTTCCCCCCAGCTTCTCAAAGTAGAAGCCCCTTTAATGGATTCCCTTAGAAATCCACTTCGTTATTCAGGGCTATTGTATTTCAGTTTGATTAATTGTAACACATTACTCAATCCAGAGCTTGGGACTAATGTTAGGCAGAAAAAGGTAACTGCCCAAAGCAGCTGATTTGGAGCTTAATAAGAGATCAGCAAATAGATATGCTGTATTTTTACATCTGTTATTTTTGCACTATTGTCCCAAGGAGAAGGAGTACAACTTTGGATATTCAGTTTGCACTTTGACTTTGTGCGTATGCGTGTGGGTGTAGGCAGGACATCTTCCTTATATTGTGAGTTGTAAATGATTAGAGCTGTGGCACAATGGATAAAGTTACAATGCTAAGTATAGCTAGGAAGAAGTAAACTTAAGTAAACACAGAGAGATTCACATTTGATTAGGCAAGTTTAGGACTTAACAAGGGACATTAAATGCATCCTTCGCATAGGGGTAATTTAAATTAAAAAAAACCCAAACTCCTATGTGTAGAATGTAGATAACACTGAAAAACGACCCTTTTCCGTGGCCTATCCTGCCATAAAAACATTCACAAGTGAATGTTATGTGTGTTTATTTGGGAGTAAATTCCATTGCCCTTAGTAAGTGCAACCTAAAAGATGGAGTGGTAAAAGGGCGGCATTTCCTTAGGGTCTATTAGGGGCTGTAGAGTGATGTTGGGCAGAGTTAACACCAGTAGCAGGTGGAGCCAGAGCCAGAAGATGAGCCCACCATATGCTTTTTTTTTGTTCTTTCCTGCTCAGCATGTTGCTGTGTAGGGATCAGATTGCTCCTGGTGCAGGGCTGAACTCAGTGGACCACACAGTTTAGTAGTGCCCCCAGATTGTTTCAGATTGTTCATCAATTTCTTTCTTTCTTTCTTTCTTTCTTTCTTTCTTTCTTTCTTTCTTTCTTTCTTTCTTTCTTTCTTTCTTTCTTTCTTTCTTTCTTTCTCTCTTTCTCATTCCTTCCTTTTTCCTTCCTTCCTTCCTTCCTCTTTCTTTTCTTTTCTTTCTTTCTTTTTTCTTTCTTTCTCTCTTTCTTTCTCCTTCCTTCCTTTTCTCCTTCCTTCCTCTTTCATTTCTTTCTTTCTTTCTCTCTCTCTCTCTTTCTTTCTTTCTCCTTCCTTTTTTCCTTCCTTCCTTTTTTCCTCTTTCTTTTCTTTCTTTCTTTCTTTCTTTTTTCTTTCTCCTTCCTTCCTTTTCTCCTTCCTTCCTCTTTCTTTTCTTTCTTTCTTTCTTTCTTTTTTTCTTTCTCTCTCTCTCTCTCTCTTTCTCATTCCTTCCTTTTTTCCTTTTTTCCTTCCTTCCTCTTTCTTTTCTTTCTTTCTTTCTTTTTTCTTTCTTTCTCTCTCTTTCTTTCTCCTTCCTTCCTTTCTCCTTCCTTCCTTCCTCTTTCTTTTCTTTCTTTCTTTCTCTCTCTCTCTCTCTTTCTCCTTCCTTCCTTTTTTCCTTCCTTCCTTTTTTCCTTCCTTCCTTCCTTCCTTCCTTCCTTCCTTCCTTCCTTCCTTCCTTCCTTCCTCTTTCTTTTCTTTCTTTCTTTCTTTTTTCTTTCTTTCTTTCTCCTTCCTTCCTTTTCTCCTTCCTTCCTTTTCTCCTTCCTTCCTTTCTCTTTCCTTTCTTTCTTTCTTTCTTTCTTTTCTTTTCTCTCTCTTTCTTTTTCTCTCTCTTTCTTTTTCTCTTTTACTCTCTTCTCTCTCTCTCTTTTCTTTCTTTCTTTCTTTCTTTCCTTATAATTTAATACTACTTTAATAGTACTATGTTAAGTTTGTTCTTCTATACAATAGCAACAACAATGGATAGTCCCATTGACCGTTGGAGGTCAATATTGACTACTCTGGAGAATCCTGGTTTAGAGCCTGGGTTGAAGTTCATAAAAAATTAGGCTGAGGTGTAGTGTGCAGTGGGTTGAACTAAAACAGGCGGACATAGGTTCAGGTTTCTCCTATCTTAGGGAGAAAACCGAAATCAGAAATTGCATATATTGACAATTAATGTTAAAAGTAAAATCTTGTGTTCCCCCCCCCCACAAAAGTTGGCTTATTCACCACCATTCAAGCCATCCTGTTTAGTCTCTGAGCCCAAACAAAGTTAGCAGAATGTACTGGAGTGGAATATACTGGGAAGTTAACAAAAAAATCCAGAAAATGGCAAAACTCTTCTACATTATTTCTAGGAAAACTAAACAGAAATGTCCATAAAGCTATGTAGACTTGAGGTTAACGAGAAGGAGACAGCTGTTATGCAATAGTATTATTTTTTCTCTCAATGAACATTTAATGAACATTTCCCAAATAATGGGAAAAACATGACTTTACAATTTTATTTGTATACGGCTTTTCTGTTAAAATGTGCGGTCCCCCCCTTTTTTTGTCACTATTGCTATATGCATATCCCATGCTAAGACTTTTCCCCTCTTATTTACTTCTGTCTCTGATGGTTGATTGATGAGACAATTTTGCATTGTACTTTAGGGCCGAAATCTGCTCCTTATAGTGCAAATGCTTCAAAATGGCCCCGACGCTACAGCCTAATGTTGGTTCAACAGAGTTTTTAGGGGAAAAAAGATTGTCAAAGCCATAATTTTCACAATTTTTTAAAAACAATCAGTGTTTGTCCCCAAGGATTAATTCAGAAGTAGCGCTTCTTAAGGGGGAGGACATATAAAGTCAAAAGAAGCTTGCCTCAAATCCTGTCCATGTTCCCTGTTTTGTAAAGGACTACAGTTGTATTCTAGAATAGAATAGAATTCTTTATTGGCCAAGTGTGATTGGATACACAAGGAAATTGTCTTTGGTGCATATGCTCTCAGTGTACATAAAAGAAAAGATACATTTGTCAAGAATCATGAGGTACAACACTTAATGATTGTCATAGGGTACAAATTAGCAATCAGGAAACAATTAATATTAATATAAATCGTAAGGATACAAGCAACAAGTTACAGTCATACAGTCATAAGTGGGAGGAGATGAGTGATAGGAACGATGAGAAGACTAATAGTAATAGTAATGCAGCCTTAGTGAATAGTTTGACAGTGGTGAGGGAATTATTTGTTTAGCAGAGTGATGGCATTTGGGGAAAAACTGTTCTTGTGTCTAGTTGTCTTGGTGTGCAGTGCTCTATAGCGTTTTTGAGGGTAGGAGTTGAAATAATTTATGTACAGGATGCGAGGGGTCTGTAAATAGTTTCATGGCCCTCTTTTTGACTCGTGCAGTATACAGGCAGGTTGGCAGGAAGGCAGGTTGGCAGTAATTGTAATTGTTTTTTCTGCAGTTCTGATTATCCTCTGAAGTCTTGTTGGGTTGCAGAACCGAACCAGTTCTAGAAGTGTTATATACATGAAATGAAGTATACTGTAGTTTATTTATTTATTTATTTATTTTATTTATTTATTTGTTAAACATGTATAGGATAGTAGTAATTTGTATAAACATAAGTAAAAAGTAACGATAAAAGAGGACAATAGGACAATAGGACAGGGACGGTAGGCACAGTGGTGCGCTTATGCACGCCCCTTACAGACCTCTTAGAACAGTCTTCTTCAAGAGCTTTCCCACAGTTAGATATTCTCTACCATAAAGGTTGCAAGCTTTCCTTCGGCTGAGTTCTTTGAGAGGAGATCAGTTGGGAATTTCATGCTCTTAGAGCCCCAAGTTGGCAGGGACACCCATTTCCCCTCTTTCTTCTTTACACTCACTGCCATTCTCTCTCTCTGAACTATAGTATGCACATCGCACTTAGCTTTATTGTGGCTTGGTTCGCTTTTTTGTATGTGTAAAGCATTGTGTAAACCCAGCTGTTATGGTTTATAAACCAAGTTGGAGCAATCCCTGCCCTGGTGTGATATGTGAACTCGGCTTTTCTCTTTTGGACATCCCATTCCCCCTTCCACCCCATCCCCATTGTTCTTTTTTTACTTCCTTCCCACCCAGCACGATGCTGGAGAAGAGACAAATTGCTCTTGCCAGAGATCTGTACTAATTGTTTGCAGAGGGCTTTTGAAATTAGTTTGAGGATGAAATTAGACCGGTTGCCCACTCTTGCTCTGTTTGGCTGTTCTACCTGCTTGATTGCTATGAGAACATAAATCTTCCTTAGAAGAACTTTGCTGCATCAAATTGTTGGTCTGATTGCTTTTGTCTGCATTCTCCTCCTAGCAGTGGCCATCTGGGAAACTGGATGGAACATCTCCTTCCTAGTTGATGATCCCTCAGAGTCAGCTATTTTGAGGTTTATGGTCACTTAATGAGCAATCGCTCCATCGGAATCTCTAAACTAATGTTTCAGGGATCACTCTTCTTCTGAATGTTCTTTGGAATAGATTTCTTTTTTACTCCACATGGTGAGGAATTAGATGACCCAACAGCAGTCACAATAAAACTACAAGATGGAAGCAGGTAGTTTTATGTGTTTTAGCTATTATGAGAGTTCTTGTTTGACCAGAATTGTGTAACGATGCCAATAGCTGGACAGATGCATGCAACACTGATTTAAATAGTGCTCATGCCATCCTTTGTAAAACAAATCCAGTAAGAATTCCTGTGAGTCAACTCAAAGAACAAAAAATGAGTATATAAGGGAGTGGCTGATGGACTAATGGAATCAAGAAGCTGCCAGTCTCTTTACTGCCAATTCCTCCCATAAGTTTGAAAATCTTGACTTCGGAGGAAAATTTGAGAGACTGTCTTCTTATGGTTCTATAAGTTCGTAAGTGAGAGGTAGGATCCTATACAGTGGTGGGTTCCTACCGGTGCGGTCCACTCTACCGCACCGGTAGCGGCCAGCCGATTACGCAATTTGCGCACGACACCGGTCCGTTGTCTTCACCAGTCCTTCATGCGTCGCTATCTTTTTTTCAGAATTTCTGGGCTTTTTTTGCTTCCTGCGCATGCGCGGAAGCAAAATCTTGCGAGGGGACGCGCGCGCGAGAGAGAGATTTCAGTGATTTTTTGCTTGCGCGCATGCACGGAAGCAAAAAATCACCGAAATTGTGTGCGCACGTCCCCTCACAAGATTTCAGTGCGATTTTGCTTCCGTGCATGTGCGGAAGCAAAATCACGCAAGGAAGCACACATGAAACATGGTGATGCGCGCACAGTGCACCGGTAGCAAGGTAAGAGAGCAACCCGGTCATAAGTCACTTTTTTTCACTGCCATTGTAATTTTGAATGGTCACTAAATGAACTGTTGTGCGTCAAGGACTACCTGTACATAATAAAAAATCTTTGCTAATTGTGGCTGTTTCAATACATCATTGTGGAGGCATCTCCATGCATTAAAGGAACATATTATGAGATCCATTTAGAGTTACCATGTTTCCCCGAAAATAAGACCCTGTCTTATATATTTTTTAAACCCTGAAATAAGTGCTTGGCTTTATTTGGGGGGAGATCTTATTATTTTGGGGCACGTGGAGAAAGACGGGGCTCCTCTTGCCGTCTTACCTGATTTCCAGCTCTGTCTCCCTAACCCTAACCAGAGGAAATGGCTGCGCATGTGTTTAAATATTTTGGGGGGAGGGCTTATTTGGGGCGGGGCTTATTTTGGGAAAGGGTTTATTTTCGGAGGAGGGCTTATTTTCGGGGAAGTTCTTATTTTTGGGGAAACACGGTAGCTGTATGTGCTGATTCAAAGTTCTTGTAAGATGCTTGTTAATTGCAATTATTGGGAGTGAAATGTGGTGGATCTTGACAGGATGGGAATAGATAGGATTTATAATGGCTGAGCGTGCTGATATCAGATAGGTTACAAATTATGAGGAAAACTGAAGTGAAGCATCAGATTTAAGAAAGGTATCTATGTAAGCTGCAGGGAGAAACTATGAGAGATGAGCCACAGTGGAATTTAATGCATTGATTTCCCCCCCCCCCCCCATCCATGTTCTACTGTTATTTAACAGAGACCGATAGAACAATGTTTGGTTTCCCAGCCTGAAACTTACAGGGTTTCTCTGGGCAGTCATTATCTTTCTATCCAATATCTATCTAACCTCTCAGAGTTCCTGTGAGGATAGAATATAAAGGAAAGAACATTGCACATAATGTTGAATAAAATGTATCAATGAAATAGTACTGAATATAAAAAAAATACTAGTCTAAGCTAGATTCCCCCCTCCTTACTTTTTTGTGATTATGGCAAATATGGCTTTAAGTAGGTCTAGTTGTGGCTGGCCCACCTAGCTCAGTGTCAAGGGAACCTGAGGAATCTCTAAATATCAAGAGGGTAAGAATATATTTATTCTGTGTAAAGGACTAGCTTTGTAAGGTTATTCAGAAAGGCCAAGAAAAGTCTCGTAATAAAGGATTTGCAATTTTTTCCCCAGTCATCTGGTCAATCCCTCAAGTAAGTAGAACTTTTTTCTACTACTGTATAGTTTTCTTTTTGCCTTCATGAGTCTGGTTTGAACTCTCTTAGTCTTGCATTAATCACTGAACCCTATCTATGTTTGTTGGCAGTGTATGGATTTTCTGAGTTCTAGCTATCCTAACTAGCACCGCTAATGTGGAGTTTGATAGGAGTTCCAGCACCACAGTTCACATTCTTGCACTGGAACTTAGTTGAGATTGTTGCCAATTTGTTATACTTGTTAAAGGTAATTATCAGTTATTTTGTCCACACGGTTAACAACCTGATCCTAATGTAATTATGTCAACCCAGTGACTGGAATTCATATATTAGAAATAGTTTGCCAAATCAGTTTATTGGATAAACCACAGTTTGCTGTATTATATAAACTACGGTTGACTTAATCTACACAGGATAATAAACCAAAGCTGAATAAGTTAGAATGATGTGTAAACCAAGTGGAGCAACTCTCCACAATTATCTACAAGGGATAGGCAGATACTGAGATCTTTCTTCTATATGGATTCAGAAGGTTACAATGCTAGTCAACCTTGGGTGATCTCAGAAGCTAAGCAGGTCTACCAAAATATAGCACTTGGACCAGGGGTGAAATCCAGCAGGTTCTGACAGGTTCTGGAGAACCGGTAGCGGAAATTCTGAGTAGTTCGGAGAACCGGCAAACACCACCTCTGGCTGGCCCCAGAGTGGGGAGGGAATGGAGATTTTGCAATATCCTTCCCCCAGGAGTGGGGAGGGAATGGAGATTTTGCAGTATTCTTTGTTGAGGTGAGAATAATATCTCATAGAGGCGATTTAGATCTTTCTTGGAATTCAGACAGTTAGAAAATAAAACCGAGATTAAAGTCTAATAGAAAATATTTATTTCAGTACAAAAACAATAAATCCTGAATAAACTACATTGTGCTGAGTAACACGACCGTTCAGGTCAACAGCTAAGGCAGAAGAAGAATTAATGGTGGTTTAGGAATGCACACATGCGTACAACTCCTATCACGTGTTCTGCCTGTATTGGAATGTACCATAATATTAGATAGGGGTGCATCACCCTGCATAGACATACAACTGACAATATTCACTATGTGACAGCCTTCCCCTGCCACGCCCACCAAGCCATGCCTACAGAACCGGCAGTAAAAAAATTGGATTTCACCACTGACTTGGACTGGAATCACAGAGTTGAACCTCAGAACCAGAAGTTAAAAAAATAAATCTTGGATATATCTGTATCTGTAATACTGCCAAGAAGACTGAATTGCTGCAGTCACTAAGAGTCAAACACAACTTGAGGGCATCTTTTCCATTTTAAACAAAAAATATCATTCATCACTTGGAGCTTCTGACCTGGATCGGTCATGACATTTGCTATAGCTACTGGCAGTTTCCGATTCCTGCCTGTTCCATCTGCATCATGTAACAAAACCTCAAAGATAAAATTCTGACCCTGTTCTAACATCCTCCTTCCATATTGTACAATCTATAAGCAAAATAAATTGGCACGAGGAATTGTGATTCCTGAGAGAAATCTCTCAGAGCTTCCTTGGATGCTAGAGAGGGTGTTTTATTATACCTCTTTGCCATCTTGGAAATATTTTGGCTCACCCAAATCTTTTGATAACTCCTTCATGGCTGTAGCTGGTTCAGTTTTGACTTCCAACAACAGCTATTTAGTAACAAAGCACCTATGTTCTAATAGAATAGGACTCCTGCGTTCTCCTCTAATTTCTAACTTTCCCTTGTATTCATTCACCCCAGGTCCATAATCCTGAAAGAAATCTTAAAATAGAAAGCAACCTTTATTCAACTGTTAACATTAAATAATGGAGATTTTTGTAGATTGTTGTTAGTTATGCAATCACAGCCAGGGGTGAAATCCAGCGGGTTCTGACAGGTTCTGGAGAACTGGTAGCGGAAATTTTGAGTAGTTCAGAGAACTGGCAAATACCACCTCTGGCTGGCCCCAGAGTAGGGAGGGAATGGAGATTTTGCAGTATCCTTCCCCTGCCACATCCACCAAGCCACTCCCACAGAACGGGTAGGGAAAAATTTTGAATTTCACCACTGAATCAAGATATAAATGTGAGTTAGAATCTTCTGACAGCTGCTTCTTCTTCTCCTTCTCCTTCTCCTTCTCCTTCTCCTTCTCCTCCTTCTTCTTCTTCTTCTTCTCCTCCTCCTCCTCCTCCTCCTCCCCCTCCCCCTCCCTCTCCCTCTCTCACACACAGCACACAGGATTCAGAAATATATTTGTATCCATTCAGCATTCCTGCAAGGCAAGTTACATTGTGAATGATTTTAACAGATTAATAGAGTTGGAAGGGACCTTATAGGTCATTTAGTCCAACCCCCGCCCAAGCATGAGACCCTACACAATTTCTGACAAATTTGCCCCTTATTACCTATGAATGTTGCTGCTGAGCCAGGTTTTTTATCTAGTGCTTCACAATTAAGTGCAACCTTTTCACTACTGTATCATATGCTTTCATTACTGCAATTCTATACACTTACTGTTTGGGAGGAAGTCCCATGGACAGTATTAGGCCTATTCCTACATCATCATTTGGAAGTTAGTCCCATTCTAGTGTGCAAAAATTGCACTGCTTTGGCTGAAACATGTCCATCGTCAGTCTTGTTTCTCACTCATATATCTTTTTTTTCTTTCTAATCCCTTTAAATACTAATGAAAATGTTTTTCTCTTATATAGTTGTATACAGTAATTTTATCATTATTCTATTAGATACATGGATGAAAATGTATTGAAAGTAGTATATTTAATCCCAATTCAGTCATTTGTTCTATTCAGGGGAGAGGTCATCCAAATTCATTTATCATTGTGGTTGTCCCAATACTCAAAAGTCTGAGTATGGATGTCTTTTCAGAGAGGAATGGTGCCATGATAACACACCGAGGATCAGCAGATGTAAGAGATGGTGCCTTTCTTTTCAGAATACCACTCTATCTGTTGTTAGCTGATGTTTATTCAGGAACACAAAACCAGGGAGAACTGAAGGATATTTTTGTATTGGAAGAAACGGAAGAAATTATGGGAGGAGAGACGAAATACGTTTGAGCTATAACAGAATGTGGAATTTGGTAGAGCAGCCTTCCCAATCTGACACCTTTCCGTTGTTTTGAATTCGGAATTCCCAGAATCGATTTGTAATTTCTACAGTCCTGGAGGGACCCACATTGGGCAAAGCTGCGTTTCCAGTAGAGACCAAAAGGACCTCTGGGTCCCTATCAGTTAACTCTTGTGACTTTGATGATCTCTTCGCTTCCCCTCAGGTAGCCGAGAAACTGCCTTCGCGTATGCTGTCAGCGCTGCAGGAGTCGTGAACGCCATCAGCCGCGCCTGCCGCGAAGGAGAGCTCTCGACTTGTGGTTGCAGCCGGACAGCCCGACCCAAGGACCTGCCCCGGGACTGGCTTTGGGGTGGGTGTGGGGACAATGTGGAATATGGCTACCGATTTGCCAAAGAGTTCGTGGATGCCAGAGAAAGGGAGAGGAACTATGCCAAGGGCTCAGAAGAACAGGCCCGGATACTCATGAACCTACAGAACAACGAGGCAGGGCGCAGGGTAAGATAATTTTTAATTCTCTTCTATTTCTCTATATTTATTTTATTTATTTATTTGGTAGTTTTTCTATGCTGCCCTACTCCCTCAGGACTCAGGGCGGCGTACAACATTTTATAAAAACTCCAAACAAATCGTTAAAAAAAGACAGTTTAAAAACAATTTAAAAAACATATAAACAACATACATACGTGGGGGAGACATCAGATATAAAGTCGTCTCAAAACCCCGCCTGCCGGAAGAACCATGTTTTAATGGCTTTTCGGAAGGCCAGCAAGGTGGGGATGGTTCGGATCTCTGGGGGAAGTTGGTTCCAGAGAGCAGGGGCCCCTATAGAGAAGGCCCTCCCCCTCGGCCCCGCCAGTCGGCACTGTTTTGCTGACGGGACCTGGAGGAGACCCACTCTGTGGGACCTAACCGGTCGAAGGGAAGAATGAGGCAGAATGCGGTCCCGAAGATAGCCTGGTCCTAAGCCATGTAGGGCTTTAAAGATGATGATCAGCACCTTGAATTGCACCCGGAGACCAATGGGCAGCCAATGCAGCTGGCGGAATATAGGTGTTACGTGGGTGTACCTTGAAACACCCACCACAGCACGCGCAGCTGCATTTTGCACCAGTTGAAGTCTCCGAAAGCTAATATAGATTAGCTTTCCCATCTCTGTGCTCCTAGATGTATTTTACTGGAATTCCCTTTGGCCCATCCAGTAGGGCCACTGAATGGTATTGCTTGTTCCATTGTTATCTTTTCATTGGTTATTTTAGGAGAGAAACGAAAAAGATTTAGGAAGCTATTTGTTCCAGTTCCCCTCATTCCAGCCCATGGGGAGAAAGTTCTGCATTTAAATTTTAAGGGCCTGGAGACTAAAACATACGAAGAACAGTGGCAGAAATTGTGTATGGCTAGTCTAGAGAAAAGAAGGAGTAGGGATGACATTATAGCAGTGTTCCAATATCTGAGGGGTTGCCACAAAGAATAGGGAGTCAACTTATTTTCCAAAGCACCAGAGGGCAGGACAAGAAACAATGGATGGAAACTAATCAAGGAGAGAAGCAACCTGGAATTAAGGAGAAACAATTTAACTGTGAGAACAATTAACCAGTGGAACAGCTGGCCTACAGAGGTTGTGGGTGCTTCATCACTGGAGGTTTTTAAGAAGAGACTAGATAGTCACCTGTCTGAAATGGAATAGGGTCTCCTGCTTGAGTAGGGGGTTGGACTAGAAGACCTCCAAGGTTCCTCCCAGCACTATTCTGTAAATAAATAAAAATCTCATTTGAGAATGCTAAGCTAGGATTTGCTAACATTTTGATCCCCAACATGATCTCCCTTCTTGGTGTCTCCACGAGTTTCTGGAATGATGGACGACAAAACATACTGTCCCATTCTGTTTTCAAGGAAGGTCATCCATCAGGGGTTTGAGAAGGGATTGTCTCAGTTATGGACACCATCCTGACCCCATCCCTGCTCCACTGCACTCAGAGATTCAACTTCTAGCTTTATTGCCCTGTTTGTTTACCTTTGAGGGTTATCTCAGCTTGCCCTTTACCTCCCCTCTGTCTCTTTCTCCTCTTGATTTCCGTTTTTTTGCCTTCTTTCCCATTAGCCTGAGCCTTATTGTTCCAAGGGGCTCTTAGGCTTTGGCAGACATGCTGCATTATTTATCTACACAACACGGAACAGGCCTCCAGCATCAGTCACTCGAATACCATTGAAGCTGAGAAGAAGTTTGATTGATAAACTGTATAGTAATTCTTTACAAATTCGCTTGAGATTACATCTCTTATGAGAGAAGAGCCCAAAAGGAATTTGAGGTGGAGAGTAATAGAAGGGCTGACATAAGCAAATCCCTTTGCCAGATCCTTGCAACTTGATACAAAGGGTTGGCTTTTCAAGTGCAAATGTCTTAGCTGCCTCTGGCGCCTCGGCTCTTGATCTATAGCTCAAATATCTTTACTCCCATTTTTGAAAAGAAAATATGATAAAGGAGGAAACCATTTAGCTATTTATTCGCTGACATCTCTTTTAAGTCAGACACATAGAGCTGAACATCTAGTAAACATACTATTTTGAAGTAAGCCATATTGATTTCATTCAGATTGTGACCTGAAATGAATTTAGGATTGTGGGGCAATCCCTTTATTTTTGCCAATAACCATGGTGTTTCTGGAAGGATAGCGGCCGCTGAAATTCCAGCGGCTTCCATAGCAAACCGCGTTTCTGTTGTACATGCTCCCCTGTACCTCTTAAGGCTGCCCCCCCAAAAAAAACACCACCCAAAACTTTATCCTTAGACTGTCTACTGTCGACCTCACCCCATTCCTAAGAGGTCTTTAAGGGGCGTGCATAAGTGCACCACTAGTGTGCCTACCGTCCCTGTCCTAAAATAACAGAGGTGGCGCAGCGGTTAGAGTGGGGTACTGCAAGCCACTTTAGCTGACTGTGATCCGCAGGTCAGCGGTTCAAATCTCACCGGCTCAAGGTTGACTCAGCCTTCCATCCTTCCGAGGTAGGTAAAATGAGGACCCAGATTGTTGGGGACAATATAAATATACATTGCTTACTGGTGTAAACCGCTTAGAGAGTGCTTGCACTGTGAGGTGGTGTATAAATGTCACAAATAAATAAATAAATAAATAAATAAGTAAGTAAGTAAGTAAGTAAGTAAGTAAGTAAGTAAGTAAGTAAGTAAGTAAGTAAGTAAGTAAGTAAATAAATAAATAAATAAATGCTCCCTTTTATTCATACCCATTTCATGTATTCATAATTATGTTTTTAGAGCTGTTATCTAATACATGCCTGATGAAACAAACAAACAAACAAACAAACAAACAAACAATGGAATGGGGGGGGGAGTTTTTAAACGGCGTCAATTCATACATCATTTCCAAATCATAGGAAGTACTAGTTCCACTTTGATTTTCAATAGTCAGGTCCCCACCTTGAATCTTGTGTTTAAACTGGACATTTTAAAAATGATTCAGGTAAATTGGAACACGTTTAGAAAAAAGCTGTAAGGACAATTGGAGAACTAGAGTCAAAGTTCAATGGAGAGGAATTGAAGGAACTGGATTTCTTTAGCTTTGAAAAGAAAAGGTTGAGCGGAAAGGCAGATTTCAATTGGATGTCAAGATTTTGGTAAGAGTAAGAGGAAATTGTAAGTGTGGAACCAATTATCCAGAGAGATGTTGGGTTCCCACTATATATGTTTCAAGTAAAGGTTAGACAACCATCTATCAGAGATGCTTTAATTTACATTCTTGCACGGATCAAGAAGTTGATCTTGGTCACTTAAATAGCTTCTTGACAGTAAATTTACTGTGCAGTTCTTTGAATTACTAGCAGATTATTCTTTCCCCAACCTCCACTTAGAAGAGGAGTAGGACTCATGTCAATCTTCAAAGGTAGACCAGACTAGAAAATCAAAGTCATGCAGGCTAATACCACTTTTATTATAAAGTTATAGTAACAGGATCTTGCAAGTCGGAGTGTCTTTCCCCCACCCTTTTTTTTGGTGAAAATTAGGGAGAGTATTGTTTGAGATTTTCCTCAGGGTACAATTTAGCCAGAGGCGGGTTCCTAATTTTTTTACTACCACTCTGTGGGTGTGGCTTATTTTGTGGGTGTGGCTTGCCAGCCGTGTGACCGGGTGGGCATGGGCCTCGGGAACTTGGCAGCGGCCGGAGAAGCGGGAGGGCATTGCCCACCCGCAATGCAGCCCCCCGAAGCAGGAGCAGCAAGACCGCGGCAGCGGTTCTTCTAGGAGGCTCCGTCCGGCCTGAATGCTTCTCCCCATTCGATGAACCTAGGCTCCTGCCGCCCGTTCCCCCTCCCCTCAGCAGCTTGAGAAGCCTCAAATGTGCAAAAATGCCTAGGATCATCACTGCGCGTTCGTGGCTTCTCAGACTGCTGAAGGGAGGGGAACTGAGATAGGTCCTACCGCCCGTTCTTTCAACGTCTCATGCGCTCCCTCAGCCACCCTCCCCTGCTTGGACTCACTGTGGGGTAGGAAGGCAGCGCATGCGCAGTGCCGGAAGCTCGGCTTCTGGGCATGCACAGAAGAAAATTTTTTAAAAAAATTTAAAAAAAGTTTTTTTAAATGGCGGCGCCCAGGCACCAGCAACCGACCGCACCGGTACTGTGACATCACCAGCGGGCCGCTACCGGTGCTATAGAGTGGACCGCACCAGTAGGAACCCACCACTGAATTTAGCCCGACTCAGGTTTCTTTTATCTGACTATTTTCTTGGTAGTAGCTCTTCCTTCTGTTCCTCAAGGTCATTCCTTCTTCCCATTACAATGCTCCTTAGTCTTAACATAAGGCTCTTGACTCTCCTTTATACAACACTGGGGCATTTTAGGAGAAGATATGCCACCATAAGAACTAAGAGCCTGTTTAGTCTAGCACAGGGGATGTCAAACTCGATTTAATTGAGGGCCACATCAGGGTTGTATCAGGGGGCATGGCCAGCTCAACGTCACTCGTGTTGGGGGCATCTGTGGTGGCCTGAGCGCTCTGCCAGCAAAAACGGGCTCCTGAGCTCCGTTTTCGGCTGTGACAGCTTCCTGCAACCCTCTGCCAATGAAACCAGCTCCATTTTCGCTGACAGAGGCACCACGGGCTGGTCCTTTGCTGTTTCCAGGGCAGCCCCATGGGCCAGATCTAAGCACCCCATGGGCCGGATCTGTCCCCCGGGCCTTGAGTTTGACACCCCTGGTCTAGCGGTTAAAGTACCAGGCTAGAAACTGAGAGACTGAATTTTAGTCCTGCCTTAGGCATGAAAGGCAGCTGGGTGACTGTGAGCCAGTCATGTTCTCTCTGCCTAACTCACCTTAAAGGGGTGGGGAAGGATGGCCCTTTTATGACTTGTGGACTTCAACTCCCAGAATTCCTCAGCCAGCCACCCTGAGCCAGAGTGTAAGTCCACAAGTCATAAAGGGGCCCTCGGTCCCCACCTCTGCCTTACACGGTTGGTATTGTGGGGAAAATACAGGGAAGAGGGAGGACTGTTACATATGTTCACTACCTTGAGTTATTTATAAAAAAGAGCCGAGGTGGCGCAGCGGTTAGAGGCAGGTACTACAGGCCACTTTAGCTGACACTGATCCGCAGGTCAGTGGTTCAAATCTCACCGGCTCAAGGTTGACTCAGCCTTCCATCCTTTCGAGGTAGGTAAAATGAGGACCCAGATTGTTGGGGACAATATAAATATACATTGCTTACTGGTGTAAACCACTTAGAGAGTGCTTGCACTGTGAGGCGGTATATAAATCTCACTAAATAAATAAATAAATAAATAAATAAATAAATAAATAAATAAATAAATAAATAAATAAATAAATAAATAAATAAATAAATAAATAAATAAATAAATAAATAAATAAATAAATAAATAATAATAATAATAATAATAATAAATAAATAAATAAATAAATAAATAAATAAATGCAGGATAATAAATTAAATTCAAAATAAATAAATCTAATTTAGTTTTCACCTTCAATTGTCAGATGATCCAGTGGATGCTAGAGTAAATCACCATGCATCTTACTTGTAGTTTGATGCTAAATTATTCTTTTGTTCTTTGCACGCCACCTGAGCACAGTGGCTGAGATATGTAAACTTGCTTTTCCTACCTAAAAGTTTTATGTATCTTGTGCTCATGTCAGTGTAACAAAGAATTAATAATTTGCTGGACCTAACAGGAAAAGCAGGGGAAAATAATTAATGGATGGATCATTCCAGGCCTTTTAATCTTTACATCAAGAGTTTTGGAAAAAAAAATAGAGTAAGGACCATATTACACTTGAAAAACACTGTTGTATACTAATATTGTTGTATGTACAAGAGTTGCTGATTGTAAAATGGCAAGGGTGTGATGTATTGCACATGCTTAAAGGTCTGAAGCTAAGCAAGCAAAGTTAAAAGACCAAGGCTGCAAACAGCACTGAATTAAGATCAATATATAAACCCAAGTAGGAAATGCATCAGTTTAGAGATTGTAAAATAACAATCCCTAATAATTATCAGCCTCTCATAGGCCTTTTAAACCACCTAAAAAGAGGCATCTGGATTAAGGAAAGAATAGGACAGTTGTGTGAATTTTTCTTGGAAAGACATTATTAAGGAGTTAAATTGCAGCTGAAAAGGCCTGGTTTTTAACTACACCTGTTAAACCTGGGAGTGATAGGTATGTTTTGTGTATTGGGACTTCTCCGCTGGCTAAGAATTTTGGATGATATGGACCTAATATATCTGGAAAAGCTCCAAGTCATAAAAGACTTTTTTTTTCTCGTATCAGTAACCTGATTCCTAGCAATTGAGGATTTTGAAAGAGGGAACAAAGTTCTTGAATGAATCCTGTTGGTAATATTTTAAAATATTGTTTGGCGTTTGTTACTCTTTTGTGTGGGACCCACAGCAAAAGTCTGATGGAAATTTTATTCAAAAGATAACACCAAGAAAGTACAATTACTTTTCCTAATACTAATAGAGTTACTGGTTTGAAATCAAAAGAAGAAAAATACAAATGTAGCAGATTTTAGATAGCAAAAGAAAAGGCAAGCATTCCAGTGTTTCTGAAAATCTTCAGGCATACATTTATTGCTTTATGTCAGGGGTCGGCAACCTTAAACCCTCAAAGAGCCACAAAGGTCGTAACCGGAAGTCCCCCGTTCAATTCTGGAGCCAACCGGAAGTCCGGTTCCCCGACCATAGAGTCTCCTCCTAGCGCGGCATCCTTTTTCCTCTACTAGTCCTAACCAAAAGCCCTATCAATTGTGGAGCCGAGTGGCGACAGGGAGCCACAGCAGAGGGATGAAAGAGCCACATGCGGCTCCAGAGCCGCGGGTTGCTGACCCCTCCTTTATGTAGAGAAGAAAGAGTGTGTGAGGCTTCAAAAGTCAAAATGTCCTCTATGTTCTGCAGCCTTGGTGGTACAATGTGCCTCTTTTTGTGTGGATTCTTGGTTCCAGCCAATTTCTTATGCTGGATTGGAGCAGTTTTATTTGCATCATTTGTTTATCACTGCAAATTGCTTTGAAGACAGTTTTGGTTATTACCATTTTGTTTGGGATGGACCTAAGCCACACCTCGCACTGCAGATAAATAGAGCAGCAGACCATAATTTTGCCAGGCAGAGAAATCAAAAATTAGTTCAATATGTCCCTGGCTAGAGCCAAGTCAGTTTTCCCTCTTGAAGTGGATTTTAAAAGATATTTTGCTCAGATTTGGACCAATGTGAGCTTTTTGATATAAAAATCAAATGTTAGGACTAAAAGCTGAAGCACTTTTTTTTAAAAAAAAGAATGCCTAGAATGAGGCGTACAGATTTTCTTCAGCTTCCAATTTTCTAAGATAACCAACAATTCACCAGAACGATTCCTGTCAGATTTGAATATTATTTAAGAGAAGTTGGGGAACTAATTCGTATAATATTTTTATATTCAGCTGATGTGGCCTGGGTAGTAAGCTTGTGATTAATGTGTTATATTTCTTGGAGATGCTGTTGCGGATATTAGTGTAGTAAATAAGTCTAAAATCATTATCAGAGTAATGATATAAGTTTTAACTTTCCTGATATACTTAGGACAATGTACATACATGTAATCCTTGGCTTACAACTGTAATAGAGCCTGCCCATTACGGTGTTAAGTTGTAATAGTTGTAAACCAGGTCACCCACATGACCAACCTGATTTTACAACCTTTTTGTGATGGTCATTAAGTGAATGTGGTAGTCGTTAAGTGAATCCATTGTTCACCATGGGCCATTTTTTTTGCCAAAATGTAACCAAAAGTAAATGCTGGTTTTTAGTACAAATGTCATAAAATATGGTCATGTGTCTGCAGGACACTGCAAATGGCCAATGAATGTGAGCTGGTTGTCATGCATACAACATGTGGTCATGTGACTAAAAGGGAGGAACAGCCGTTGGAAGTTTTGAATCAGGTCTTAAGAAGTCCTGAGGAGTCTGTCATAAATTTGTGAGATTCCCTGGGAATTTTCTGCACAGACATTAATCAGATCTGTAGAGATTCTCAGTCATCCAGGTCATGGTTGTCCCAAAGGTGCTTTTTCAGGAGGCAACTGGACTTTCTTGTTTTTTCTTTGAAGACGTTTCGCTTCTCATGCAAGAAGCTTCTTTAGCTCTTCCCCACTATCCTGTCAGAGCTGAAGAAGCTTCTTGGATGAGAAGCGAAACATCTTCAAAAGAAAAAAAAAAACAAAGTCCAGTTGCCTCCTGAAAAAACATCTTTGGGACATTAATCAGATCCATTTCTGCTTAGCTTCAATAAGATTTTTACGCCACATTCCTTCTGACAACTTATCTATGCATTCCTCTCATCTTCTATGTAAAGAACTTTTTAAAAAATTATCTGTAGCATGTTTACATCCTCTGTAAACATGCCACTATCAAAACATTTTCACTCTTAATATAGTTTTTAATTTGCCATGCACAACACAGGAGGAGGGCATTTCAAGACAGGATGTATAATCAGGGTTATTGTGCATTCATATTTACATACAAAATGTAAAGAAAACTTTCTGATGTTTTTCCCTCAGATGTTGAATTGCTTATTATCAGGTTAACTTTCAATATATATGTAAGTCACAACCAACTCACACATTTTATAGACCCAAGCATTGAAATGATTGCAGCAATAAATAAATAAAATCTCTAGCAACAAACCTATTATTTGATAATAAGCTATAGGTAACTTCAGCTTTGATGACCATGCCTTGGAATATCTATACTTATATTTCCAAATAGGTACTCATCTGATTCATACATAACATTTTTAGATGCAAGTTTTATTAGAAATATTTCTTGTTAGGTAATAAAGCAGGGCTGTTCAACCTTGGCAACTTTAAGACTTGTGGACTTCAGCTCCAGAATTCCTGGGAGGAATAAATGCTGGCTGGGGAGTTCTGGGAATTGAAGTTGGCAAGTCTTAAAAGTTGCCAGGGTTGGACAGCCCATTATAAAGTAATAATGAGAAAAGGAATTGATTGGCCACCAGATGGTGAACAAGATGCAAATTGCGTTCTCTACAATAATGTTGATTACAATTGTACATTTGAAATTCAGAACTTGACCTGAAGACAGGATGACTCAGCCTGAATTCTGCCTATTTCCTATAAAATGCACATGGAAGGGTGAACACGAAGCACAAAAACAACGTTGAAATTCCTCACAGAGTTTCATTTTGGTCTGCTGATCAGTTTGGACAGTGGTGGGGCTTGCGCCTAGAGTCAGAGAGCATAGAAAACAGATGGTTAAAACAATGAAAAATGGTCCTTCGTGATTGGGTTGCCCGGTAGACGTCTTGATCCAGAGTCTCAAAAACTGTCAACCCTCTGAGATCAGGAATGGATATCATAAGAAACGGTCAGTCCTTTAAAGTAGTCCAGACAAGAAGTCCAAACCATGAGTACTGACACAACTTTTATTGTAAGGTTAAGTAACAGAATCTTGTTAGTGGGCCTGAAAGTGACTCTCCCCTCCCTTACTTTTACTTTCCAGAAAACTAAGGAGGGTCCCTTCTGACATGGACCCATGCTGCCTTTTTCTTCTATTGACTGACATACCTTTTGCATGAGATTTGTCTAGGTCAGGGGTCCCCAAACTTGGCAACTTTAAGACCTGTGGACTTCAACTCCCAGAATTCTCCAGCCAGCTATGCTGGCTGGAGAATTCTGGGAGTTGAAGTCCACAGGTCTTAAAGTTGCCAAGTTTGAAGACCTCTGGTCTAGGTTGTGACTCTTCTCCTGTCTTCCAAGGTCATTTTACCTTATATCAGAGTCAAGGAGGGGCAGTGTAATGTTTTCTTGTTTTTCAGGGCTGAGCTCACATTTTACTAACAGTCTCAGTGAACCTTTTCCAAGGTCATTTCAGTACTCCACTAATAAAACTCTGCAGCTGACATTTCTTGCTAGAGAAACACCGAGTTATTAAGGACAAAAAGGACTCCTTTCTTGTGAAGCGGAAGCCCTATCTGTCCTGTTTCTAGAACAATTCTGTCCCAGAACTGATTACCTCCAAATTACTCTGAGCCCAAAAAACCTGATGCTTAGCACTCTCTTCACTGGAGCATAGGTACTGAAAGGCAATTTAGGGTTTTGCCATAAAGGACTGAGTCTGTACAATTGGGTACAGAATTATTTCCATAATTATCAAATGATCTGAGTATCCCAGGGAGATTTATGACGATAACATTGATCTCCAAGACAAAAATTCTACCCGAATACAAAGGTTGGGTAGAGATTTAGCATACTGTGAAATACTTAGACCAGAACTGAAAAATGCAGATTCAAGTCTTCAGTTGGAAACACATATCAAAAGGTAGTCCTGGATCAGATGTAGGTGGTCCTTGACTTATGACCATAATGAAGTCTGACCATCTTTGGTAAGTCATTATTATGTGACTGACCTGAATTTACAACCTTTTTTTGCAGCAGTCATTAAGCAGATGCGGTTGTAAAGTGGCTGCCACAGTCATTACGTTCACTATGGATGTGGTTTTGCCAAAAACTGCAAATAAATGCCAGTTTTGGGCAAAACTATTATAAAACACAGTCACGTAACCACGGGATGCTGCAAATCACGGGGGGAAGGGGGGGCAGGTTTCCACCTGATCTTCAGAATTTTGAATCCTGTATGTAATTAGCCTGCCCCCCCCCCCGTAGATCCATTGTAACTTTGACTGGTAGCTAAGTGACCGGTCATAAGTCAAGAGTATCTATACTCCCTCTCTTGGCACAACTACCCAGAGAACATCCTGTATATCAAAGCAAGCAATTTGCAGCTTTAGAGACACATTTGGCCTTTGGCTTTCTCTGTTGCTTTCAGCGGCCAATAAAAAAAAATCCTCTATTAGCATACACTTATTGAAGAAAACGGGAGCGCCCCATCCTATACTCTGTTAAAAACATGATCCTGTAAAAATGAAGTAGACAAATGCATAAATTAGACAGGAGAAGCTGCATCAGAGGTGGGTTTCAGCAGGTTCTGACCAGTTCTGGAGAACCGGTAGCGGAAATTTTGAGTAGTTCGGAGAACCAGTAAATACCGCCTCTGACTGGCCCCGCCCCCATCTAATCTTTGCCTCTCGAGTCCCAGCTGATCGGGAGGAAATGGGGATTTTGCAGTAACCTTCCCCTGGAGTGGGGAGGGAATGGAGATTTTACAGTATCCTTCCCCTGCCATGTCCACCAAGCCATGCCCACCTAGCCACACCACGCCCTCCAAGTCACGCCCACAGAACCGGTAGTAAAAAATTTGAAACCCACCACTGAGCTGCATATACGTGTCTTAGCAGTTGAGAGGAAAATAAAGGATGAGCTCTAAATATCATAAAGCAAATATTTTGGAAAGGCTGCAGTATTTTCTACACTCACCCACTCAGCACAGTGGAAGTGTCTCTTGCATCTGTAAGTGTACTATGTCGTTAGGTCATCCCGCTGTCAGGTGTTGCGTTGACCCAATGGGTTTTCTCTTCCGCAGGCGGTGTACAAGCTGGCTGATGTGGCTTGCAAGTGTCATGGCGTCTCAGGGTCCTGCAGCCTCAAGACATGCTGGCTGCAGCTGGCCGACTTCCGCAAAGTGGGGGACTTTCTGAAGGAGAAATACGACAGCGCTGCCGCCATGAGAATCGGCCGCAAAGGCAAGCTCGAGCTAGTGAACAACCGCTTCAATTCACCCACCCCTGAGGACCTGGTCTACATTGACTACAGTCCGGACTATTGCCTGCGTAATGAGACCACTGGCTCCCTGGGCACACAAGGGCGGTTGTGTAATAAGACTTCGGAGGGCATGGATGGATGCGAGCTGATGTGTTGCGGCCGGGGCTATGACCAGTTCAAGAGTGTGCAAGTAGAGCGTTGCCACTGCAAGTTTCACTGGTGCTGTTACGTCAAGTGTAAAAAGTGCACAGAGATTGTCGACCAGTATGTCTGTAAATGAAAGGCCAGCGAGACCTACAAATCTATATGATAATAAATCTATATAAATCTATTTTATATATATTTGTATAAATGAATAGAGGAAGATGTTGATGATGATGATGTAATAATTATAATTAAAGAAGCTTATTTAAGAGACTGAAATGCTTCCACTAAAACAACCGATGGGTCGGGATGCTCCTTTTTAAATTATTTAGTCATGGAGCAAGGAAAAGAAAAAAAGAAAAAAAGACCAGGGATGGGATTTCTGTACTTGTTCTCTTGAAACGACTCAGCCAGAATAAATGAGAAACTTGAGGTATGGGGCTGGCTCCAGATTCTTTGCCACGGAACGGAAGCAGTGAGAACTAATGGCAGAGATGTTTCGTCTGCTAACTGATAGCTGAAATTCAAAGAAGTTACATGTGTCTTGAGGGCACAGCCAAAGAAAGCGCTTTGGAAGCTCAGATGGATTTCCAAAAGGACGTGAAACAGTTCTCTTTTTGCTTTACAATACACCAGACTCAAAAAAAAAAGTCAATTTTAATACTGAAGACCAATTTTCAAGATAGAATCCATGCAAGACTGTCGCCTAAGAGCCTGGATTCTTCATCAAAGGTTTGAAACAAAACCTTTACCTTTGACCTAAACTGTGCTGCTGCATCCTTGTCTCATGGGTTGGGGGGTGGGGGAAAACCTTGCATCTGGTTCTTCTATCTGGTTTTTGCTTGTGGAGAAAAGACCTGTCAGGGTGCCTCTTGTGGATGGAGAAGAGACTGTATTCTGCCTAAGTGCCTTTGAACTTTAAAAAAAGACAGATATACCTATGCGAGATTCTACAGGTACACCAAGCTCTACATGGATGTGAATTTGAATAGCCGTGGGGGGGGGGGGCAGTTCTTTTTTCCCCAGTATCCAAGATGTACGGTTACTTTTTAATATTAAATATCCCTTGTTTTTGCCCTCTCCCTTGTTTTTGTGAGTATATTTATTACCTGTTGCTGCTAATGCATTTTATACCAAAAGGCTTTCTGCCAATCTAAACTTCTTCCTGATTTAAAACTTTATAATTTCCAACCTGATTCTCATGTTCTGTTCTGAGATGGTAAAATCACCAGAAATTATTTTTTAAAAGTTAAAGTTTCCTTACATGGCAATAGATAAGAGCAGAGAAGAGAGAAGAGAAGAGAAGAGAATGTTTTATTGGCCAAGTATGATTGGACACACAAGGAATTTGTCTTGGTGCATGTGCTCTCAGTGTACATAAAAGAAAATATACGTTCGTCAAGAATCATAAGGTACAACACTTAATGATAGTCCGGGTACAAATAAGCAATCAAATCATATTAGGAACTAAGAAATAGATGATAGATAGATAGATAGATAGATAGAGAGAGAGAGAGAGAGAGAGAGAGAGAGAGAGAGAGAGAGAGAGAGAGAGAGAGAGAGAGAGAGAGAGAGAGAGAGAGAGAGAGAGAGAGAGAGATGATAGATTAGAGATAGAGATAGAGATGATAGATAGATTAGAGATAGAGATGATAGATGATAGATAGATAGATAGATAGATTAGAGATAGATAGATAGATTAGAGATAGAGATAGAGATGATAGATGATAGATAGATGATAGATAGATGATAGATAGATAGATAGATTAGAGATAGATTAGAGATAGAGATGATAGATGATAGATGATTGATTGATAGATAGATAGATAGATAGATAGATAGATAGATAGATAGATAGATAGATAGATAGATAGATAGATTAGAGATAGAGATAGAGATAGAGATAGAGATAGAGATAGGTATTTCTCATTTTAATGTATTTCAGGATGAGAAGCCCATTCTTGCCAGGTAAGGAAACTAACTTTAAAAAAAATATTTAAATACTCTTGCAGAACTTTCCTACTAAAGCCAGAAAGGGGAATCTTTTATTTTTTCAGTAAAATGAATTTTGATCATTTCTGTTAATGAATAATAATGCCATTAAGCTATTCTGAGCTTCTGAATCCTGGGCGAGTGGAATATTCCAGTATTGCAATCCATGTCCTATTTGCCAAACCTGTTAGTATGAAACTATTCAAATCATTTTCACAATGCAAATTATGAGTGTCAGCTTATTATGGCATAAGGCCATGGCTTATCTGTTGATACAGAGTGAACTTTATTTCATTTGAAATATTCATGCCTGTAGAAATAATCTAGCACAAAAAAAATTACCTCTCGGCATTGTTGTGAGAAAAAATAAGATGGGGAAATATACTCTGCCTTCAGATTTCAAATGAAATTAAATGATAAATAATTGTTACTCATTCTGTGACACAGAAATAGGAATTTCAGAGAAAAGTCTGAAGATTACTCCATTTTCTCAGGCCCACCAATTGGCTAGAAAGTCAGGCGAAAGGATCATGTGATGCAGAAAACACTGCTACCTCTCAGAGTATAAATGATACAAATCTTGATGGGCAAATAGTCTGCTCTATAAAGTAGCATTCTATGGTCTATGTAGGTGATTGTTATTGATTGATTTATATCCTACCTTTGTTACTTTTAAAATAATTCAAGGTGGCAAACATACCTAAAACTACTTCGTCCTCCTATTTTTTCTATAGCAATAACCCTGTGAAATAGGCTGACAGAGAATGAATGGCCCAAAGTCACCCACCTGGCTTTCATGCCTAAAGACAGGACTAGAACTCACAGTCTCCTGGTTTCTAGCCAGGTGCCTTAACCACTAGACCAGGGGCCTCCAAACCTGGCAACTTTAAGACTTGTGAACTTCAACTCCCAAAAATTCCACAACATTGTTGGCTGAGGAATTCTGGGAGCTGAGGTCCACAAGTCTTAGAAGTTGCCAAGTTTGGAGACCACTGCACTAAACCAAACTCAAGCTGATGGTATTATGCATAAAAATGTCCTGGACCTCCCTTGAGATTTCAATAGTGGAGGCCGTAGAACTAATCAGAGAGAGCTCTGAAATGGGAGGTGGGAATCCCACTGACAATCCCCCCTCCCATTAGTCTCAACGTGGCCTTCCCAGTGCCATAATCTCCACTGTCAAAAAAGGTCAAAGGAGATGTGGCCGAACTGGACCAAAGGTGAATTAAGAAATCCTTCACCACAGCAAAAATAGGAGGAATGACAATCTCCCCACCTTGCCCCATATTTAATCTTGTTGACCTGCAAGGCAGTGGAATGATCTCGCATGTTATGTCTATATTGTTGTGTAATGCACAAATTATTTGGAACACCTATAAATACAGGTAAAAGTTTGAGATTTTCAATGCACATAGATCTACTTTTTGTTAAAGTCACCTTGTACTGAATGCAAGTTCATGAATATTGTAATGACAATTCTCCCTCAAGGTGGATAAAGCATCCAGGAATGGGTTAAATCAGTCTGCTCTCTGATTGGACTGAGTCTGTCAAAGCTGTTCAGGTCCCGCCCTTGTTACTATGCTTGACAGCTTTTTCACTCAGTCGCTCAGGACGGTTGTACCAATCTTTCCTCCTGTGCCATTAACCTATTCTTGGTTGTTATTCCACCTTGGTAGCCCTGAGTTGAATTGATTTGGTTAGCTGTGACCTGTATTCGATTTCGGCTTTGAAGATATTGCCACACCTCACCAGGGCACAGCTGATTGAAGGGGCTAATTGCAGTGCTAAGCCCACCTAAGCGGCCTAAACTGTCACGTGGCCACGCTCCACCAGAGTACGGTATAGCTTATACCTTAGCCTTATTGAAGCAGCACACTTACCTTGGGCAGTCCAGTCAGCTGATCACTGACTAGCCAGGCATCAGACATCTGCTTAACCTGTTGAAAATATTATGGCGTCCAGGGCGCCGACTTCTTCTAAAGCTGGCTCTGGTAAGAGTCACAAAGGCCGCCACAAGTCTGGGGAGTCGGAACGCTCCTCACGTGAGACATGGGGAGAGACTTCATCTTCCGCTTCTTCCAAGGCATTTAATACAGCAGAGCGCCATCACCATAAGATGCTAGATAAACTGTGCGATCAGGCAGCACAGAGCGAGCACGCACGCGCAAAACCTTCTAAATTGGCTGCATTAACTGGCACGGTTCCCACATTACCGGAGGAGGCCGTTTCCCGCCTAGACTCAGTCGTGCCTAGCTCCAATGCGGAACTGTGGGGGGCCAATTCGGCTTTGGGAACAGTTTAAAAAAGAATCACGTTCGTATGAATTAAAAATGATGTAAGGAAATACACTGCTGGATTTTACAAATTATTTTTGTGCCCTGCTTTTTATAATTTCTTTGAATGTCTGCTATCAAAGATAATAATACTTTCTGGAAGGCTTGGCAGATACAGAATATATAAGAGAAAGAACTTATGGGAATATGCTTCATAGTTTAGGTTTTTTTGTCAATATTTTAAATAAATTATTAGTGCATTTCGTGGTAACTTCAGAAAGGAAGTTATTGGAATGCACCACATAAACAAGATTTATGATGCTTTAGTTTAGATAAAATCCCAAGACAATATTGAATACTGAATTACGTATTATGCACGTAATTCAGAGCAATGAAAACTGTTTTCCACCCATGGAAAAATTGAGAAGACGATACAGCTCCCTGAAAAATTCAACATGAATTTGAATAATCCCTAAATTCCATAAAGGATATGAGCTACACAAGACTGGAATATGCTTCTTGGTAAACAACAGAAAATCATTTGTATTTATAATTTTTTAATCAAACAATCACATTTCTCTCACTATTCTCCCATCTCTCACACACATAGAGCATTTGTTTTATTAAAAACAAGTTACTAAGGAGAGATTTCATGGATTAGAGAATTGCCCTTGGGAAAGGAAGTCTTACTGCAGTCAATTAAAAAATAGGGAGATTTATATAAAGTCAGATCTTGTCATTCTTAATAGAAAATATGGAAACTGTCCATGATTTTAAAGATTTTTTTTTAGCAATCCTTCAAAAATATCATTTTCCTTTGGAATATACCGTAATTATATTTTTTTATCCTTCCCCATAAGAAATGAGCAACATTAAAGTTTAAAGCAATTTGATGAGGTAAGCTACCAAATCATCCAGTGAGTCAGAACTGAGCAAAGATTGGCATCCAAATTTTCCAGATATTCTAGATACTGAATTTACAGATTGCAATTTGGTTGACACTTTCCTGAGAGTTGCAGCACTGAATGGGCGTTTACTTACCTTGATACGCCCGTTCTCGTTGGTTGAAGCTAGCCTTCAGATAGGGTGATCCACAGCCAATCACATGAAGGACTGAGTCTTCCAATCAGAACTGAGCCTCTGTCCGCCATGTTGGTTCCAGGCCCAGTTTTAGATGAAGATGGAATGCAGACTCGACGTGGATTGTGCCTGTTAGAAGTAAGAGAAAAAACACCCCCAGGCCCCGAAGGGAAGAGACTGACAGGTCATAAGTAGAATAATCAAGGTGTTTATTTGGTAAAACAGAACAATGTAAGGCAAAAACAAAGGCAGCAGAGCCAACCAGCAAAAAGGGTGGGGCTGAAGGCTAGCTTCAACCAACGAGAACGGGCGTATCAAGGTAAGTAAACGCCCATTCTCCATTGGGGGTTGAAGCTAGCCTTCAGATAGGGACATACCAAAGCCAAGTCCCTCGGGTGGGAATCATCTGCCCGGAAGGAACCAGGAAACCTAGGACAGAGGCGCCACCCCCTGTTGAAGTACCCGTCTACCAAAATCCGCCTCAGCCGAGGCGTAGGAGTCTATTTTGTAGTGACGAATGAATTGAGATGGCGACACCCAGGTCGCCGCACGGCACACCTCCTCCAAGGAAGCCTGAGACTTCCAGGCCGCGGAGGTGGAGGCGCTGCGGGTGGAGTGAGCGGTAATTTTATCCGGGACCGGCTGACCTGCTAAGGTGTAGGCCTTAGTTATGGTGGCCCGGATCCATCTGCCAATCGAAGGAGATGAGACCTTGAGACCCATAGAACGAGGAAGGAAGGAAACCAACAGGGCCTCTGATTTACGGAAGGCAGCTGTACGGTCCAAATAGATCTTTAGAGCCCTCCTGACATCCAACGAGTGCCAAAGGCGCTCCCTAGGATGACGGGGAAGAGCGCAGAAGGAGGGCAAAACGAGTTCCTGGGAACGATGAAAAACAGAATTGACCTTAGTGAGGAAAGATGGATCCAACCTGAGTACCACTTTATCCGGGTGGAAGATACATAGATCCTTGCGGATCGAGAGGGCTGACAACTCTGAAATACGTCTGGCCGACGTAATGGCAAGGAGGAAGGCAACTTTATATGACAGAGAACTGAGGGAAGCCTCCCGGAGGGGCTCATAAGGAGGTCCGGTAAGTGACTCTAACACCAGGGGAAGATCCCAAGTAGGGAACCGGTGAATCACCGGGGGACAGAGGTTTGAGGCCCCTTTGAGGAACCTGTGGACTAAGGGCAGGTGAGCCAGGGATTGGACGTTAGGGCAAGACAAAATGGACGACAAAGCCGCCAGTTGTCGCCTAAGGGTATTAGGAGATAGGCCCCTGGATAAACCTATCCTGAGGAAGCGAAGGAGCATGGGAATCGGGACATGCAAGGGGGAGATGCCCTCCCTCGAGCACCACTCGCAAAACACCCTCCAGGTGGTCTGATATATCCTGTTGGTAGAGGGTCGTCTAGCTGCTAGCAGAACCTCAATGATGTTTTCATCAATCTTCTGACGCCTCAAGAGTTCCCGCTCAACCGCCAGGCGGTCAATTGTAACCATTGCACATCCGGATGAACCACCTCCCCTTGGCGGAGCAGGTCTTGGAGCGGAGGAAGTTTCCAAGGAGGTGCTTGGGAGAGGAGCAGAAGGTCCCCGAACCAGACCCTCCGCGGCCAGTGAGGAGCTATCAGAATGACTTCCGCCTTGTGTCTGAGCACCTTCTGGATGACCCTGGGTAACAGAGGGAGTGGAGGGAAGGCATAGAGGAGGGCGTCGACTGCTGCTGCACCCCTGGCCGGGAAGCGGGAGAAGAAACGAGGAAGCTGGGAGTTCTGTGGAGTAGCAAATAAGTCTATTAGGGGAGTCCCAAACCTGTAGACTATATCCTGAAAGACCCACGGGTTTAGCTGCCACTCCGACTGGTCCAGCTCCGTGCGGCTAAGCCAGTCCGCCTTCTTATTAGCCTCTCCCGAGATGTACTCAGCAGAGAGAGAGAGAAGACGTCTCTCCGCCCAGAGACCGAGGCGTAAGGCCTCGCGCATTAAGGCTTTAGATCGCGTCCCCCCTGTCTATTCACGTGAGCCTTGGCCGTGATGTTGTCCGTCAAGACTAACACATGGGACCCGGACAGGAGATGTTTGAATCTCCTGAGTGCTAAGAAAATGGTCCTGAGCTCTAGTAAATTGATGGGACTGTTGGCCTCAGCCGAGGACCAACTACCCTGGGCCAGGTGGCCATTGACGTGGGCCCCCCAACCCGTCAGGCTAGCATCCGTGGTGAGAGTAACTCTGTCAGGAGGAAGGAACAGGGACCCCTGGGAAAGCGCAGGAGAAGCCCACCAGAGAAGCGATCTACGGACCGCAGGGGGAACGGTGACCTTGAAGGTCGGAGGTCCTCTGCCCGGAGTTTGAAAGGGAAGGAGGAACCACTGAAGTTCCCTAGAGTGCAGACGTGCCCAGGGAACAATGTCGAGACACGAGATCATCTTTCCCAGGAGCGTCACCAGCAGAGCCACCGAAACCTTGGGGCTCCGAGAAATGTTGTCAATGATGTTCCGGATGCTGTCCTGGCGCTCCTGAGAAAGATAGACCCTGCACTCCCGGGAATCGATGACTGCACCTAGATGGAGAATGGAGGAGTTAGGAATCAGACAACTCTTTGAGAAGTTAACAGAAAAACCATGAGTATGTAGTTCGTCTAGGACTATCTGGAGGTGCCGCTCTGCGAGAGAGCGGGAGGAGGCTTGTAATAAAATATCGTCCAGATAGCACTGGACCCGTATGCCCTGGGAGCGGAGCCTCGCCTCCAAGGCCGCTAAGACCTTGGTAAAAACTCTAGGTGCGGAAGAAAGCCCAAAGGGAAGGGCTCTATACTGATAATGCCCTCCGGCAAAACAAAACCTCAGGTACTGCCTGTCTGAATATCTAATGGGAATATGGAGATATGCTTCTGATAAATCTAAGGAGGCTAAAAAATCACCAGGGTGGATTGCCCTGAGGATCGAACGGAGGGATTGCATCTTGAACTTACGGTACTTAACAAAACGGTTGAGCCGTTTCAGATCCAGAATGGGGCGCCAATCCCCTGAGGACTTAGGAACTAAGAACAAAATTGAATAAACCCCTAGACCTCTCTGAGACCTGGGAACCGGCTCTACGGCCTTAATCTCTAGTAAGTGTTGGATGGCTTGGTCCATCAGAAGCCGTTTGAAAGGCTCCCTGGAAACTGAACAGGGAACAAAACTTGGAGTAGGGGGGTTAGTGAATTCTAACGAAAGCCCGAAGCGAACCGTTTCCCTAACCCACTTGTCACGCGTGGAGAGATCCCATGTATCAGCAAACAGGGCCAGTCTGCCTCCAATAGGCAGTTCCCCCCCCCCGACTCACTTGGAGCGACGAGGAAATTTGGATCCCCAGCCTCTGAAGGGGCGTTTGTAGGGTCTACCCCTGGCAGATCTATCTGAATAGTAGGACCTTGCCCCGTACTGACCTGGGGTTCGGGGCTGGTTGGAACCCTGGTCGGCCGGCCGAAAGGGCCGCCGGGAGTAAGGGGTATGTCGAAAAGACCCTTTCCTGTTATAAGAGGGTAACACCTTCCTACGGTCCTTTGACTCAACCAGAAGGGGGTCCAACACCTCACCAAACAGTGACTGGCCCACAATGGGCTTGGTCGCTAGGCGCCATTTTTGGCGTGCGTCTGCAGACCAATTGCGAAGCCAGTTAATTCGTCGTCCAACCGTCGAGGCCGCGATGGATTTGGCGGAAAATCTGGTCGCCCTCAGGGTAGCGTCCGCCGTAAACTGGGTAGCCGCAATGACCTTGTTGAGGTCTTGGTGGATCCGGAGCTCTGACGTTGGAATCATCTCCTGAAGCTGGCGTAACCACAGCAAGGAGGATCGGGCAAAAAACGAAGCAGACGAAGATGCTCGAACCGCCCAAGCCAATGCGTGATGGGACTTCAGCAGGGTCTGTTCCAGGCGACGATCATCTGGTTTCAGGAGCTCCTCGGAGTCACCCGGAATTGGATTCGGGGAATGCAGAGCCGCCACTGGAACATCCACGGACGGTGGTGCGATAAGCGATGCCAGCTCGGCTGCGATGTTAAAAAACTTCTTATCCTGCGCTGAGGGCATAGGTCCCGAAGCTGGAGCTGTGTATTGTCGCTGAACGTTGTCCAGGAAAATCTTGGGAGCAGGAATTACATCAGATTCTGGCAGCTGCTCCGAGAACACCGGAACCTTGGTGGCAGGAACAGAGGTGTCAGTAGCCGCCGGGGTTGTAGGCAGGCCTGCCACATTTCTGGCCTTGTGCAGGAGGGATTTGAAGAGAGCCGGTGGAAAAAGGCCCACTGAAGTTGGTTGCTCTGGCTTGAGGCCTTCATCCTCTGACAGGGCAGTGGGGTCACACTCCCCCTCTTCCAACTCAGGTGGTTCACTGAGTTCGCTGGAGTCATCAGAGTATTCCCCCGTGAGGTCTTCACCCTCTAGGGGCTGTGAGGCCGCTCGGTTGGAAATCCTGCCCGAAGGCGCCTGCGATGGCCAATTCATCTGTTGGAATCCGGCCAGGCATTGCTGCACAGTAGAGGCCACTACCATTTGCCAGCTGGGTTGACCAGGAAGGGCAGAGGGGCCCGGGAGGAGTTGAGTAGGACTGGGCCCTGCTTGGACTGGAGCCATGCCTAGCTGAGAAGGCAGGTTATCCCTAGGTGCCACAGTTGGAGGCTGAGTGGGCCCAAAGACTGAAGCCACCTCTTCTGGGGGCAACTGTGGTGTGGCCACTAGGCCACCGTCCTCCCAGACATCCATGCTCACCAAGGCAGAGGTTGGGGCATCCAGCCTATTGAGGTCCTCCCCCCCCGACGATGGAGAGATCTGTGGAGGAGGCAGGGAGGTCGAGCGCCGGGCAGCCTTGTCTGTTATTTTGCGGAGCGCACGATCGCGCCTCCGCTCATCGCGCTCGACCGCTTTGGAGGCGGGCGCCAAACTGGCCTGGGGAGCCTCAGCGGAAGCGTGGATCAGGGCCTCGACCTGTTTGCGGGTCTTGGCCGACTTCTGCTGCCGCTTGCCCGAAGGCCGAGACGTTGAAGGGGCTTCTGCCATCGTGCCGGCAATTTTGGCCAATCAAAATGGCCGCCGTGACTCAGCTGGCTAAGGGCGGGAAAATTTAAAAATGGCCGAGCCCTGCCGAGAAGAGCGCGAAAGCAAAAATGCGGCCGAAAAAAAAGCAAAGGACGGAGCGCCGGGCAGCTGAGGCGGCTCCAATGCGGGCAATCAGAGGCGAGCAAGCTCTTGGTGCCTCGCCCGCCCGCACTGCTTCCGGAGGGGGGAGAAGTCCCAGCGCCCCCTTCCTAAGGTGAGTCAGGGGTGCAAGCACCGATCTGACTGGGAAGCCCGAAACGCCGCGGCGCTTGGAATTTAAAGTGCGGTCTTTTTTTTTTTTTTTTTTTTGCCCAGGAGGGAGAGTAGGAGGAAAATAAGGAAAACAAAAAATAAGAGCTGATTTAGCCCAAGAAAAACTCACAGGAGGAGATGAAGCCAGCAATCAGATAGGAGCACACGAGATCCACGTCTATCCTAATGACTGACTGAGTCTAAAACTGGGCCTGGAACCAACATGGCGGACAGAGGCTCAGTTCTGATTGAAAGACTCAGTCCTTCATGTGATTGGCTGTGGATCACCCTATCTGAAGGCTAGCTTCAACCCCCAATGGAGAACCAATTGATACTTCCTTTTGAGTGGTGTGGAAATATACAAGATTTAATCAATACATGAAATATCCTGCAAATCTATAATTAAAGTAATAGTGACAATGGTAAAAAGCAAGAAGGTAGGACATGTTGAAATTTTAGCAGGAAGCAACAAGACTTTTATATGCACAATGATGGGAAAATTTGATATTACCCACAATGGAAGAGTGGATGATGAAGGTGACAGAGCTTGCTGAAATGGCTAAATTGGTTACAGAAAAGTTTAATTTTAATGCCAACTGGAAACCCCTTTTCCAGTTTTGGAGTGAAATAGAAAAAATGAAATTATGATAGATTAGTTGTTGATTAGAAAAAATAGTGCTGTAGATGATAGAAAAAAATGAAAGTTATGTTGTAACCTTAGTGTAAGAGGTAAATTTAAACTTGGAATGTCTTAAAAGAAAATTGAAGTAAATTTTAAATATTTCCTTCCTTCCTTCCTTCCTTCCTTCCTTCCTTCCTTCCTTCCTTCCTTCCTTCCTTCCTTCCTTCCTTCCTTCCCTTTTCTTCAGTTTAATTTTTAGTTTCTGTTAAATATTTATTAATTTACTATATAAAACAACATTTTAACAGGCAGGAAAGTATGGATGATACTGGTATATAAGAAAACATTTCATAGATGAGAAGGCAATTATGAAAAGGTATGATTGATCCAAACAAGGTCATAAAAATACATTTTATTTATTCATCACCTTTATATACAGTAGTGGATTATCTCACAAGTATGATTCTGAGCTGCATACGATAAAAATTGACTGTAGAAGAAACTGAACAGATGTCATAAAGATGAAAGGCTCCTGTGAAGCCATATGTTTCTTTCAACTTAAATATTAAGACATGATTTCTTAATATTAAGAAATATTTAAAAATTAAAAGTATCTGAGTTGGATTCTTATGCCAATTGTCTGGCTGTTTATTTACAATGAATTAATGAGTTTGTTACTGGAATATGATGGAGGGAAGAAGTGCTATAAACAGCAGGAAATCCTTAACTTATAGTAGTGGCAATTTCTAAAATTTGGAATACAGAAGTAGTTGTGAATTTTCAAGTACAGCTCCACAGGTATAATTATTCTTGATTGCAAATCAATGCATTCAGCTGTTTCATTAACCTGCTCTGCCAGTATGCATGAACAGTTTAACTTCTTTATGCCATTCCATATACTGCTTTGAGAATAAGGATGCTTGTTTTTGCTTCTGTTTTATTCTACATAAACCATTGTTGTGACAAGTTTTATTCCTGAAGCAGCAATCCTATATCAGTCTTTCCAGCCACCATAGCGATTACTGAGAATTACTGGGAATTGAAGTTCACATATCTGGAGGACACCCAGTTTTGGAAGTCTGCCTTAACTACTATACCAGGGGTCGGCAACCTTAAACACTCAAAGAGCCATTTGGACCTGTTTCCCACAGAAAAGAAAACACCGGGATCCACAAAACCCTTCCTGTGCCTGACTATTTCCTGAGCGGCCAAAGAACTAGCAAATGTAGTTGAATTAAATGTTCTGTTTTCTTCTGAAACATTTCTTTTTTTGGATTTATCCATGGAGTCGAAAAGCTGAATAAATCGCGTGCCAGCAGGTATCACACATTGGCGGTTGTGACACATATTTCGAATGACAGGGAGCCACAGCAGAGGGATGAAAGAGCCACATGCGGCTCCAGAACATGGTGATGTTCTCAGCAGCTGGCATTCTCAAGAATCCGAAATGTTCCAGATAATAAGATGGAATCCTTGGATATTATGCTGCTACACTATTGCAGTTATTGGTGCTTTACTAATGACGTGAGGTCTTTGAGCAATATCATTCAGCCCTGAATGCATTTTTACTTCATTTTTATTTTGAATGTTATACAGCAACAGGAATCTATTTGTACTGCTTAAAAAAAAAACTTCGCAGTGGAAAGCTCTTGAACAGGATCCTTTTTTTTTTAGAACCCCTGATGTAATATAAAAAATGACTAATTCTACTGGTTATTAACTGAATAGTCTTGTGACCAAGGAAGAGATTTTGGGATTGTAATGAGGATAATGTCAACTCTGTGGAAAACTCTATGGAAACTCTATGGAAAAAATTGAAATGTTAGAGATCATTCCAAAAGGAACAAACAATTTTGATGTTTGTCTCCATCTCCACTTCAAGCACCCCGGACATTACTGTGAGAAACAAAAAGTACCAAGAAAGAAGTTGTTATAAACCACCATAGCCTTTATTATATACTTAGCACTCAACCTTAATAAGATCAGCGCCTATGCCTTTAAGAGGGATGAGGAGAGAGTGGTCTTCCCAAATATGGCTGATCTAAAACTCCCAACAACATTGCTCAGTATGGCCAATGATGAGGGACATTGCAATTGTAATTCAACACCTGGCTATCTGATGGCTCTTTCTCCATTAATAATGCAAACTGTTAGGGTTATCAACTGACACAAGAGGCCTCGTGTTGTCTATATTACTATACGAATATCAGCATTATTTTTTGCTTTTCCCATTATAATTACACATACAATCATAAGATAGGCTTGACGTTTTTGATTATAGGAATATTTTTCCCCTAAAGGCCTTGGCTAATTCTTAAAGAGCTTGTCCTCTCTGTTGCTTGTCACTGAAGAGGAGGGCTATAATTTCAATGACATGCTTTGTTTCAGAAAACTGTCCCTTAGATTCCCACCCACCCCAAAACACACACTTTTGTTTTTTGTTTTGATCATTTTAACCATACATACTTCCTTAATATTTAATACTTTTAAGTATTTCACACATTATCCTTTTGAATACATAATACTTTTAATACTTGCTTTATAGCTTTTTTTACATATTTTTATTAGAATGTTTTTGTAAAGTTCTTCTTGGTTTCGCTCTTGAATTTTTCTTTGTAAAGTTATGAACATAATTACATGTTTTTATCCTTATTCAACCTCTTTCAGACTTGCCCCTTCTTCAGGTTTGTCCTTTTCCTTCCAAGAAAATATCACCGTAATTATAATCCTCCTGGATAAGCAGCTTCCCTGTTGTTTTAAACAGGAAGTGGTATAAATGACATGCCAGGTAGGATTGTGAGGTTTGGTGCATCCCATTTACTAAATCTTTGAAGTTAGCTTAATTTAGGAAAAGTGAAGATAACGACTTCTGCGAGTGCCGTTTCAGGTCGGGTTTACTCACACACCAGGAAGAAAGTTTCAGTTGCAATTACAATTCCAGGTACTTTGGGTTTGTGGAGTCTTTGGTGCCCTAAGAGCTTGCTTGTTTGCTGGCAGACTTTTCATTACTGATTAGTACTGATTATGTTATCTAGTCGGGTAAGTAAACATAAGCAAACAACCAAGCTCGGAGAGCACTAAGGACTCCACAAGGTTTTTTTTTTTACAACATAAACACAGTTGGAAGGGACCTTGGAGGTCATGTAGTCCCACCCCCTGCTCACTAACCCTAAGCTACACATATTCTCTTCTATTGGTACTTTAGGCTTATTTACTCCGGAGGGAGCAAGTGCTAATCACTTGACTAGGACACCGGTGCCGGTAACCTGCCATTTCTTCCTTCTATTTTAAAACACTCCAAACTTCACTAAGTGAAACTGAACTTAAAACCTCACCAGCCACTTCCCCCCGCCCCCCACATCCCATAGCAATTTCCTTAGAGCACTTCTGCTCCGGCTCCGTTCCTAATCACGTGCCTCCCATTCACTACATTGCCCAGAGTGCATTGGGCCGAGCGAGAGCCGCCCTTTTTTCCCCACGTCGACTAGCGTGGCCGATAAGGGCGACCTTCACGGCCGAGGCGGCGTCTGATTGGCTGGTGGCGCCTCTTGCGATGATGATTCTATAGGGCAAAGGGCAACGGAAAACGGAGGCGGAGTGGAGGCGGCCACCACGGCGGAGGGGGCGGGATTCCCGGAGGCGCCGGCGGCACCGTGGGGCCTCCCTCCCTGCCTCCCTCCGACCCCCCTCAGCATCGGGACACCGGGACACCGGGACATCGGAGCGAGAAGGCATCTGGTAAGGCGGCAGCGGGAGACGAGCGGTGCGGGGTCGGGTCCCCGAGGGCGGGTGATGGGCTCTGCTCATTAGGCCTGGGTCACCAAGAGCCCCCTTCGTGGGGCGCAGTCGTAGGCCCGTCGGCCCGGGGATTGGCGTCCGTAGACTGCCCGGGCTCTCCTCCGCCGGCGTCTCTTCTCCTGGGCGGCTGCTGACCTTGGCGGGGAGCTTCTCCCGTCCGTGCCCGTCTCACAGCAGCTGCGGCGATAAGGATTTCCTTCCCTTTTCGGGCACCTCGAGAGACAGTTCAATTTTTTATTTTAGCTATTAGTCTGGTGATTTAAAAAAAAAATATTATACCGTCCCACATTTTAAACCAGCCGTTTCATTTCTTGATGCCCTCGGAGTCTTATAGCCAAATGTTCGGCCACCTGCTTAGCCTTGACGTTTCCAACCTGAGCGGGGATTTGAGAAATGGCGAGTTAAAGAAGGCAAACGCGAACCGCAACGGAAGGTTCCCCTTTCAAATTAGTAGCTGTATTTATTTAGTGTGAGTTTGCCGTCAAGTGCGGTAGAAGATAACTTGCCTGCCTTCCCAAAGAGGCTGTCAGGTTGGTTATGGGGTGGCAGATTTGTGTACCTACTTAGGGCTGTCCTTTGGAAGTTGTAATAATAAAAAACGGGAGAATCAACAGTTTACTTTTATATATATATAGATATATATAGATATAGACTTTTAGTAGGTTTACAGGATTGGATATTAAACATAAAATGTAATAGTCTGTAGAGATTCTCAGTCATCCAGGTCATGGTTGTCCCAAAGGTGCTTTTTCAGGAGGCAACTGGACTTTATTGTTTTTTATTTTTGAAGCCGTTTCGCTTCTCATCCAAGAAACTTCTTCAGCAAGAAAGTCCCGTTGCCTCCTGAAAAAGCACCTTTACAATGTAATCCGTATTACTGTAATACGTATTACTGTAAAATGTAATACGTATTACTGCAGGTGATGCTATAAGATTTTATGATTCATTCTGTTTTTGGGTAGTATGACAGCCTTTAAAGGAACAGCAACTAGTTATATTTGTAAAGAACTTTACAGTCTTGGATGAAATACTGCCTGGGAAAATGGCAGGCTTTCAATAAGTTTATAAGAGCAACATTGCATGAAACCCACTTAGGGTAATTTGAAACTTGTAAGCATTTGGGCCTTGGGGATTAAAGTGTTCGTGGATTTACAGTACAAGGGCTGCCAAGATACTTTGGTACATTTCAGGTAACTTTAGTTCAAAAGCTGAGGTGGTGCAGCGGTTAGAGGCAGTACTGCAGGCCACGTTAGCTGACTGTGATCGGCAGGTCAGCGGTTCAAATCTCACCGGCTCAAGGTTGACTCAGCCTTCCATCCTTCCGAGGTAGGTAAAATGAGGATCCAGATTGTTGGGGGCAATATAAATATACATTGCTTACTGGTGTAAACCGCTTAGAGAGTGCTTGCACTGTGAGGCGGTATATAAATCTCATAAATAAATAAATAAATAAATAAAAAGACAGGGAGTAATATGGATGATTTGAATAATCAGCTGAAATATTTTGTGCAAGTACTGGTAAATATTAAAATAAAATGTTTTTACTTGGCTTAATAGGGAATTGAGTTATGAACCAGATTTGATATCAGCACTTGTTTAATTATTTGCTTGGGACTGAAAAACTTATCAATATGTGCAATGCTTATAAATATTAGCTATGCATCTTTATCATGGAGAAAAATCTATGGGTTTGATAGGGGTTGAAAAATGACTTGATGGTTCATAATTGTATACATTTACCCCCAAATTTAAAATACTACTTTTTTTAGAGGCATAACATACATGATGACTCTCAACCCGGCTGATCCTTCAGTACGATTAATTTTGCAGGATTGGAGCAGTAAGCCTCACTGAACTATGTGAGGTTTAATTTCCATCAAAACCACTAAGAACTGATAAGAAAGAAGATGGTAATTGTTATTAAACAACATTACTGAATATGGTAGACATCAAAGCACCTTTGAATGTTCCATCAGTTTCAGTGGAAGTAGGTCAGGACTGAGAAATCTATCCGTTCCATAACTTTTCCTTTACAGCATAATCCTATGCAAGTTAATTTTGACTGAAACTGATGGAAATCTTGGAAGTAGTGACTTAGATGTTTTCACTTCACCAGCTTCTGTTTTTCTATCATTGGGGAAACGAAAAGGAAAGTGGTAAAGGGAAAAACAGGAAGGGAGGAGGATACAGAGACACACAATAGAAGTGTGTGTGACTTTGATTACTGGTGACTGCCTGGACAAGTCTCTGCAGTGTTGTTGGCAACGTTTTCAGAAATGGTTGACCATTGCTTTCTTCTTTCTACGCCTGAGAGATAGTGACTGGTCTCAAGGTCACCTGGTTGGCTTCATGCATGCCTAAGGTGGAACTAGAATTCATGGTCTCCCAGTTGCTAGCCAGGTGCCACTACCCTAAACTACCTCTTAATAGGAGTGGGTATTTTTAAATACACACCCACATTTCCAATATAAAAAAATAGAAATATTCAACATGCTAGCTTGTAAACAACAGTGTTTGGGTGCAATTTGGAGTTACTCTGCTCTGCCCATGGCTTTTAAATTAGAAGATCTGGAAAACAATTCAGTGTTAGCTTTGAGGTACTATGTTAGAAGTTTTTAATCATAAGCAGTATCTAGGTTTTATGCTATATTTCATTAAATTATATTCTGCCTTTCTTCAAGGAGCTGAGAAAGAATTTCTTGCTGCTGGTAGTATACTATTTTGCCATGTACTTACCTATGTCATTAAGCCAAGTGATTATTTTGTTTTGAAAAACATAATTCTAACTAAGGGGATATATATCTATGAAGAACGGGTAGAAGAAGAAGAAAATCAAACAACAACCCAGATAAAAAATGAAATGTCTAAAGAGAGGATTCTAGCCTGATTCCCTTTTTCTCCTTGGAATTACGTTTGTACAGAGAAGCATTTTTAACAATTTCCATCTGCCATGTTTGAGCTAAAACACTTCAGACTGGTTTATAAACAATGGGTATCAGTTCAAGATATGCTATAGGAGCTTCTAGGTCAGAGGTCTTCAAACTTGGCAACTTTAAGACTTGTGGACTTCAACTCCCATAGCTGGCTGGCTGGAGAATTCTGGGAGTTGAAGTCCACAAGTTTTAAAGTTACCAAGTTTGGGGATCCCTGTTCTAGGTAAACAGAGATATACTTTACATATTGTGTAATATGTATTACATGTATGCAATGAAATTTCATTTTAATGTATGCCAATTAGCGTACATTCAAAATGACAATAAAGTTATTCTAAGTCTAAGTCATCTTACACTGCATATTAAGGTGTATACTAGTACACTTTACATACTTAATTGGAACACTGACTTGTATCCCATCTTTCTTCACATTTGTTTAATACTCTGTTCCATATGTTTTGTGTACTCAACAGCTGAAAATTCTAGGTTAAATTCTGTATGTGTCATCTTCAAAAAGCTTCCCTGTTAGACTATTTTGTATAGGAACATTGTATAATTGATTTGGGTAGAATATTGTTGATGACCACCTGCTCTATGAATAATGTTAAAAATGATTATAAAGACACCTGCAGCATGCGAAATTTAAAATGTTAATTGAATTAATGACATATTAGAAAGGATTCATTATGAATAAACTAGGCCAAAGTACACATACTGTACCAAGCAATAAAGTAAACTCTTTTCATTTCAAATTTATGGCAACTTTTTTTACTATGTGTTATCCAGTTGTTTAGAGATACAGTGGGGGAATTTCATTTGGCTGTTTATTAAGTTAACAGTGGCCATATTGAAATCCATGTATTTTTTTCTTGCAAAAGGAGCCATAGAATAAACACTTTGCTACCTGTGGAGTTAACAAGTTGAATAAAAATTTCTCTTCTGCTTAAAAAAAATCTTTCCAGATGGTAATTGGTAATAATCCAGATTGCTTATGACAAATGCAAAATCTAGTTTTTCTCCACTTTATTTCTACTACATAGGAAAGGCTTCAGCTTCACTGATTACTTTCAGTACAAATATCTGAAATAAACTAACCATAATTCTTGACTACTAGGCCTGGTTTTAAAAGGCAATTTTCTGACCAGGTCATTGGATTTACTAGTAATTTTAGTGCACTTATATTGGATTTCGTGATTGCTCATATGTTATACGTTGATAGTGGCCAGATAAGTAGAAGAAACTCAAATAGGATGAGGAGCTGTTTAATATAATGGCATCTCTGGATATTTAAATAGCAAAATATCAAATCCTAAGCTAGTTCAATCTCCATGGTTGTATAATTTAGGGATAAAGCCTATTTTATCTACCGCTGATACAATTATCCAATCATACAGTTGAAATGTGTACTATACATATATTTGTTTGTGTCTTTTGTTTGAGAGATAGTAAATGAAATAACCTGTATTCACAAAGTGCTGCATAAAATACAACCTTTGCTTACTGATCGCTACTTAGCAGTATCTTTAGTATACGTAGACATGGAAAGATATCACAAGTGAGCAATGTTAAAAAACATTTTATCAGCAGCAATATTGAAGCCTTATAGAGGCGAAGTTCACAAAAAAGTTTGTTGACTTTTTGATTGCATAAGCTTTACAAATTAGATTGCTGAATGGTTGTTTAAAGAACATTTGCTCAATAGTGTGCATCTTTGTGTGGCCTGTCTTCATTTCTAAGGGGCCATTTGTACTTCAGTATAAATAACTGCAGTCTTTAAAAATTAAGGGACATCATGTTATTTGGGTGAAAATGGATATTTGTTAAATACTCTATATTGGCTGACTGTCAAGAAATGTCCTACTAAATAAACATGACTCAGTCATCCTTTGTTATATCTTTGTCCTTCTGTTCCCCCCCCCCCAACCTAGATGCAGCTATTTGTTCATTTTATGCAATGTCTTCAGTTCCTTGCTTTGAAGATGCCAAGCCTCCATATCATCTGCTTTATTTTACTTGGCTACCTTAAAGTTTGAATGAAACATTGCATTGTAATTTATTTTAACTTAGTACCATCATGTATTTTGATTTTGTCATTGCATGGACTTGGGACAAGCCACAAGTCAGTTTGTTACATTCAGGCTGCAGATCAGAATTGTGCAGATTTATTCCCATTGGGTTTTCCAACATAATCCTTCTATGTATTCTGAGAGGTGTAGTTAATTTGCACAAAACAGGAGAATCAGTTGTTTATCTCTGAAGTACTGTAGAATTGATTTTGGAGCAGGACAGTGATATATGTTGAAGGAATAGGTTTGAATTTTGGAGTGAGGATGCCATGTCTTATTTATATAATTTTATTTGGCAAATTACTTGTCATTTAGCCTCATTAGTTTACCATCCATCCATGGCAAGGCATTTTCAAAGGCACAGCAATACTTTTATCAAGTTTCCACATGCTTGCTGCCCTCTAAAATTCAGAAAACTGACGAGAAGCAATATATTGTACAGCGTTTCACGCACCAGGCAAATGGGTGCTTTTTCTGTTTTAACTTAATAATAAAGGGTGTTCTTGGTGCAGGGTATTCATTACAATTAAGACACTGGCTGGATCATATATTTAATCAGATCAATTAAAACACTCATGTTCTGTGAATTTGCACCAAGTACTAAATTTGATTAATTTCAACCTTGTCTTACTTTTTATGGCATAATATTTTATGCAATTCCAGCCTGTTTGTTAATTTATGTCTGTCTGGGTGTATTGTGTAAACCAAGAAAATGTAATAATTCAGAATCCAATCGGGGTCGGTCACTGGGACCAGAGGTTGAGTCTTCCGAGCTTTTGGACTCTTGACCGACCCAGACTGGATTCTGCAACATTATCTTGGGACACGTACGTTTGCCTTCATTTGTGCAGTAATTCAGTAATATCCAATGGTGCCATGTTATACAAACTGAGCCAGCATGTTATAGTGGTTGTTCTGCCAGGCGGAGAGGCCTGTGTGCAAATATGTACTTTTCAAAAAAATTTACCAGTAACTTTAAATACCTAGCTTGTTGTATATAGCTTAGGAATGAAATGGGAAGGGATGAAAGAATGCCTATAGTCCGAACCTTATTTCTTTCCCTATTTTAAAATAGAATATGAACATGCCATACTCTAGAGTTCATACTCCTATTTTAAAATAGGAGCGCAATGGCTCAGTGGTTAAAGATGCTGAGCTGCTTGTCAGCTGAAAAGGTGACAGCCCAGGTTTGAGACTCGAGTGCTGCACGACAGGGTGAGCTCCCGTTACTTGCCCACCTAGCAGTTCAAAATCATGGGAAATGTGATTAGATAAATAGGTACCACTTTGGTGGGAATGTAACAGCATTCCGTGTGCCTCAGCATATAGTCAGGCTGGCCACATGCTCATGGAAATGTCTTTGGACAACACTGATTTCCTCAGCTAAGAAATGGAGATAAGCACCACCCCCTAGAGCAGTGTTTCCCAACCTTGGCAACTTGAAGATATCTGGACTTCAACTCCCAGAATTCCCCAGCCAGGCCATGACCCATTCGCTGGCTGGGGAATTCTGGGAGTTGAAGTCCAGATATCTTCAAGTTGCCAAGGTTGGGAAACACTGCCCTAGAATCAGAAATGAGTGGATAGGGGAAACCTTTACCTTTATTTTTATACCATTTTTAAAGCCATCTATCGCCGAATTCTCCCATAAAAGCATCTGGAGTTTTGAGTGCTCCTTTGTATTCAAACGGCTAGGAGCTCATTTCAGTAGATGTAACATCATGAAAACACCAGCCCTGATTCGATTCATGTAGAGTTATTCTTTTCTGGATTGCTTTTACTTAATACAAATTGTCAGGTACTGTAAATTCAGTGGATCTCACTGAAATCAGTCCTGTTGAGTAGGTTGTATCTGAGTCCTTGAGGCAGAGGGAACCAAACAATATGGCCCCAAAAACATCTGCATAATTACAGGAAGTTGTCCTCTGCATGCTTAGTTAAATTTACAGTTTAAAATAAGTGGCACTTCTGACTGGCTCTGACCATATGTTATTAGCAATACTACTACTATGAAGCTAATAACAGTACTTTAATTCAGTAATTACACAGATGTACTGTATCGAAAACACAGAATTATGGGATATGGATTAGGAAGCCTGATTTATTTAGAGAGTCCTGTTTTGATGCTATGGGCATTTAGTTATGCCGGTATGCAAATTACTGCATTTACCTGAAGTGAAGGCTGACATTTCCTTCCATAATAATTTAACTTAAAATGGGATTATTGCCTTGTGAAGTATGTAGGAAGACAGGCAGGTGAAGTATTTTTATTTAGTCATCTTTTTATGATGAGGTTTATTTTTTTCATAACTCTGATAAAGTATTTTGCAAGTAAAGACAGCTTGGCCATCAATAAAAATGTATGTATGAATGTTTTGGTATATATTTGATGAATAATCAGAATATGTATTATATTCTAATTGATTACAATTGTATTCAAATTATTGAAGACAATTGAATTTTTAAATTTAAAATCCTTATTTATTGTCTTAATATTTTATACTGCATTTTATTCAATATCTCTAAGCCTCTATAAGTAGTGTTAATAGCATTCCATCTGAATCCACATGACATCTAGCTGATTAATAGTGACCACACACAATAGAATAGTTGTTGAATTGGTTATCTATGTCTGTTAGAAATCTGAGATAACAAAATTGTTTTGTTTTTTAACATTGCACTAATATTAGCTAGGAAGCTTACCATATTATAGCTCACTGTACTCATTATTAAAAGGGGAAGTAAGTACACACTTATGGAATTTCTAATATTAAATTTGAGAAGAATTGGTTTCTAGGCTCCGTTTCATTTAAAATGATATAATCCTTTTATTTTTTAAATATTATACACTTATGATTTTTAAAAACGTTTAAGTGTAGTATAAGGTATTTTTGTGATTGAAAAGCACAATCTATGTCTGGAATTAGAGGATTGTATTTTGTGTACTTCTAATAATGTCACCTCTTCCAATCAGTATCGGAATATGGCTTGTACATTGCTTACGGTTAAAAAGCATTATTGGTATTGGGTGGAGGTGACACTTTTACTTTATTAAAGCTATCAACAAATTTCCCCAGCTGCTTTTCAGACATGTATTCAAGGTCAAGGAGGTTATATATAATTAAAAATTAACAATTTATGTTGAATGAGAACCCAGTTTATGCAGAGTTATAAGATAGAAATCTTCCACTATCTAAAACTAGATAAAACTAAATTTATCTTTATCTAAAACTAGATAAAGAGAAGCAATACTACTACGGTAATAAAAATATTAAAAGTATGTCTCACTTTTCCTCTAAAGTGGTATTCAGCTTCTACCAGACAAAGGTTGATTCTTGACAAGATTTAGTAGAATAGAATAGAATAACAGAGTTGGAAGGGACCTTGGAGGTCTTCTAGTCCAACCCCCTGCTTAGGCAGGAAACCCTACACAGTAGGGATTGTAGTGATCTAAAGTAGAAGATCATTGCCGTAAGTAATACAACTGTTTCCTATTTTCCACTCAGCGACCACCTTGTGAGTTGAATTGGGCTGAACGACTGGCCCAAAGTCAGTCAGTTGATGCCTAAGGCAGGCCTAGAATTTTAACAGTTTCTCAGTTTGACTCCCGTTTTGTTTCATAAAACCATAAGTATGAAGTATAAGAACCGCATCGTTCAAAATTGAGTTGTTCATGTTGTTGCTGCAAAAAGATACAACTTAAGCCAAGCATTTTGGCTGCATATACAGTGCTCCATCTATCCTTTTCCTGACATAGAATTCCCCATCTGATCCCTTAAGATAGCAAAAACACTTGTACTTCCATTACTTGTCCACATTGCCATTTCATTTACTATTTATTTGTCATCCATATGTTATACATGCATTTTCTGTGCAGGAGAGAAGTACGGAATATAACTGCTGCCTGACTTTGCTTGTATTGCACTGAAATATTTCATTGTCTGCCTGAGCAACCTGCTGTTAGAAATCTAGGCTGCTGTGTTTAATACAGCTTTCAAGTATGATAAAAGCAGTAAGTAAGATCATTGATTCTTCCTCCCGGAGAATTTGCTGTTGCTGATGTTCTGGTTAACAAAACACTGAATTATCTTCTTTCCTTTTGATAAAACTAAAAGGCATATACTTTCTAATTGATTTGTGACGTTGAAAGTGACCCCTGGCAGATAAAATGTGTGGTGCTCTGTCCATAAACCAGCTATAGAAAGCATTCATCTCAATATGGAGGTTTCAGGAGAGAACTTTATTTTTGACTTAGTGTTTGAATTGTGAACAATTTCCTGACAAGCAGGATTTCTCTAAGGAATTTGTTTCTGCTTTTAGAATGTACAGTATAGGATGCTGCAGTTGTCTGATTTCTGGGTCCATTTTGTTAGTACAATACAAAGCAATTATATAGATCTTTCAGTTGGATTTCAGGCTAGGATTCAGTACTGAGACAGTCTTGGTGGCACATGTTGATGGTTCATGCGGAACCCGATGGAAGGGGGACATCCGTATTAATGCTTCTTTATCTTTCAGCATCCTTCAATGCTATTGATCACAGAATCCTTTTAGATTGGCTGTGGGAGTTGGGAATTAGGGGCTGTGGCTGGCAATTGAAACCATTCTTTTATGACGATTCTTGTCTTTTCTTCATGACCAGTTCCAGTTGGTGTTGGCAAAGGGGGGAGAGATTGTCCTCCAGGCCCCTCTTATGTGGGGTTCTGTAGGGGTTCAATGTTTATTTATTTATTTATTTATTTATTTATTTATTTATTTATTTATTTATTTATTTATTTATTTATTTATTTATTTATTTATTTATTTATTTATTTATTTATTATTTGTTCTTATATGCCGCCCTACTCCCGGGGGACTCAGGGCGGCGTACAACAATTGTGTAAGAACATTAATAATAAGCAATAGTTTAAAAAACAATGTTAAAAGATATACAAAAATTAAAAAGTATTCACAATCAGTCATACCAAGGGGGGAATTCAGATGGATTTAGTCGTTCCCCCCTGCCTGCAGGAAGAGCCATGTCTTGACGGCTTTCCGGAAGGCCAGCAGGGTGGGGATGGTCCGGGTCTCTGGGGGAAGTTGGTTCCAGAGCGCGGGGCCCCCCACAGAGAAGGCCCTCCTCCTAGGGCCCGCCAGCCGGCATTGTTTAGCTGACGGGACCTGGAGGAGGCCCACTCTGTGGGCCCTAACCGGTCGAAGGGAAGTATGAGGCAGAATGCGGTCCCGTAGGTATCCTGGTCCTAGGCCATGTAGGGCGTTAAATGCTCCATACCTTCCTGTATTCTTACTTTTTGATTCATTTGATTAGTCAGGGAAATAGCAATCCAGCTGAGCATGTTTGAAACTTCGTGTTTAATTGGCTTACAGAAATCTGATATTTGTATTGTTGTTATTGTTCCTTCTGGTTATCTTTCATAAGATGATTCAGCATTTGTAGTATATACCATTACTAGCTGGATACCTGTGCTTCGCTACGGAACTATGTGATTGGGTGGCGATTCGTAACAACCTGTTGTCTCTGCTGTGGAGAACGATATCTCTCTTTTCAAAATCCTGGGCGACAATGAGAACAGCCACTTCTGTAGTCGTGGGGGCATTGAAACGACCTCGGTGCTCTCCAGAAGGCTTCCTATCGGCGTTAATCACCACTTGGAAGTCCTTGTGGCCCTTAGGAACAGAATCAACAGCAGCCTTAAGTTCCAGAATATACTTGTTGTGTTCACGCAGCAACTTCTGCAGTTGGCTAACCAGTTCTGGATTAATGCCCGGGTAGATTCCACAACGGATGTCCCTCTCATTATCATCACCAACAAAGTATATCTGGAGAAGTGAAGGCTGCTGCTGAGGCCCTACCATGATACTCCCTATCCTGTGGTAGACCTGCCCCTGCACTTTGAATGTTGGCATAAAATTTCCCTCCTTCACCTCTGGCTCCAAAAGACATCATTTGAGAGCATCTGTTGTACTTCCAGGCAGCAGAAAGAAACTGGTCTGCCATTGGATGCTGGTGGGTGAGAAGGCTGTGTAAGGGTTCAGGGGAGGGCTTAAGGGGAGGGAGCTGGACTTTACTGCCACTGCAGCACATCCCGGGAGTCTCATCCTGCCACTTCAGGGCACGGCACCAGGCACAAGGTAACCGAGGTCCGAGATCAATAACCTTTCGCCTGAAGTAAACAATCTGAGGTTCATATTTAAAACCAGACAAATACTTATTAGTCCAAGGCATTGATCTGATTTGTGATATCTTTTCATTGTATTTATCTGTAGCTGCCTGATTAACGCAGGGGTTATTAGATGCATGCTTTTTTACAGCCTCTCTATTGACTTTGGGATGACTTTGATGATACTTTTTTGCAGCTTCCCTTACTTGTGTTTTCCTAATCGCATCTGTAAATCTTTTCGTGCGTTTTCCCCCTCTTTTCCCTTTAACTGGTGTTACAGTAGAAGGAACAGATTCATCTGAACTGAGGAGGTCAGTGTAAGAAGTGATTTGGGGCTGGGACACTATGCAGGAGAAATTCGGTTCACAATCGACTCAGTGGTGGTCGGTGATTGAAGCTCATAAGGGAATATCTCTTCTGCCGCCTTGAGTTTGAAAGCAGTTCCATAGGTGGAAGGCGTAGACATTTTGGTGAGGTAGCGACGTTTAGTACTGTAAGGAGCCCCAGACCTCTCCTGAGTGAAGGAGTGGAACGTCTGCCAGTTTGAACTGAGGTAATGGAATGTGAGGCAAGTGGCAGTTGGAACAGAGTTCTTTTCAAGTGGGGAGGGGGAGTAGAACATCTAACTCCTTAGCATCAGAGCATGTTAATATACTGTATATGAATATAGTGTATATGAAATGCTAATGATCTGATGGTCATTTTGAAAAATCCTTTCTTAGCGAGCACCTAGAAGCCAAGAGGAACGTACGTGCCAAATTTCAAGTTTGTAGGCTTTACTGTTCTGGAGATTTTATGATGAGTGAGTGGATTTTTATATATATAGATTGGGGTATTCAGACACGATTGGATTTTAGCTTTAAGATTTTATGAATATCCTCTATCCTGTTTCTTCTTGTCCGCTGAGAGATCAGAATATACCGTAGTCATCTTATTTAGGAGTTATAAAAACAGAAATGTTTAATGGTTGCTCCTCTCATTCAACTGCAGGCGGCAAATGTCTAATCAGTTGTTGCAGAATTATATTCCCTGTTCTTGGAGTTATTAAAAGAAAGTTAAGAAAAAGTAGTTACAAAAAATATCAGCTGTGCTTAGAACTGAATTTGGCTGGTTTCCACTCATTTGTCACTTGTCTTTGTTTGTACAGTATTTATTTTATTGCAGAGAATCTAAGTAAATAATTTCTGGATCTATGCAGCAGGGCTAATCCTGAAATAGAAAGAAAGAAAATTGTCTGGACCTCATAGGAATTGACTCAAATGCAATAGGCCAAGGAATTTCTTTGTCCTTTTGCAATTCTGTGATAGAATCAGTATTATCACTTAACTGACCCTGACTATATCATATGCAAATCGAGAGTTGTTGAATAATAGGACAATTTTAAGCGACGTTTAGCAAAGTGACGTTTACCCCATAAAAGAAGCTTGCGTATGACTCTACCCCAGATCTCGTGCTAAGTCATGGGGTCCAAAGTAGATTTAAAGGTTGAAGATATTGTTATAAATAATTAGGTGGTTAGCCATTTAGTTCAACTTTGAAGCATTTGATAAAAAATAGCAAAACCTCATGTGCCTTTTTATGATAATAAAGGAAATATGAGCTCATAAAAATGATTATCATTGTAACAGCTAATTTCTCAATAATGTATCATTGCAGCTTAGCTGAAAAAAACTGTTCAATTTCTACAGAACACTTGTGTTTAGGCAGTAAGTTTGTCACCTTTATATACAATGCAGGAGTGAAGGGTGTTTAGGATAATGTGCAAAAATTTCAATATTAATGTTTATGATATCTTAAGTATTAAGTATGGTATTTTGGCACTTGACCCCTGGTGCCAAAAAGGTTGGGGACCACTGATATAGTAGATTTAACAGTTATTTTGAATAATTTGAATTCTTAGTCAACAACACAACATCACCAGCATATAAAATGAAGTAGATATATATTCACATCCCTAACATGACCACAAATATTATTTACATGTTTATCCATAAATACATAAAATAACCACGGGACCATTACACATCTTGTTTTTCTCCCTGATGAGCTGTTAGGTATTCCATTTCTTCCCATCTATGTTCTATACCAACATGCTTATTTATCTTATTCAGCAAACAAACATAATCTCCACATTCTCACTTAACACTTAATAATTCTAACATACAGTATCAAAAACTTTCTTTAAATCAACAAATGAGCAAGAAACGTTCTCAACACTTTCAGTGACTTGCTAAAGAGCAAAAAATCTGTGTAGTCCTTGCTATGTTGCACTTCCCAACTTCTGCTCGCTGTCAGCTCCCCTACCTGTCAATCAAAATTATGCCAAGTACCTTAAAGCAGGAATGACTCCCTTATATACATTTTCTAAAATGTATAGGCAGTCCTCAACCTATAACCATTGATTTAGTGACCATTCAAGGGCACTTACGATTGGTCCTCACCGTTACGACCATTGCAGCATCCCCCCAGTGACATGATCAAAATTTTGGCAACTGGCATGTTGTGTACTGACAATTGCAGCATTCCAGAGACACATGATCACCATTTCCAACATTCCTGTCTGGCTTCCGACAAGCAAAGTCAATGGAGAGAGCTGGATTTGCTTAACAATTACATGATTCACTTAACACCTAGAGTGATTCATTTTACAACTATGGCAAAAATCCAGCCCAACTTCCCTTATACTATTATTCATTTTTATAAAAATGTGTTAAAAGCTTAACTTAACTTAAAAAAAAATCTGCCAAGTACTTTTAGAGATATAGTTAACAGATTAACCCATCTGCAGGTTTTTTATTTATTCTTGCTACATTTTCCTATTTTATAGGAAAAGAATATAATAACCATATTCTTCCAATAATTAAGGACACACTTTACATAGATGTTATACAGGTGTGTAAATGCTCTGCAAGGAAAGCACATTCCTATGTTAACATTTCTTCTCCTATGTTAACTGTGTCTATCCTTAACGCCTTTCAACATGCTTATTATAGCATTTATGGTTTCTTTTTCTTGGACAATAACACAGCATTCATTTCAGTTCCATTCTCCAGCATATCACAGTTCTCCTTCCCATGCAGGTCTCTGAAATTAGCACTTTTAGCCTTTTCTCAGTTCAACTTCATCCCAACTCACTTCATTAGTTTTATTTTTAATTCCATTCACTCTGCTGGAGGCTCCCTGTTTGACTCGTTTCAATGGATTCCTGCTTTCATAGACATCCATTATTTATCTGTATGACAGCAGTTCCTACTTTATGACAAACATTTTGTTTGTAATTAAATCTGTTTCACTTTATATGTATTAATCGCTGCATTCAGTGGCAGCAAAGAAAGACATCTGATTAAAACTTTTTTGTTTAGTGGTCCGCTGGATGTTTGTTGATACTTTGTTAATGCAACAAATTCTTGATGGCTATGGCTTTTGGTACCTGTAAAAAGAAAAAATGCTAGATAGGTTTACATAACTTTGGGTGGGGTGACATGTTTATCATTATCAACTTTGTTTTTCAGAACTAACCAATTCGTCACGGCCTCTTGCTGGAGAAAATAAGAACTTCTTTTCAGGAAGAGCCTTGATCTCATGAACGAATCAACAGATCTTGGGAATGCAAGCACTCTGGAGCCAGTTATACGGCTCAGGAAGGGACACATGCCCAATTCTGCTGGGCAAGAATATGATCATAGCGACAAGTCCAGTGAGCAGGAACCCCTCTTAGTAGAACCATCAGCATCATCTGAAAAGGTAACAGTGAATAATTGTTATACTGAAATTTGAACACAAAAGACAGACTTCCTTGAATTATGTGTTTACTTGAGTTAATGATTACAATTGTATAAATCTGAAAGATGGTTTTCTAGAGTACCTTAGAACAATTACGGTCTATTGTGTTTTCCCCAAAAATAAGACCCTGTCTTATATTTTTTTGAACCCTGAAATAAGCGCTTGGCCTTATTGCCATGCACTCAAAAGCCCGATTGGGCTTATTATCAGGGGATGTCTTATTTGGGGGGAAACAGGGTATTTTAATATACTTGATTCCCAAGCTGCAGGCAATGGTCATATTGCCTTCTAGAGTGGCTGAAGTTTTTTAGCTGTTTTCAAGGCCAATCCTATGTAATCAGTTTTATTTTTGTTAATATGTTTACCAGGGCAGACAATAAGAAGTGAAGTCTTAGGAAAATGACATATCGGTGTATTACCCACACTGGATATAAACATCTTTTCTATAGGCTGTTTGAAAATTCAGGATAAATGGTAGATCCAAGACTACTGAATTGCATTTCCACCTATACACCTAAATTGTACCTGCACTCACCTTTCTGTAGCATTGAAACAAACAACAAAGCAATCAATAACTATCCTAATGAACTTATTTTGTAGTCCTTAATACAAGGTATTGCACCTAATTGACATAGAATTTATATTCATATTGATTGTTTCCTGATTGCTTACTTGAACCCTATGACAACCATTCTTGACAAATGTATCTTTTCTTTTATGTACACTGAGAGCATACACACCAAAGACAAATTCCTTGTGTGTCCAATCACACTTGGCCAATAAAGAATTCTATTCTATTCTATTCTATTCTAGAAGATGTTCTTTCAGCCGTTGGGCAGAGTGTTTATGTTATCATTTAGATCTTTAACTAGGGTTCTCTTCGACAGTTAACACCATAATGTTAAATAATCTGCCATGTTTTGGAGCCCTTGAGAAGATTTGGAATTTTTGCCAAGAATACTCTTCCCCCAAAACATTGTAAGAACACTCAGAGAAACAAAGCATCTAGAGCCGTGATGGCGAACTTATGGCACGCGTGCCAGAGGTGGCACACAGAGCCCTCTCTGTGGGCACGCGCACCGTTGCCAGCTGGTTCTGGGTTCCGTCGCACGCATGCGCACTGGCCAGCTGGTCTCTTCTGGGTTCCGGTGCTGCTGTGTGCGTGCACATGCGCACACTCCAGTTTCGGCCCTCGGTGCCGAAAAGGTTAAACATCACTGATCTAGAGTATTGATACTGATCAGGTTTTAAAATACATTTGTTTAGACTAAATCTGTTTAACTGAGAGCTAATCTCTATTAAATTGAGAGACAACGAAGTTTTGGACAGGCAATGAGAAGACCCATGTTCAAGTCCTTCCTTAGAAGTTCATTGAAAATGGGAGAAAGAAAATTGTATTTGCCAAGCTAGAGTTTCAATGTGTTCATACAAATGTTTTCTAACTACAGTGTTTCCTGTTATTTAATAAGGAGAGCTTAAAGGACTCTTTCTTTAAATATCTCTTCTCTGCCTCTCTGTTGCACAAACGTATCTGAAATATGGTGGGATTGTACAACTGTCCTAATCACGGCATTATTTGACAAATGACATTGATTGTCTTCTGTTTATTCAGAAGACTATTTATTCAGTATTCGCATACTTCTTTTAGCTATAGCTTGTATGAATATTCTTGTTGGCAATGTGATGAAGAAGATATTGAGGCTAAGGAATGCAGCAATTCTGAACATGGGTCTCTGGAAGAAGGGAGAGAACATGCACCTGAACATAACCTGTAGAGAGGTTGAGCCAATGTCATAGTATAACTTTAAGAGCATGACTTTGTTTTCATCCCGCTGTGCAACAAGCATTAAATGCCCTCAGTAGGTTATACTGGCTCATCTCAAGGGTTTCTGCAAATTGCTCTTACATTAGAAACTTTAAAGAACTTCAAAAAGGTTCTTTAAACCCAAAAAGATACGAAGCCCTACAGGAAAAGTGGTGAGCAAGATATTCTGTTGAATTAAAAATTCACACTTATTTTCCTGCTCTAAGCAGCACAGTCCATTCATTTTGTTTAGTGTGTACTTATCATCTGAATTTGCGCACGGGTTGCAAAATGGAACGGGCAGATTATAGTATTTGATTCCTAACAAGAAAATCAAATAGGGCCAGGATTAAAAAGAAGAAGGAACACCAATTTTCATCTTGCCAGGAGACAGGGAGACAGGAAGTGAATGGAGAAGTTGCCTCAGATTCAGAAACTACTGTGAGTCATGCAATCCAAGTTAGATTATGCCCTCTTGTCCAAATTCCATGTATTGCTGCTCTGGAGCTTCTCCTTTTCAACGCAGAAAGCAAGTGTATGTTTTCAGTGTGGTTTCTGATGGGGCTTCATAAGTCAGGAAAGCAAAGCATTAGGTTAAAGCGAAGATATGGTTGAGAGAAAATTCCAATTCTGTCCACATCATTGAAGGAAATCATAGGACCAAGTCCCTGGTTTTGCTTTAGTGCCACAAGCCTCTCTGTGTTCAAGATATGATAGATATTTTATTTTAAAACTCATTATGAAAAACAAAGAGCTGCTTTGTGTACTCATGAAGAGAAGGAAATATTGCTGGCTGACTGGCTTCAGACAGTTCAAGTTCGTAAATCTGCATACAGACTCTATGCCTTGAAGTGCACTGCTAGTTAAATTACGCATCTCAAAATGGCTACTGCCCAAGAACTATAGTGCAATATTACTAAGGTTTATAAGTGGAATTTAGTCCCAATCAGTCCTGTCATAAAAATAGGCTGTTTATTTGGAAAATATATAGTGTAGATCAGTAGTGGGTTCTAAAACCCTTTACTATTGGTTCGTGCGGGCAACGCTTCTGCACATGCGCAGAAATGTCCCCGGCAGGTGGGCGGAGTCTCCCGCCACCAGCGCTACCAGTTCTAAGAACTGGTCCGAACCGGGAGCAACCCACCGCTGGTGTAAATATTTCTCTATCCGCATTTATATTAAAACCTTTGTTTGATTAGAAACAGGAGCATATGAATAAAAATATAAGAAACTAGTACTGAATGTGTTTATAGAAAATACACCATCATAAAGAGGACATCAGATCTATTTTCTAAAACCTTCTGTGGTAATGAATCTATTAGAGATCTTGATGCATTGCCTCATCTGTTCTTTCAGACATGATGATAAAGCTGTTTTATTGGACTATTTATTGGATATTCTTTTAATGTTTAAATACTCCAGCAAATGCTTTTCTAAAAGAAAGAAAATGCCATTTACTAATGGCATCTCAAAACATGAAATTGCATCAGGTGTAACTTGCATGTTGATTTTCCTTTTTAACTGGATAAACGACTTTTGAAATTTGAAGTAATCTCTGTATGTACTTAATTTTTTAAAAAACCAGTAAGACTTACTAGGTGATAAGTATTCAGGGAGTGGGAAGGGCAGAATTATGTATAACAGTGTTTTCAAACTTGGCAACTTTAAGATTGTGGACATGAATTCCACATGCTGGCTGGGGAATTCCGGGAGTCAACACCTTTAAAGTTGCCAAGTATGAAAACTACTAGTGTATAATATATTGAGGATGATATTAGTTTTTCTATCCCAGTGGAGGTTAAAGATCTACCATATATAAGTAGCAACAAATCTAAATTACTGGGCTATTGCTTTGGAAAACAGTATGTTTGGTCCTGGATTCCTTTGTGTGCATATTTATGCTTCCATTTTTGGGAGGGGGTTTGCATTTGTAGGGGGGATATTTTGTGGCACATTTGAAATTACATTGTTTGCTGTCCAGAACCATATGGATTGGGTGGGGCTATAGGCAGTTTTTAAAATAAATGAATAAATATTCAAGTTTCCCATCAATACTTCTGCTTTTTTCTCTGTGTTGGAGCGGTCTGTCTTTCCTTACTTCCTTTATCTCTCTCTGCCCTTTGCTCTTGAATGGTTGGCCTATCTTTGTTTCCCCTGCTGTTTCTTCAGTTACTGATATCGCCTAAACAAATGCCTCTTACTGTGGTTTTTGTTAAACTGGCACACTCAAATGCATGTGACTTTTATCACCTGATGAATGGGCTTTTTATGTACAGCTCTGAAAACCTGCACTTGACTCTCTCCTTTCCCCCCCCCCTTTATAATCCTCCAATGGCAAAAAGGAACAAAAGGCTGTTTTCTTCTCATTTTTTTCCAGCCACCCTAGCTTTTTGCTCTTGATGGATGGTGGGTTTTGTGTAAAAGGCCTGCATCTGTGGTGTTCTGTGCATTTTTAGTGTGTGGCCTAGAAGCGTAACTGTGAAATTTTGGATCCGTTGCGCTGAGGCCTTCGGTACAGCGTGAAGAATAATGAACCATGGCACTTGACTCTTCCTCATGGCAAAAGCCCAGCTGGAACATTTGTTAGACAACCCGGGCCTTGGTGACTTCTGAATTCAGCTGTTTGACCTTTTGGAAAGGATCTGTCACTAAGCCTGCTTTGGAAGTTTAAAAAAAAAAGTTTTTTTAGTTACACCAGAGTAAAAATGAGAAAGAAGATATACAACAGTAACAAAGAAAAATTAAGCTAAAATATTAAAAAGCATAAAATATTTAATTTTTTTTCTTAAAAGTACAGAAACTGTTTTTTAGTTCTTGTGAGGAAAAGGTAACTATAAAAACGTTCTTGAGGCGGATCCTCAGAAAATTCTACCCAGTCCATAGAGCTATGGGGCTAGAACAGCCCATCCTGGACTTTTCCTTCGATTCTCGGAAAAAGGGCGTATCAGGTAAGAACCAACGCCCTTTCTGATTTAATTTCTGAGTTTGCAATATATTTATTTTTTGCAAGGAGTTGCAAACATTCAGGACAAAACCCTCAAACATAACAAGGTTTTCTTTCTGTTTCTTTGTGCCCCTCACAAATGTATAACTCTGTAAAGCTGCTTTGGAAATTGTTAGGAAACCAAGAGGCGCTGCAGCTCACAAAAGCTTATCTCTTTTAACAAAATTTGTTAGACTGAAAAGGTGCTACCGGATCCCTTCTAATTTTGGTCACGATAAACTAACATAGCTTTCCTCTTGCAGTGTCTACAGGTGAGGAATGCTGAAGAGGAGAATTAATTCAGTGAGGGGTTATTCTGTTGTCAAATAAAATACACCATTTCATATAATCCTTATAAATGTCTTAATTTTCTCGGAAACTAGTTCAGTACACATTATAGCAAGGATGAGCCACGGGACCTATTTATGTATCCTCCATTATTTTTCTCATATGGGATTTTTCTCATATGTCTTATATGGGATCCCAACATAATATCCATAGCAGAAGTAGGTTTGTACAAGGTCTTATGATGGCCTACTAGATATCCTTCCCTTCTTGATTCTTTTTTGGGAAGTCCAGAAGGAAATTTCAGAATTCTTCAGAACATTGGATTCCCAGATTGACATATTTTGAATATCCCTAGTGCAGTGTTTCTCAACCTTGGCAGTTTGAAGATGTGTGGACTTCAACTCCCAGAATTCCCCAGCCAGCGTTGCTGGCTGTGGAATTCTGGAAGTTGAAGTCCACACATCTTCAAACTGCCAAGGTTGAGAAACACTGCCCTAGTGTTTTATATCTGTAATTATGCTCGGTTGCAGCTGATTTGTACAATTAACTCTAATGTATTCCCCATTTCAAATATGCCAGTATCTCCCCCTCCCAAATTGGAGATCTCTATGCTAAGATATAGACAGCTCAGCAAGCAGAGGTATTTGCTGCAGATATATTTTTGTTCTTATACAAAGTTTACTGAGTTCAGTTTCAGACATCTGAAATGTATTGAGAAATCTTACCACATAATATAGTTTGGTCAAAAACCACCTTGACCAACACCACTTTGAGAGTGGTGCGGTGGTCTAGAGGTGGAGCTCTCGCCTCACAATCGGGAAGCTGCGAGTTCGATCCTAGGTAGAGGCAGATATTTCTCTCTCTGGGCACAATGAGAATATAACTGCTGAATAAAGCTCCGCATTGGCGACAGGAAAGGCATCCAGCCATTAAACGCTCGGCTAGCTCCATTCAGTTGCCCAGACTCCACCCCGCAAGGGATTATGGGGTCGTTAAATGAATCTGTTCTCTGTGTATTAAGTTGTTCAAATCTTCATTTGATGACACGTCAAAAAGACAAGGAAAAAAATTCCACTTGTTGTCTTTAAAAGAAAAAAAAAGCAGATTGTGTAGCAAGACTTCTGGAAGAAAAGCAGAAGTTTTTCAACAGCTGATGAAGGTGTGGTTTCTCTCACCCCACCCCTTGTGCTCCATAAAGCCAGCTTATGCCAGAGAGCTTGTCACACTAATGCACAGCTGCTTTGGGAACTAACATATGGTCTAAAGAGATGGGGGAAGACGTTTTGAGGGCCACTATGGCAGCTGCAGTTCTTAGTTCTGCCTGGTTTCAGAGTGCCTGGTTGTTTTCCAAATAAGTTGACTACCCAGCCGTTGCTTGTGTTGCTCTTGAACAGATATGCAAAGTTTGGTTATTTGTCTGACACACAGACTAGGGGGGAAAAAGTCATTATACTGAAACTCTTTTTAAGATAGAGGACCAATTCATATTTTCTGCCTAAAGGATATAAAACTATTATTTATTTATTAATCACATAGCTGTCCATCTCACCAAAAGCAACTCTGGATTGTTTTTTAAGATAGCAAGGGATAGTGGAAAATCGGAATCTAGTAATTTTACCCATTTAAAAAAAAAATACCGTAGAAACAAATTTCAGGGGCATTAGCTGTGTTGGCATGATAGACCAAATACAAGTAGTATAAAATCTTTTGATAAAATGCAGTCTGTAACACTTAAAAGAATGTAAGACTACATCTGGGAGACATTTTGCAAACAGTACTTTGATTACCAGATTTATTATTTAGCACCCTGTAGACCAGTGATGGCGAACCTTTTTCAGCTTCGGTGCCAAAAGGGCATGTGCATTGCACCCATAATGCAATGTTCTCCCCCCGCACATGCACACAACCCCCACACTGCCCCCCATGCATGCGCACCCCCCTCTCGTGCTGCCCCCCGCACATGCGCATAGGCGTCACTAAAGCCTCCGGACTTCCGGTACATCCGTTGGGCTGTTTTTCGCTCTCCCCAGGGTTCAGGAAATCCTCCTGAAACCTGGGGATGGCGAAAAACGGCCCAATGGGCCAACCGGAAGTTCGGAAACGAACTTCCAGTTGGCCCGTTGGCCCGTTTTTCGCCATCCCCAGGCTTCAGGAGACTTTCCTGGAGCTGACATAGGGCAACGCCTCACCTGCCTTCAGATATGGCTCTGTGTGCCACCTGTGGCAAGCGTGCCATAGGTTCGCCATCACTGCTGTAGACCAACACTTTTTTTGCATGATAATGAACCTTATGGCTTCAGTTTGATTTATAACCTTTCTTGACCTGATGCCCTTCATTTGCATTGGGGTACAGCCCCCATCCACGAGAGGAGAGGATACTGAGATAATGGGAAGAGAGGTCCAGTATAGGTCCAGTATACATGGAGGATATCAGGATATATAGTGGTGACTTCTGTCACAGAGGACCAGCCTTATATACATCTAATATGTACAATGACAGTGTAGTTCTTCTGGAATCTCTTGCCACCCTTTAATGTTTCCAGATAAGCTTATCATCCATCCTCTTTGTGTGTATTTCCCACTCCTGACTTTGACTTCTACTGAACTCTGCTGCACCTGCACAGATAACTCAAGCCAGCCTTTCCTCTTCAAAGTTTTTCTGGACGGTTATATCTTTATTACTGTTTTTGTTCTTGATTAATCATTTCAGTCTCATTTCCCTTCTCTCCTGCTGTCCTCTCTTGTCCTGTCCTGTTTTCCAGAAAAGGGGAGCATCTATTCTACAGAATGGAGAATAGCCTAGCTATGTTCCTCCAGATTGCTAGTTTGCAATTAGATTGCACCTAGAAGATACAGCCAAAGGTAGTAGATGTTTGAAGGTATACTTCAACAGTACTGGGAATATCCTACGTTGCTTACTCCAACAGTAAGAGTAGTGTTTAGTGCTCTGGGGGTATTTATTTTGATGGCCATCATCAATATCTTTAAATTACAGAACGCTGTTTTCCTCACACTTCATTTCTGCAAACTCTAACTATGTTAACTGACAAGATAATTTGCTTATCTTGTTCCAAGCCACCTAAAACGTTTGCTGAAATTTTAAGTTTGCCAAATCTAGAACCCTGGCAATTCACAATCGATACAGAGATCATTGCAGCCTTAAACGCTTAAATTCTGAAGACAAAAAAGTCTTGCTCTATTGTGTCTCAGTTTAGAATAATAATTAACTGCATCCAGATGGCATGCTTCCGCTGGGTTACGTGCCCCCCCTTTGCAATCTGGTTGCCGAGCCCTTAGAGCAAAAACACGCCTACGGAGCTGTCACACAAAATACCCTTGTGATTGGTTAGACAAGCAGCTTCCTTCTAAGCCAGGTTGCTGCTGAAATGATGTGGTCACCCTTTTGAAACATTTCAGTTAAGCTTCTGTGGACTAGGCTGCTCAGGATTGCAGTGGCAATAGTTGGCCAAGTGGATAGGGGAAGCGGAGCCATTTTATCTCCGATGTTCTTGCAATAAGGCGGTTGAGCCAAGTGGGTGAAAAGAGGGAGCAACATTTTAGCTAACGCCATAAAGTTTTAAGTTTCTGCATGGCTGAGATCTCTCTCTCTGTCTCCCAAAATAGTAGTTCTCCACACGTGCAGGTGAGAAATTAAAACTTTAAAAACTTTTTATTATTTTTAAAAAGTATTTTAAAGCCTTGTAAAGCTGTTTCAAATGAGTAAAGAGAATGTTCCCGTACTCTATATGGGTAATTCCATAGGTCAGACCAAAGGGAAGAAATTCTCTTAAGATGGTGTTTGTAGGGCAGGTATGAAAAGCCATGAAGAGTTTGCAGTTGTGTGATTCTTCTTCAACTTTTTTTTTTTAAAAAAGACAAGAGTTAGGTATAGTACATGATAGAAAAGTGCACTGCAGCTTGCAAACTGTTAAAGGGTGTAAAGACAAGACTCTTTAGGTTAATTATCGTCTTAACAAATACTGATAGCTAGATGCAAGCGAAAAAATCATTTTGCCTGATATGAATTACTGTAGGTTGATTCATTCTACAGAGACCTCTGTTTCCATAGATTCTAAAATCATGCTTGTCTCTTTCCAGTTCCTCAGCAGTATGTTCCAGGTGGATGCACTTTATTTTCAAGGTCCGATGAAATGTTTCCATGAAGCCTGTGCATTATACCGGAGGCACAAGAACTGTCTGTTCATTCTCTTACCACCTGAGAAGGCAGAACAGAGGTCTATTAATTGATGAAAAAGAGAGAGGGACTACCATTATAATTTGCTGCTACTTCACTGTTTGGAGTGGAGGGGGGTGCTCTTTTTCCTCACTCTTCATAGAGCTGTTAAAGAAAGGGCAATCGGAACATGCATCATGGGAAGGCTCATAGGACCATCTCTATTTAGCCAATCAAGATCTGATATCTTGCTTATTTCCATTCCCTAGCAATCTCCTTTATCTACTGTCTCAACTTTAAGTGTCTGTCTGTCTATCTGTCTATCTACTACCTACTTACCCATCCACCCACCCACCCATCCAGGGGTGGGTTCCATTTACCTTTGCCACCGGTTCGCATCGCGACGTTTCTCGCTTGTCCCCTTGTGCAATTCTGCTTCGTGCATGCTCAGTAGCTATAATCAGCCCGAAACACAGCTGAGGAGCTGATCAGCTGTGCTTCGGGCGAAAAATAAAGGTAACTATAAACCCGGGGGCGGGTGGGAGGGCCCTTTTTCAAGCAGCAGCAGAGGGAAAAACTTCAAAACAGTAAAAAATTCCGAAAAAATCCAAAAAAAAGATGGCGGCATCCACGGACCGGCACCGACCGAACCGGATCCGTGACGGTGTCTAGACGTCACCAGTGGGTCGCTACTAGTTCGGACGATCCGGTCCAAACCTGCAGGAACCCACCCCTCCATCCATCCATCCATCCATCCATCCATCCATCCATCCATCCATCCATCTATCTATCTATCTGCTAGCTGAATGACATGAAGACTTACAGTTATGGGCTTTGGGGATTTCAGAAACAGGATTTGGGCCAGTAAGTGCACCCCTGCTTTCCCCTTTGCATTAAGCAAAATCTTTGGTAGGGCTGAGGCATCCTTCCTCATCGAAGTCAGCTTCAGAAGAGACTGCAAAATTCGCAGCCACTGTTAGCTTGAAATAGGGTAAAGTGAAGAGCTTTTAATGAAAGTACTTTTAGGATTTCATTTGCAACCTTAGACGGCCTCCATCTGTCCATGGGGACACTGAAAACTTCCTATAGTATTGTCCTCGTTACAGTTCTTCTGTCTCCTCTTCTAGATTTTAAACTCTCTGCTATAGTCAAAGGATCACGTATCATGTTATGGAAGTTCCAATTTGTAATTGTAGGATACATAAAAGTCTCAAGTTGTGTTTTTGGATTTGCTATTAAGCATTTGTTTCCTGAAAGAAAAGTATACATCAAGCCAGTGTTTCCCAACCTTGGCAACTTGAAGATGTCTGGACTTCAACTCCCAGAATTCCCCAGCCAGCATTCGCTGGCTAGGGAATTCTGGGAGTTGAAGTCCAGACATCTTCAAGTTGCCAAGGTTGGGAAACACTGCATTAAGCTCTCTGAAGTTGTGTGTATATTAAGCTCTGTTATTAATGATTCTAAAAACAGAGAATTGTCTAAAGATTTATACTAATTACAGAGAAGTGGTGTGTGTTCCAGCACCTGGTTTTATTAAAAGTACAGGGTGGAGTTGTTTAGGACTTTGACTAATGCAAACCAATGACCCTAATCCCACAGCCATTTAAAACCACCTTGTTTTTTTGAGTTTTTCTTTCATTCTTTTTTTTTCTTTTCATACACACTTCATTCTTATAGGATACGAAGAAAGAAAGCAGGAAACTACACCTACTTATATTTAAATGTGCTTTTCTCAGATCTTTTGTAAAATTATATATCAATAGATATGGAAGGGAGATTCATAGTTTAACTTCTCTCTATAATTTCTATTCAAATGTGCCCTTTTCCTCATCTTTTAAATTCTTAATCTGTCACTTAACTGTGGTGCAGTGATCCTATAATACACTTAAATATTTTTTCCTGATCGGACATTGTGTACTTTGATAACATCTAGGAATTATATTAGCAGTTTTGAAGTCATAGCACATTAACTTGTTTTTTGTTTGTTTCTGATTTATTATAGTTAGCAAAGCAATGTTCTTATGGTTCCTTACAGCATCAGGAAACTCTAAGTACAAGCTTTAAATAAAAGCCAAAATGATACTAAGAAATTTTGGGGAAAAGACCTAGGTGTTTTATTATTCTTTGGTAATTAATCCCAGTTTAATTATCTGCTCTGCTGAATGGGGGTTTGGAGGCAAGTCTGCTTTTGAAAATATGTAGTGCCATCTGCTTCACAGTTAAGAGTTTGTTTCTGTATAAGAGTATTCATTGTAAAGTCCATTTACAAGTACCATATTTTTCGGATTATAAGACGCACCAGTGTATAAGACGCACCAAGATTTCAAAGAGGTAAGTAAGAAAAAAAGTTTTTGTCCTCCCCGGCCCCCAGGAGCAGTCTGCAGGCCTCCCAAGCCCTCTGCGCACCCCATTTTCATGAAAAACGGGCCCATTTTCGCAAAAATGGAATGTGGGGGCGGGGCTTCAGGAAGCCAAAAATGGCTGTATTCGTTGTATAGGATGCATCGACATTTTCACCCTCTTTTGGGGGGAAAAAGGTGCGTCTTACACTTCGAAAAATACGGTAACTTAATACCCTGAAAAGAAGAAATACTTAAATGTAGGGATGCACATCATCTTATGCTTTGTAAGCAAAAGAATCAAGACCCAATATCCAGCATTCTTTACCTTAAGTGTCTCTGAATAGGAAAGACCTCTATGACTTAAGGAATCCTTGCCTGTTAGAATGCCACAAAATGGACCAATTTAGCATCAGGCAACTTTACAGATAGTCCTCAAATTACGACTACAATTGAGCCCATAATTTATGCTACTAAATCAGACATTTGTTAAGTGAGTTTTGCCCCATTTTGCAACTTTTCTTGCCACATTTGTTAAATGAATCACTGCAGTTGTTAAATTATAACATGGTTGTTAAGTGAATCTGGCTTCCCCATTGACTTTGCTTGTCAGAAGGTCACAAAAAGTGATCACATGACCTCGGGACACTGCAATTGTCATAAATATGAGTCAGTTGTCAAGCATCCAAATGTAAATCACATGACCATAGGGAAGCTGCAATGGTCATAAGTGTGAAAAACGGTCATACGTTTTTCCAGCACTGTTGTAACTTCAAACGGTCACTAAGAGAACTGTTGTAAGTCGAAGGACTGCCTGTACTGTATCTTGGAACTAGACAAGTACAAACTGCCTAAAAAGTTTTAAGGTTTTTTTGAATGATTCCTGGATGCTGTAGCCAAATCAAATATTGGATTGCTATAAGCAACAAGCACTTGTACCTTCTTTGCTCCTGGATAAGAAGTGCTTATGAATCCGTTAACAGTGATTGGATTTTTGCAAGAGCAAAAAGTACAGGTAGCCCTTGCCTAATGATCACAATTGCAGGGAGGGAGGGAGAGGGAGAGAAGGAGGAGGATGATGATTTTGGAGCAGGACAATGATATATGTTAAAGGAATAGGTTTGAATTTTGGAGTGAGGATGCCATGTCTTATTTATATAATTTTATTTGGCAATTTACTTGTCATTTAGCCTCATTAGTGTACCATCCATCCATGGCGTCTCCCGCATGCACACACACACCCCCCCGCATGCACGGCAGAGACCCAAAAATCAGCTGGCCGGCGGGAGGCGCGCACGGATGCGTGGTGGAGCTGAGCTGGGGCGATAGCTTGCGTGCTCGCAGAGAGGGCTCTGCGTGCCACTTGTGGCACGCGTGCCATAGGTTCGCCATCACGGATATAGGGTGTTCTTGGTGCAGGGTATTCATTGCAATTAAGGCACTGGCTGGGTCACATATTTAATGAGATCGATTAAAACTCTCATGTTCTGTAAATTTGCACCAAGTACTAAATTTGATTAATTTCAACCTTGTCTTACTTTTTATGGCATCATATTTTATGCAATTCCAGCCTGTTTGTTAATCTATGTCTGTCTGGGTGTATTGTGTAAACCAAGAAAATGTAATAATTCAGAATCCAATCGGGGTCGGTCACCGGGACCAGAGGTTGAGTCTTCCGAGCTTTTGGACTCGTGATTGACCCAGACTGGATTCTGCAACATTATCTTGGGACACGTACGTTTGCCTTCATTTGTGCAATAATTCAGTAATACCCAATGGTACCATGTTATACAAACTGAGCCAGCATGTTATAGTGGTGGTTCTGTGTGCAAATCTGTATTCCTCAAAAAAAAAATTACCAGTAAGTTTGAATACCTAGCTATCTTTTTATGGTATGTTCATACTCCTATAGGGGCACAATGGCTCAGTGGTTAAAGATACTGAGCATCTTGTCAGATGGAAAAGTGATATCCCAGCATGAATATACAGAATGAGTTGGGCCTCCCAGGCTTCCAACAACTGCCTGAGGCACCCCTGCACGCCTTACCTTACTGTACTGCCCCTCTGCTAAAGAGCTGAAAATCCTTCTTGGTGTTTGGCTCACTCTGAACCTCTAGGAACTGCTGAAAGAGCTGCCTGCCAATGGATGTCAGCTCCTTCTGTTCGGGGAAGAAAACTCCTTTTAATAGGGTTGTCACGTAGTGAATATTGTCAGAATTTGTCTATGCAGGGTGATGCACCCCTATCCAAATATTATGGTACATTCCAACATGAGCAGAACACGTGGTATGATGAGTGCGCATGTGTGCATTCCTAAGTCACCATTAATTCTCTTCTGCCGTAGCTGTTGACCTGAACGGTCGTGTTTTCTTAGCAAAGATGTAATTATTCAGGATTTATTGTTTTTGTACTGAAATAAATATTTTCTATTAGACTTTTAATCTCGGCTTTATTTCTAACTGTCTGAATTCCAAGAAAAGTTCTAAATCGCCTCTATGAGATCTTATTCTCACCCCAACAAGGGTGCAGGAGTAGAGAGCTCAAATCACCAGGATCTAAGCTCTGTTTCTACACTCTGCAGGAGGATGTCAGATCTCCTCCATGAATGGAAGGGGACACCTTCAGTGGGTGTTCAAACTTCCAGGATCTGAGCTCTTTTTTCCCACCCTGCCAAAGGAGTTCAGCTCCTTCCCACTTATGGAAGGGGACACCTTTGGGTGGGCGCAGGAACCAAGCTCAGCCATCTCCAGGATCTGAGCTCTTTTTTCCCACCCTGCCAAAGGAGTTCAGCTCCCCTCAGCAGGCAGCTCTTTCAACAGACCCAGAGAAACAAGAGGGAATCCCCTCAGCAAGTGGCAGCAACTGCCAGCCTCCCCCCACTGACTTTCTGAGAAAGCTGCCTGAGAAGAGTGCAAATGACGATCGTGGGACGCTTGGCAACCTGTCATAAGTGCAAACAGTTGCCACGCATCCGAATGGGCAATCATGTGAGCATGGTGCGGGCAGTGTGATATTTTATGACAGCTGGAAGTGCTTTAGAGGCCCTGAAGCAGCCTTTCCAAGGCTGTTGTTACTTCGAACATCGGTCAGTTGTAAGTCAAGGACTTTCTGTAATAGATGATATTCATGCTGTGTACTTGTTTACATTTTTAGGAAACAATTAACGTTGAAGATTTTTAGTTCTTCTCTGAAAGATACAGGGACACGCAGCAGGAGACAAATGGAATGGAATGGAATTCTTTATTGGCCAAGTGTGATTGGACACAAGAAATTTGGCTTTGGTGCATATGCTCTCAGTGTACATAAAATATGTCAAGCCTGAATATGATCGGGTTGTGGGGTTGTTTGTATCCTGGATTTTGCTAACAGGAATTCAGTTTGACACAATTGGGAACTGAAGGGGGGAAGAGCTGGAGTGGACAAAGCACCCAACCATAACAACATAGCTAGCCAATGAGTCAGAGACATTCCAATGACTGGCCGGCCAGAGGAGGAGGAGAGAGGTCATCAAGCAACCAGCTCTCATCCCGATTGGACAATGTGACATTTTGTTTTGGAAAAAGGAGAAACTCTTACTTATATTGGAGTGGAAAGCGCGGGAATTTTAGTACTGGCTTTCCACTAGTTAGTGCCAAGATGATGTATCTAAATACATTTGTTCTTTGAGGAAATGCAATGCCTCAGAGTTCGATTTGTAAGCTGTGCATTACTTGGAACCTGACTCACTCACATTTTCTCTCTCTCTCTCTCTCTCTCTCTCTCTCTCTCTCTCTCTCTCTCTCTCTCTCTCTCTCTCTCTCTCTCTCTCTCTCTCTCTCTCTCTCTCTCTCGAGAGAGAGAGAGAGAGAGATACATTCATAAGATACAACACTTAGTGATAGTCATAGATACTAATAAGCAATCAAATCATACTAGGAAATAATAAAACAATATAAATTGTAAAGATACAAGCAACATGGTTATAGCCATAAGTGGGAAGAGATACATACTAGGAAGGATGAGAAGAATAGTAGTACAGTCTTAGTAAATAATTGGACAGTTTTGTGGGAATCAGTTGTTTACCAGAGTGATGGCATTCAGGAAAAAGCTGTCCTTGTGTCTAGTTGTTCTGGTGTGCAGAGCCCTATAGCGTCATTTTGAGGGTAGAAGTTGAAACAATTTATGTCCAGGATGTGAGATATTTTCAGCCCTCTTTTTGACTCGTGCAGTATACAGGTCCTCAATGGAAGGCAGGTTGGTAGCAATTGTTTTTTCTGCAGTTCTGATTATCCTCTGAAGTCTGTGTCTGTCTTGTTGGGTTGCAGAACCGAACCAGACAGTTATAGAAGTGCAGATGACAGACTCAATAATTCCTCTGTAGAACTGTATCAGCAGCTCCTTGGGCAGTTTGAGCTTCCCGAGTTGGCGCAGAAAAAACATTCTTTGTTGTGCTTTTTTGATGACGTTTTGATGTTAGGTGTCCATTTATGTCTTGAGATATGATAGAACCTAGAAACTTGAAGCACTCTACTGTTGGTACTGTGTTTTTTATTTATTTATTTTATTTATTTTTATTTATTTATTTTGTCAAGTACGTGTTAGTAATATACATTGATGTAACATTGTTTATGTACATAAGATTGATATTGTAAGAGGTGGTAGTATAGGAGGATTTCTCCTAAAATCTACCACCATTTCTACAGTTTTGAGTGTATTTAGTTCAAGATTATTCTGGTTGCACCACAAGGCTAGTTGTTCAATCTCCCATCTGTATGCGGATTCATTGTTGTCTCGAATGAGACCAATCACTGTTGTATCATCTGCAAACTTTAGTCCAGCTATATGAGACAGCTATATTCTGCCATTCTCTCTCCTCCACTCTTCCTCCAACCATTCCAAAAACAGCTTCCTGAAGCACATTGTACTCCGTTACAGCTAACCAAAGAACATATGTGGAACAGAAAGCTAGACAAACTATCTTCGTGGTTCATCTTCTTGCATTTGTGCATAGACTCACATTTCTGGCTTTGTAGCTTACATTTCAGTTGTATGTTTTGTCCTTTGCAAAGAAAGCTTTTGCTTAACCATTTTGCCTTGTTTTTCTCTTCCAGGATTCTGGCAAAGATGGGGATGACAATTCAACTCAGGAAGACGAGGGCTTTATGGGAATGCTGCCTCTCCTCCAAGCCCACCATGCAATGGAGAGAGTGGAAGAATTTGTATGCAAGGTAAAGATGTTGTAAAGCAGAGGGAGGGGCATCATGCACTAGTGAGCTTTACACAGTTTGTGGGTCCCGTGGCTAGCAGTGCATGCCCTTCTGGCAACAAAGAGGCAAGGCGCACAGTGGGTGGCCATCAAGAAACCGCTGTCATCCCTGTGGTTACTTCTGTTTTGGTGGGTGTATCTTCAGATCTCACGCCTTCGATAATTGGATAAATTGGAAAGCTTAATATGATGTGGATTACAAGTAGAAATGCGGGATTAAACATGTGGTACAAGTGTTGAATCTCCTTTTAGAAACATCTGCAGAAGTCCAAGCAGAATAATACTCTCTGGTTCACATGTTTCTGGGTCACAGGACTTTAATTTACAAGGTCACATTTCCCCCCACCCACCGCTTTCACTCTTTCCTTCAGAAATCCTTGCAGATCTTTTCAAATTACCATAGGCCTCTTTTGTATTGGAATCTCATTGTCTCCACAGTACAAAAAAATAAAATCCAAATTCTATTGAATCGCTCTCTTGGGCAAATCTATTGTATAATTCTGGGAGCATTACTTGCCGATTTAAAGGGGAACAGGTCATACTAGGTAGTGGCCTAAATACAATGCAGCTATTAATTTCAGAAATAAAACAACAGAAGAAATGTGTCCTTGTTTTGCAACTTCTGTATCTGCATCAGTGGAATGAGAGATTTAGCAACCTAGTTATCTAACGCACATTGTATTAAAATATAATCCCATGATAGAAATGTAGCCGAGGACTCTGCTTCTTACTTTTATCCAGTATCGGAATTATTTAAAACATTATAATATATTTGATTCCTGTTTGGGAGGAACCACTTTTGTGTTTGTTGAATAAACTGGATGTATTAGGTTGTCATTGCTTTCATGCATTATATGTACCCCAGGTGATCTATTATAGAGGCTTGCAACCCAGTGAGATATCTGCATGGATCCATACATGCTTATTTTTTCATTCCTATTTTTATCACCTACCAAATGGATATTGTGAAAGAACACTTCCTTATGGGAAAGGATTTCACACTAAGCTAACATTCTAGCCATTGTTATAGCACATAACTTATGCATAGGTGCAAGAAATCATCAACATTTTCAAAATTTGCATAGCATCCACCATTGCGTGCCCTTGAACAATGTTAGAAGATGGAAGTGTGTGGAGTAGTAGGGCTCGGTTTTGAGGGTAGCAATAGCAACAGCACTTAGACTTATATAGTGCTTTCCAGTTCTCTCTAAGCGGTTTTACAGAATCAGCCTATTGCCCCCAACAATCTGGGTCCTCATTTTACCCACCTTGGAAGGATGGAAGGCTGAGCCAACCTTGAGCCTGGTGAGATTTGAACTGCCAAATTGCAGGCAGCCGGCAGTCAGCAGAAGTAGCCTGCAGTACTGCACTCTAACCACTGCGCCACCGTGGCTCGTAGTTGTGTTCTTGCTCTTCTACAGCTGTTCTTTTCGATATAGCTCAACTAGAGAGGAATACTGTTTTCTAATCTCATGTGGAAAATCAAATGTACAAATATAGATACAGCATGTATGTCGATTTCCTGTAGCTCTGTTCCATCACACCATGATCCAGAATGTAACTTCATATTACTTCCTTCAGGTATGGGAGGGCCGATGGCGTGTCATTCCCTTCGACGTCTTGCCTGATTGGTTAAAAGACAACGACTACCTGTTGCATGGGCACCGGCCACCCATGCCTTCTTTCCGGGCTTGCTTTAAAAGCATTTTCAGAATACATACAGAGACAGGCAACATCTGGACGCATCTACTAGGTATGAAAACATTAAAACTTTTCCTATAGTTCCTATTGGAATAGGAATGAAAGGAATGTAATATGCCACTCTGGTAATCTATTAGAATAAATAGTTTTGATCCAGCCATAATTTTTGTTGACTTGTTCGATCCTAGGTAGAGGCAGATACTTCTTTCTCTGGGCCCACTGAAAATATATCTGCTGAAACAAACTCCACATTGGCAACAGGAAAGGCATCCGGCCAGTAAACCCTCGGCTCCATTCAGTTGCCCAGACTCCACCCCGCAAGGGTTTATGGGGTCGTTAAAAGAGAATGATTAATTTTTGTTGACTTGAACCCGATATTCTGATACATACAGCTCAGCTAGCAAGTTGTAATATGTTCTTCTGCCCAGCTGTGGCTGGTAACAATTTGAAGATTGCTGTTGACCTGTCTGATTGCCATTGTTGATCTACTACGGTAGATCCATATGAATGGTGGTACTCATTGTAATTAAGATCACCCTACCTTTTTCTATGATAACCTGTGCCTTATATGGTTCCTTTAACAAGCTTGAGTTACAATGTCAAACGAGAGGTGGTAGTTTTTTTAAAAAAACTATTAGTATTGTCCCATTGCATCAGCTGAGTTTGTTTTCCTTTTGAGATACCTTGCATTCATCAAACTGCTGAATCAGGATTTCTGGCTCTAGGCCTTTGCCATGGGCTATCTGAGTTGCGGTGATGCAGACCAACATTATCCATTGCAACTCTCTGTGTTGCCTTTGAAAGTAGCTTTAATTACCTTTGCTTCCTGACCGTTGGGACTAATGTTAAGCTAGCAATTACCTTGAATTGCCATTGCAGTCAGTATATACTACTGATCTGGAACAAAACTTGCTTTGCTGACATTTTTAAAGTATGTAAATTACAACTATTTGACTTGGCAGGTTCTGCTTGAGTCAAAGTACATCTGCCCCAAGCCTTAGTGGCTCACTGATCATATCTGTGTGTCAATGCCACTTCCAGTGTGTAATTACACTAAGCTGAACCTAAATCTGGCTTTGTGTCAGATCACTTGTTTTGTTGGGACTTCATAATCCTGCTAAAATGTTTCATGCTGCAAGAGTAACCCTGAAATAGGAAAGGGAGGACTGTAAAGCAGGTATTAGTTTGGGAAAGCCAGAAATTCTAGTAAGATAGACTTGAAAATCTGGAAGGAGCAGTTAGCATTGTTATGAATTTATTGGAGAATTTTAGCAAATCTTTGCCTCTCGTCAGCAAATAAGCCAACAGAAAGTAGATCAAACATTAGCGGGAATATACACAGTCATAAGGTAGATGATTTAGAGGCAATATTTTGTGGTTATGCCTCCTTTGCCAATCTTCTAATACCCATGTCTTCCTTTGTCTAGGATGTGTGTTCTTTCTGTGTTTGGGGATCTTCTACATGTTCCGGCCAAATATGTCCTTTGTAGCACCCGTTCAGGAGAAGGTGGTGGTTGGATTGTTCTTCTTGGGAGCCATCCTTTGCCTTTCCTTCTCATGGCTTTTTCACACAGTTTACTGCCATTCAGAAGGCGTTTCCAGGCTCTTCTCCAAGTAAGCATTTTAATGATTAACCGTGAGCTTAAAAATTGCTAGTTTGCCCCCATTTTTTTTTAGATCTGGGCAAGGGGAAAGACTGAAGAAATTGGCAACATTTACTGATTTGACATATGGGCAACCTGGATTGGTGGGTCAATGTATATAAACCCTTTTGAAAAACGGTAGTGCATTGTGTGTACATAGGTAGTCCTGTAAGCGACTTAACGACAGGTCACTTAGCAACGGTCGAAGTTACGATAGACTCCCCCAAAGCTACTGATGACCCGGTTTCAAAATTAATGACAGCTGTGGCACCCCTGAAGTCACTTGCTCTGGCAACCGACTGAGGGGGGGTGCTGCAGCACTCACCCACTGCCCACCCAAGGAGCCGCGGTGGCGCAGTGGTTAGAATGCAGTACTGTAGGCTACTACTGCTGACTGCCGGCTGTCTGCAGTTTGGCAGTTCGATTCTCACCGGCTGAAGGTTGACTCAGCCTTCCATTCTTCCGAGGTCGGTAAAATGAGGATGCAGATTGTTGGCAATACACTGACTCTGTAACCGCTTAGAGAGGGCTGTAAAGCACTGTGAAGCGGTATATAAGTCTAAGTGCTATTGCTATCTCATCCCGCTGGGTCCCTGCAGCCACTCATCCACCTAAGGGAGATCAGGTGGCTCTAGCGAATGTGAATCAGTTGGACCTTGCAAGACTCCACCTTCCTTGCCATCCAGCAATCCAGGGCAAATCAACAAGTCAGAGTATGCAAACTCCAGCAGGTAAAGGGAGGTCAGGCCCGCTGGAGCTTGCAAGCCGCCTCCAGCTTCTTCTTACCCACGGACTTGCAACACTTAGCCTGCTCCAGAGCCCGGCAACACCCAACCTACTTTTCTGTTTTTGCAACTTCTGAGAGGCACCCAGCCCAAGATCAGCATTCTTACAGACTTAGCCTTGTGGCGAAGCAGGTGTTGTTCTCACAAACCTGTAGGGGGCTCCCTTTTTTAAGGTGGTTCCATAAACTCCACAAACAAATGGAGCCTCGTTAAAAAAAAACACTACAGTATGGCGAGAATAGAACCTGTTGCAAAATAGCAGGATTTTGCCAGGAGGCTGGGTCTATAAGAAACTGATCCTGTATCAGGTCAGGTGCCTATCTGAGCCATGGTGGCCCAGTGGTTAGAGTGCAGTACTGCAGGCTACTTCTGCTGGCTGCCTGCAATTTGGCAGTTTTCCGGCCGTTTTTTTGCAAAAACGAGGCATGCAGAGGGTTTGGGAAGCCTGCAGAGCACTCCTAGGAGATGGGGGAAGGCAAAAATGCCCCCATTTTTGCAAAAAATGGCCTGTTTTCCCGCAAAATGGGATGCAGGGTCGGGGCTTTGGGAGGCCAAAAATGGCTGTATTCGGTGTATAAGACGCACCGACATTTCCACCCTCTTTTTGGGGGCAAAAAGGTGCGTCTTATACTCCGAAAAATACGGTAATTGTATTACAGATGAGATCAGGCAAGGTTCTTATTGCTTATAAAGTTAGGTGCATCAGCGCCATGAAAGATCAAGGAGCAGACAAGGATGCTGGAGGATGTGACGTTCTCTACAAATGACATTTTTCTCCTCCTTTGTCTTAGGCTGGACTATTCTGGGATTGCTCTTCTCATTATGGGCAGTTTCGTCCCATGGCTTTACTATTCTTTTTACTGCAACCCTCAGCCCTGTTTCATCTATCTGATCGTGATCTGTGTCCTGGGCATTACAGCCATCATAGTTTCACAGTGGGATATGTTTGCAACCCCTGAATATCGAGGAGTACGAGCAGGTGAGGTTTCTGGAATGGTCTTTGCGGCACATTGTATGTCAGAAGTGGAATGAGAAATTGAACTCGCATAAATGATACTGTCCCTTTTGAAGTTACATAATGCAATTGTCACTTAGATTTGCATAATGTAACATTCCAGTCATGTCTGTTTCTGTAGCAGAAGGCCTTGTGACAACGTCAAAACATATCTGTTAACGGCCTATGAATATCACTTCACACCAGGGGTGGGTTCTAACTTACCTCGCCGCCGGTTCGCTCCCTCCTGCACTGCGTGGGCGTGCATGCGCAGTGCCAAAAACCTAGCTTCTGCGCATGCGCAGAAGTGAAAATCAAAATGGCGCTACCTACGGTGCCGCCGAGAGACCCAGTTTGGGTGCGTAGCCAGCCGTCGATCTCTCCCGGTTCGGCCAGCGGGGCAGAAATTCCCGCTACTGGTTCTATTGAACTGGTCCGAACCGGGAGTAACCCACCTCTGCTTCACACATATATAAAGTGTTATCAGTCCCTAATCTTATATTTTGGGGTGCATGTAGATAAAACCGAACTCCCAAACAGAAAATGTTAACTGTGGATAAAGCTGTCAAATTGGCTACTCTTTATAAACATTTAAGCCAGAATATATGTTTCTGAAAATATCACAAGATTGTTTTTTTCCTGCCTTGTGTGTTCTAATTGTACCCATTATTCAGCATTTTGTATGTGGGACTGTAAGCTAAGAAAACCTAGCTATTGATGTCAAGCCTGTCTGATGAATAGGACAGGTGAAAGCCTGCCTAACAAATGGGCATAAATTATGGCACTGTCTGAATAGTTGGTGAATTACACTAGATGTGTATTTAGATATTTAGGTTTAAGACACTTTATGTAAAAAGTCCACATGCTCAGCAAAAATACTAGCTGGTGATTTTGGGGTGCATCTTCTGGGTATTAAGATTAAAATTAAATTTATAAAATTTTGAAAAGAGAAAGCGAGTTATTTAATTAAAGTTATGATTGGTTACATTAATGTTAAGAGGTGTTTATAATAAAATTATGTGAATAAAGTGATTTTGGACTTGGTATTTCTTTGATTTTTAGATTTGTGTGCGGTATTGGGTATAGGCTACATTTGCATGTAACACAAAAATATGTTTAGTACTATTTACCAAAGGAAAAAAATGTCAAAAATCACTTAATTTTATGAATTATAAAGGTGCTGTATATTTTTTTAGCCAGAGTTTGTGTTACAGTAGAATGCCTCTGGTTCAATAGCAAAGCAGGTTTCATTGGTAGTTAATAATGTAAGTTAATGTTAAGTTAATATTTTCACCACAATGGCAGAGGACATGGCAGCTCAGGGCTTCTGTGAATTCTTTCTATTTGAGTAAGTAACGATAAACCGTGGTTGGCATTCCTCTGTTAGTGATGGCGGACAGAAAAGTACTCTTCTAATTGAAGTTGTAACTGAAATGATCAAGGGAACCACTTTATAGGTAGTCCTCAACTTATGACTTAGTGACCGTTAGAAGTTATGAGGGAACCCCCCCCCCAAAGGTATTTACAATCTGGATTCAAAGTTCTGACTGTCAAGCCCCTCCCCCCTGTGATCACATGATTGCCTTTACAGACATTGGTTGTATTCTGTGGTCAACATGACTGCAATTTACATCTTTTTTTGTTTTTGCTGGGAATCAGCATTTACTTAAAATTTCTTGCAAAAACGGCCCATTGTGGACAGTGGATTCATTTAACAAACTGTGGTATTCATTTAACAATCGGGATTCGCTTAATGGCAACAAAAATGTTTTAAAAGTGGATCAGCCACACGAGGACCCTTTCTTTCTTTAAAAAAAATTTTTTACAAATAATTTTTATTACAATTTTCCAATTTAAAAAACAAACAAACAATACAACATACAAAACAAACATATACATCACACATACATAAATAAAATACAATTCCACTGATACAGCTTTATGCCGCCATATTTCCTTCTCATTTCCATATTTCCTAATTCTGGTTATTGTTATACACCTAAACAGTTTTTATCTTTCTCTATTCAATATATATATATATACTATTATCTATTATCTCACGAGGACCCTTTCAACAGCCAGCACAACTTACGACTGTAATTCTGGGCTCAGTTACGGTCATCGTCAGTCAAGGACTACCTGTAATTAATTGGAACAGTAAGTCCTATCAGTTCATGAAAGCCTTTAGAGATTAAAGAGCTTTGGTGTTTTTTTTTCTTTCGAGACCCTGAGTTTTAACCGCATGATCTCATTTTGCCCTGACTCACTTTCCATGCAAGGTTGAATCTGACGCCCTTCCTTTGTCTCCTAGGAGTGTTCCTGGCCCTGGGCCTGAGTGGTGTGATTCCCACCCTGCACTTTGTCATTTCGGAAGGGCTCCTCAAGGCTGCCACCATGGGTCAGATAGGATGGCTGGCCCTCATGGCCTGTTTATACATCACTGGGGCTGGCTTGTATGCTGCTCGTATCCCAGAGAGATTTTTCCCGGGCAAATGTGACATCTGGGTAAGTACAGCTATGACCTGTCAGGCATATGCTACACTTGAAGCTATAAGGCAGTTCTAGCAGCGCCTCCGTTTAGTTCTGTTGTGAAACAGAAGGCTGGTTGGGCAGTTGAAAGCCACAGTACCTAGCAAATTCATTGGCTTTCCAGGAATGGGGAGGGGAGGGGGGGGAATACTTGAACTATCTCAGTGTTCACTATCAGAGACAGAGTGGCATGTGGCTATAGAAATGCAGCTTTTTGAAATAGCGGTTCAGAGCAAATTTGCCCTTCTCATTTTAAGCCTTGAACAGGTGCAAATGGCCACTTGAGGCTTTACTGGGCTCGAGGACATGGAACAAGAGAGTTTCCTTGCAGATAAATTGTTTGTTTGTCCCTTAGCAGGCTAGTCCTGTTTCTAGGACAGTGGTTCTCAACCTTCCTAATGCCGCGACCCGTGACACGCCCCCACCGCGACCCGCGCCCGCCACCGTGATCCCCGCCGCCGCCATTTTGGTTCTTTTACCCTCTGCGCATGCGCAAAGCGTTCTGCACATGCGCAGAGGGTAAAAGAACCCAAATGGCGGCGTCCAGGCGAAGTCTCCCGACCCCTGTGAAAGGGTCGTTCGATCCCCAAAGAGGTCGCAACCCCCAGGTTGAGAACCGCTGTTCTAGGAGCTTTGTAAGACTGCTGTTATCATTCGGTGCTTGTTCTGAAAAAAAAAACACCTTCATTTTCTAATAGTGTTTTTTCTTTCTCTCTCTCTCTCTGTGTCCCCCCCCCCTTCTGTAGTTCCACTCCCATCAGCTCTTTCATATTTTCGTGGTGGCTGGTGCTTTTGTGCACTTCCATGGCGTTTCAAATCTTCAAGAGTTCCGGTTCACCGTTGGAGGAGGCTGCTCAGAGAACGAGATGGAGTAAAACCCCCTCCCCTGTTGAGGATCATAACCAAAACTGAACCATGGGAGCAGTCAATCCCACACTTTGCCTACAATAGTGTGGAAGCTTTGCAGGGAATCTTAAGTATAAGATGGGAGAAATATTCATACCTCAAACAATGGAGTGAATTGATTCTGAAGACGTGGACATTCTTAAATCTTAACTTATTCCTGCAATTATTCTTGCAACTGAGGCAAGGAAAAAAAAAACCTTTCTTAATCAGCTTACGTTCAATGCCATATTTATTTGTAGAAAATAAGAGAGGTTATCTTGGGGAAGAGCTTGGCAATTTTTTCTTTTCTTTTTTTAAAAATCTAGCTTAATTAAGATTTGTATCTTGTTCAGGTAAGTTGATTTTTAGATGCCCTTTTGGGAGAAAAAACAATGTAAATAAGATTTCTAACTTTCTGTTTGATTAAAAAGTTTCTATAAATGTTTTAAATGGGGGGGAGGGAGGGAGATGGATTTTTGTATTGGTTGCAACATGCAAGTACCACACACTGTTTCTATTTTGCACAAATTCTTAAACGTGCAAGAAAGCTAGGTGAAACTCCCAAAATCAGGCATCTGGATCCTGTAGATTCTTCCTAATTCTGGTGTATACTGATTGGCTCGATCCAGGAGACCCAGTCCGCTGCCTACAAGGCCTGAGAGCAAAGACGAGCTCATTAATTAGCCTGTTCAGAAAGCGGAGGCAAAAGGCGCCACAATCATGCCTTCTAAGCTCTCCTCTGGGGTGGTTTTTAAAGATTCCTTCATTGGCCTTTTGCTACATTGGGGTTTGACGGCTTAAGGCACAATGTGGCATATATCCTGACCTTTTGGAGGGAGGTCTCTCATCAGTGTTTCACCATTCTTTTGGGTGTGCTGTTTTGTTTATCCAAGTGCAATTGTTGGGTACCAACCTTCTAGGTGATCTGGCCTGGGGTGGAAATGGTCTCAAGGGGGATGGGAAGTACGTACACAAAAAAAACACAACAACTTGGTTTTTGTTTTTTTCTAAGAAGAGGACTGGCTGTCTATGTGTTAATCCGTTATGGTTTCTGTGTGTGTGTTGCTGAGTGACAGTAACACCACGGTTGTCTGTATTAAATCCACTGGACTCTGCAGGCTGCAGTAGTAACACTGCCATTCTTTCCCCCTCTTTCTCCTGGGGCTTAGGGCAATAGTGTGCACTCTTTTTAATAAGTGAAAAGCAAACAAACCCACGGGATAGACTTTCCCTCCGCTTGTTAAAGTAGTGCTTTGTGCCGAGAGAAAGTTGTGTGCGCTTTCAAAGGTTTCCAATTTAACGGTATGAGGCCAGGAGTATTTGAGGAGGAGGAGGAGAGTGATGACACAACAGAGCAGTCAACAGGACAAGTGAGAAGAAGTATGCTTATTGCTGGTGAGCAATATTGAATCTAGAAAGAAACTTCTGAGCAAAATGCAGAATTCATAGACTAGCCATTTGTCTGACAAATAATTTAGCCTCTAGTGAGTTATCAAGGATCGATTGTGGGGCAACATTAATTGGTTATGGTTTTAAAATATTACATTTTTATAAAGAAATCCTTGGTCTTCCCCTTAACTCTTCTTCTAAAATGGGTTCCTCTAAGTATTTAAACCTGCAGGCGGTGCTTAACTGGGTTCTTGCAGGCAAATTCAAATACAGATGTGTTCTGGAGAGGATCATGATATTAAATACAGGTTAAAATCGCAGCCTAATATATTTCAGTGTGTTGATCCCAAACTGGAAAACAGAACAGTATTAACCGAATCCCTTCAACCAAACTGGGAAACCAGTTTATGAGAAACTTTGGAGTTTTGTGTTTATGGAGTCGGCTGGTTAAAGGACAGCTTACCTAAGGTGGGGAAGTGGTAATACATATCACACCCAGGCTTACCTGTTTGAGAAGCACTTTTACAGGTGTATCTCTGTATATACCAGCAGAGAATATATCTCCCTACTCAATCCAGTCCAAACAGCACAGAACCTGTACAGAATGCAATGCACCATTTTGCTGTCCTTAACTCCCGATCTTCCCGTTGAAGATAACTCTGTGTCCCAATATGAAAACTGCATAGCTGTGCACTTTTTCTGCTGTGCTTGCTGAGACTTCCTCCCAGGTTGGCACCTGAACGCCTTACTCTCAGCAACTGGAAGTTCGCTTTGCTTTCTTTTGGTGTGTGTGTGTGTGCAGGGTTCAGCATAGCGTAGTTGAGATATACAGCTCCCCGCCCTTTAACTAGTGGCCTTGTTAAGTATTTTCTTTTCATTTCTAATTGCTCACTGTTGAAGGCAACAAAGCACATCTTGGATTTTGAAGATTGGGGAGGGGTCTCCAGCCAAGGAGATCCCATTACTTGTTGTATTCTGAACTTCTAATAAAAAGAACAAATGTAAAACGGGATTGGATTTTTGCTTTTGCTGTTGTTGTTGTCTTTTCATGTCAGTATAAATTATAAGAGGGAACTGTATTTGTAATTTAATACTCAAATACACTCCCATGCAGGTAAGTTCTCGACTTATGACCTCAGTTGGGACCTGAATTTCTATTGTAAGCCGTTGCGATTGTGAGTCAGACCCAATTTTGTGACAATTTTTATTTGTGGTTATTAAGTGAATCCGGCTTCCCTAATGAGCGTTTTCTTTTCTGGAAATTGGCAAAAAAAAAAAAAAGGTTGCAAATTGTGAACGTATGACTGCGGGACGTTGCAGCTGGTGAATGTGAGCTGGTTGCCAAGTGCCCAAATTGCGATCGTGTGACTACGAGGGTGGTGTGACAATTATAAGTGCGAGCAGGAATTGTGTGGCATTTTTTTCCAAGGCCATCCTAACTTTGACCCATCAAACAAATGGTCATAAGTCAAGGACTACCTGAATGTATCAGGTAATTTAATCTGAGATCCGTTGAGCGGTTGGTTTAATATCAAGGGTAAGTACTGAAACTCTAAGAGCCGAGGTGGCGCAGCGGTTAGAGGCAGTACTGCAGGCCACTTTAGCTGACACTGATCCGCAGGTCAGCGGTTCAAATCTCACCGGCTCAAGGTTGACTCAGCCTTCCATCCTTCCGAGGTAGGTAAAATGAGGACCCAGATTGTTGGGGGCAATATAAATATACATTGCTTACTGGTGTAAACCGCTTAGAGAGTGCTTGCACTGTGAGGCGGTATATAAATCTCACAAAATAAATAATAAATAAAAATAAATATGGAGATTCTCAGTCATCCAGGTCATGGTTGTCCCAAAGGTGCTTTTTCAAGAGGCAACTGGACTTTCTGTTTGTTTATATATTTATTATTTCGTCAAGCATGTATTAGATAACAGATATAAGTATAAACATAGCTATGAATACATGAAATGGGTACGAATAAAAGGGAATATTAGGACAGGGACGGTGGGCACGTTGGTGCGCTTATGCACACCCCTTAAAGACCTCTTAGGAATGGGGTGAGGTCAACAGTAGACAGTCTAAGGGTAAAGTTGTATGTATTGGTTCTGTTGTACATTCGTTAAGGGTCCAATTAATCCAATTTTCTTTGAAGACGTTTTGCTTCACATCCAAGAAGCTGCTTCAGTTTCTTCAGAGCTGAAAAAGCACCTTTGAGGTAAATCCTGAAAGTTTTAGGATAGGTTTTCCACCACTTAGGATTAAAAAAAAAATATGACAGAGCTGAAGAAATCTGAATGCTCATCCACATCACAACAGCTCTTCTATTAACCCTACAATTCACAAAGTGAAATGTACACCTGTTGGATCAGAACATGAAGACTTCTTAAAGTCAAGTATGATTTCTGATGACTTCATGCCTGCAAAGTTTCCTTGGCATGATGCAGAATAACCAATACCTGTACTAGGATGAGGTTCTCCCCCACACCCAACTTCTCAATCTAGTCTGGGATTCCCTGGTGATCTTTCGTATTAGTGAGACCTGACCTTGCTTAGTCCTAAACATGGATAAGATTAGCCAAATGCTGCAACAAGCCCAGATCTATCTGAAATTACTGCAATCCTAGAGGCAGTCTAGTGATAATGTGATAATGGAAACAAACATCCGAATCTGTTTTGCCTTTAAGTTTCTTTACAACTATCTACGACAGTGATGGCGAACCTATGGCATGCGTGCCACAAGTGGCACGTGGAGCCATATCGGTGGGCATGTGAGCTCCGGCGTGCATGTGTGCGCCGCCCAGCTGATTTTCGGGCCTTCTGGGCCCACTGGGAGTCGGGAAACAGGCTGTTTCCAGCCTCCGGAGGGGGTGGGGAAGGCCTGTTTTTTGTTCTCCCCAAGCTCCAGAGCCTTTCTAGAAGCCTGGGGAGAGCGAAAATGGCCTCCCCCCCCCCCCCCGGGAGGCCTTCCGTAGGCCAGAAATGGCCCGTTTCCTAACTTCCGGAAGTTGGCAAACAGGCCATTTCTGGCCTCCGAAGGGCCTCCAGGGGGTGGGGGGGGAGGCCATTTTTACCCTCCTCAGGTTCCTAGAAAGGCTCTGAAGCCTGGGGAGAGGGAAAAACGGGCGTGCCATCACATGCCGGGAGCATGTGGGGCCCCCGCATGGAATTATGGGTGTGGGCACGTACCCCCTCCTTTTGGCACACGAACCAAAAAAGGTTCGCCATCACTGATCTAGGACATCACCATCTTTGGCTTTTTCTGCATTAAACAACCATCTCCATCAGTCTCAGGTAGTAGTAATGAGTACTGTGAGATTGTGGGAATTCACAGTTCAGTATCAGAAGAACTGCCCAACCAGAGTTGGTTTAACAGAACTATTTGATTTAAAACAGGGTGGAGTTGATTTAAAAGGGCAATATTATGAAGCTAAAGTACAGACATCAATGTGCACTAAGGTTGGGTGTGTCTTTCTAGTATTCTATCAAAATTTTACCCCCCCCCCCCCCCAAAATAAAGCAATGATGATCCAATACTGTAATACAGTATAGTGAAATGGTTAGAGATCTGATCTAGGTCAAGAATATTTATTGCTCTGAATTTTCTGACAACTGAAAATAATGATCTTCCAACTAAACTGGGATACTAGCAGGATTTCCCTCCTCTTTTTTTTGTCTCCTTCACGACATGATAAGCTTGGCTAGGTTGAATACTTGAACAGGCTACACTGATACTGAGTATGATACAGTTTGTCAGCTATGCATTTGAAGTGGTGCTGAGTCTAATCTTTCTATCTGTATCAGAGTTGCTCAGAGAATGTAAGTATGAAGCTGTCAGGAAATCTCTTCCTTGTTAATACTGTTTTGGGGGGAAAGAATCAGATGTAAGTGGATTGATGCAAATTGGTATGAAAGGCTGAAAACTATTGCCTTAAATCCTGTAGATATATTTATGGAAGTTTATGCAGAAACCATATTAATTTGAAACTAAACGAGTATTGTCTGCCTTTTAATTCATTCAAGAAAGCCTTGTGTTTTAGTTAGAACAGAGGTCTTCAAACTTGGCAACTTTTAAGACTTGTGGACTTCAACTCCCAGAATTCTCCAGCCATGCTGGCTGGAGAATTCTGGGAGTTGAAGTCCACAAGTCTTAAAGTTGCCAAGTTTGGGGACCCCTGAGTTAGACTGTGTATTTTGTACCTTTCTTCCTTTTTTTGTTAGAACACCAGGTTAAAATAATAATTGTCTTCATATTATGACTACTTAGATGGTGAAGAAAACTCTGCATCATTTACTTTTCTGAAGATTTTAAAACCTAGTTTGTAGAACCATTTTTTATCTACCCTGAAGATTGTTAGACGGCCTCTTGAGACACTTGGGCAATAAATAAATAACTAAATAACTAAATAATTAAATAAAATTAATGATAAATAATAATAAATTAAAAAAAACAAAAAAAAAACAAAAAAATAAAAGCTGTTACAGTAAAGTTTAAAAAATATGAATGATCTGTGCAGAGGAGAGTTGGCTTCATACGATTGATTCTATGATGTGGTTTTTTCAGAGATTAAAAAAAAACAGTGCCAAAACTATATTTGGCTTGGAATTGGACGAACAGATGCATTAGTAGAGATTGCCTTAAAAGAAGACGGCGTTCTATGGAAGAATGACAAATTAGCATGATGTGTGCATATGCCAAGGTCATATGGAAACATTATATTTTTGTTTAAATATTCTAAAACAGAAGGAGCTGTACCTTCACGAAAAGAACATTTCCAAAATCTATTTGTCTATGGCAGTAGAGGGTAAATTGCTTACGTCTAGGGCAGTGATGGCGAACCTATGGCACGCGTGCCACAGGTGGCACACGGAGCCATATCTGCCGGCACGCGAGTTGTTGCCTAGCTCAGCTCCAGCGCGCATGTGCACACCAGCCAGCTGATTTTTGGCTTGCACGGAGGCTCTGTGAGGGTGTTTTCGGCTTCCGGAGGGCCTCCAGGGGGGCGGGGGAGGGCGTTTTTGCCCTTCCCAGCTCCAGGGAAGCCTCTGGAGCCTGGAGATGGTGAAAAATGGGCCTACTGGGCCCACCAGAAGTTGGGAAACGGGCCATTTCCGGTCTCCAGAGGGCCTCTGGGGGGGCGTGGGAGGCCATTTTCGCTCTCCCCAGGCATTGAATTATGGGTGTGGGCACTCGCGCATGCGCGATAGCGTACATGCATGCACTTTCGGCACCCGAGGGAAAAAAGGTTCGCCATCACTGATCTAGGCTCTCTTTGAAAGGCGGCTCTAAGTTGGTGATCTGAAGTCCATAGCCATGCCATAACTGGAACCATCTTATCTCCCTTTATGCTTCTCCTGTCTGGACCTGGAGACGGGATGTGGGTTTCTTGTCAAATACTCTTACCTACTGATTGATCATTGCTAACCTTAGTTCTAGAACTGATTAACATTCTTGCAAGGTGTCCAGTAATATTAAAATATTCTTAACACTTGAAGGGTAAAATTTAGCCCACGTGAAGAAAAAAATGACAAAACATGCCAGTCAGATGTAATAGTTTAATTGTTAGTGCTGTTGTAATAGATTTTTAGATGCAATCTTGGTGTTATCCTGTAATTTTCGCTCTCTGCTGTTAAAGTATTGAAAATGTCTTATTACATCTTTGTGTGAGAAAGCAAGGAAACACTAAATTCTTTCATTTATTTAATTTATATGCCACCCATCTCACTACCCAGAGTGCCTGATTTGGACCCAGTCACACGCAAACGTTGGGTCTGTGTAACCATTTCCTGAAATGAATTTACACATATCCATGTGTAAGTGAAGTAATGCACATTAGTAAATAGTCCAATTTATGGTTGCTTCAGCATCAACTTAATCCTTTGTGCTTGTCAACATGACTATGTAATATATAGTACAAATACTATATGGGGAACAGGATGTGCATGGAAGCAAAACAAAACGCCCTGTCACAAATTTCTTTTGGAGAACTTAGTCCAGGGGTCAGCAACCCGCGGCTCTGGAGCCGCATGTGGCTCTTTCATCCCTCTGCTGCGGCTCCGTCGCTCAAAATATATGTCACAACTGCCAATGTGCGACACCCACCAATTTATTAAGCTTTTCGACCCCCAGTAGGCCAACCATGGATAAATCCAAGAAAAGTTTCAGAAGAAAACAGAATCTTTAATTCAACTATATATGCTAGTTTTGTGGCCGCTCAGGAAATAGTCAGGCACGGGAAGAGTTTTGTGGCTCCCGATGTTTTCTTTTCTGTGGGAAATGGGTCCAAATGGCTCTCTGAGTGTTTAAGATTGCTGACCCCTGACTTAGTCAATAGAATTGGATTCTAGCACTGAGGAGAAGGTTGGATTTGATAGTGTAAATAGCTTCCAATTTTATGAACTACTAGTCCTCCTGATGGTGTTTTGTAGAGTGATGATTTACTTCTGATCACTCACGTTGAGTTAATCTAGCTTGTTTTGAGTTTTATACAGTAAGAATATCATTATTATTTTTTTGCTGTGCACCAACCTGGTACTTAAATTCCTAAGGCTGAAATCTATAAACCCTCAAGCAAGCATGAAAACAATTGCCACAGTTTCTTTCACAAAGCAAAACAGCTTCCAAAAGTAGAGGGAATTTCTACATCCCGTGGGTGCATCCTCTTAGATGTGCATCATGCCCTTAATAACTTAAAAAAAATTATTATGCAGTCTTACCAAAGAGGAAGTGTTTGTCTGAAAGCGAAAATAAATCTTTGGCATAAAGTGGCTGGCTGGAAGCAACAATATGATCTATTGTCTCATTAAAATTCGGCAGCAGCCTTAATGTCCACATTTCCCCCCCCCCCAAAAAATCATTTTTTAAAACATTGTCATTGCATTGCCAAATTGAGTGTGCCTTAATGTGTAAGTTCAGTCTGATCCTTATTAAAATTATTTCTGCGATTTATACAGGGAATCGTAATTCTATAAAATGTTCAAGTGCTTGAAACAAAATGTAAGAGCCATAACTCTGGCTGAAAAATGCAATTGTTAAAAAAAATCCAGAGCACATCACTGACCTATCCTCATGCCAAAGTTCAATTTTAGAGGCACAATCGATTCTCTCTGATATTCCTCACCAGTTTTGCCCAAATCTTTAAAATTATTTACCCAAGCAAAAGATAGTCCTCAACTTATGACTGGTCACTTAGCAACTGAAATTCTGACGGATCTACTTGATTCGAAGTTCCAATGGCTGTTCCCTCACATGGTCACACATGACCTCATTTTGGTTGCTCAACAAATGGCCTGCATTTATGGCCAATTGCAGAGTCACACGGTCAAGTGGATTATGTACAGGTAGTCCTCGACTTAACAACAATTCACTTAGTGACCGTTTGAAGTTACAATGGCACTGAAGTGACTTATGACCATGTTTCACATGACCTTTGCGGCATTTCCATGGTTATGATAGTTGGCAACTGACTCACATTTATGACGGTTGTTTCTGACCTTCTGATGAGCAAAGTCAATGGGAAAACCAGATTCACTTAACAACCATATTTCCAATTTAAGAACTTCAGTGATTCACTTAACAAATATGCTGAAAAAAGTCATAAAATGAGGCAAAATTCACTTAACAAATTTCTCACCTAGCAACATAAATTTTGGGCTCAATGGGCATTCCAGTTTTCTGTAAAGCCAGCCCATAATGAACCTTTGATTCACTTAACAACTGTGAGGTTAGACGAGGGGTGTCAAACTTACATCATGGCAGCGTCACGTGTTACATCGGGACTTTTTCCCCCTTCGCTAAACTGGGCGTGGGCATGGCCAACGCGTGATGCACCCAGCCCATGTGCTGGGAGTTTAATAGCCCTGTGTTAGACCATTGCAGAAAAGGTCATAAAATCAGGATGGTTATTTGATCAACCTGTTTTATGTTTTTCATGAGTTACGACCCTGATAGGCAACTCCATCATGGTCATAACTTGAGGACTACCTGTATTAGAGGCTTAAATCCAGTAGTTAGCACCTTTCTCCAGGTGGAGAAAGCTAATTCATTACAGTCTATACACTATACGCTAGGTAGGATAAAATCTAATAAACAACATTCCCCCATCACTACCCTTAGATCAGGGGTCAGCAACCTGCGGCTCTGGAGCCGCATGCGGCTCTTTCATCTCTCTGCTGAGGCTCCCTGTCACCAGTTGGCTCCAAAATTGATAGGGGTTTTGCTTAGGACAGGTAGAGGAAAATGGATGCCGTGCTAGGAGGAGACTCTATGATGGGGGAACCGGACTTCCGGTCGCTCCAGAATTGAATGGGGGGCATCCAGTAGGACCTTTGTGGCTCTTTGAGTGTTTAAGGTTGCTGACCCCTGCCTTAGATGAATATCTCCCTACTGTAGAGACTGAAAGAGTCAGTTGTTAGCTTTGTCTCATAGTTATTATCCTCCTTCAGTCTCACAATGTATAAATACAATGTAGAAATCCTAGGAAGTCCTTCAGGAGTGATGAGGTCAAGCTCTGTTTGAGGTCCGTGTGAAAATAGCAGTCCAGGCTCAATGTAAGGACTGCAGTGCACTTCGTCACCGCAGAAGAAGAGCTGTTGTTGCCAGCAGAAATAAGAGCAAAGTTGAGGAGGCTGAAATCGCTGCAGCTCCTCCACAATCTTGGGCATTTTCCTGAAAAAGAGAAGGCCAGCAGGTGGTCAACAACCCTAGTAGTAGTGTAGGATTGGCTCCATGGGAAATGAAGCAGACTTTATGGGTGACAAGGGTACTGTTACACCGTACATATAATTCTATAATTTCTGCAAATTATTCTGTAACTGAAAGCTAACAGATCTTACCTCTGGATGGAATGCATGACAGGAGTCTGGCCGGCGTCTTAGTTTCTGAGAGCGCATCCTGTCGCATTTCACCGAACTGTTATGTACGCAGCTGTTAAGGCTAATAGCAGTGTTTGAAAGTGGAGAAATAGGGACATCTTACTTAAAATATCTAGAGTCAGCGGATGCTGTGCTGGCCAATAATTTAAATGTGCAACTAAAAATACCAGCAGGCCTACAGAAATGTATTTCCATCACATACATAGCATTTCCTGGTGCTCAAACTAAGCAGGAGGCTTCAGCCCACGTGGATAATATTGCAGCAACGGGACAAGCCTACACACACAGTCTTGCCACAGGAAGAAGGTTTCCTAAACATTTTTTTGCCACTCCTGTTAGTAGTTCCAGTTGAGTTGAGCTGGAATTGGCGAGACCATGTTTTAAGAAAAATATCCCCAAATCATATTGAAACCGACAGGACTTCATCATAACCAATCTGGCCCACTTTATTTGTCATGACTTCTAGCTGGATTGAGGCCACCTGGGGTGGCTGCACACCAGCGGTGAAATCTACTTACCTTCCTTACCGGTTTGGAAGCGCGCAATTTGCGCGCACCACCGCCGCGCACACTTTTCCACCCTCTGCGCATGTGCAGAAGGCTTTGCGCATGCGCAGAAGGTTAAAAAAGAAAATGGTGGCATCTGGGTGTCCGGGCGGAGCCTCGTGCTGCCACCACTACAGGTTCTCCGAACTACTGGCGGCCGCCGCTATGAACCAGGCCGAACTGGTAGCATTTCACCCCTGCTGCACACACCCTAGGAGCCTTCCTAGATGGGCAGCAGGCTGAATCTGTTGAAAGCAATGGCTTTCACCCAGTCTTGGGACACAGCCTGTAAGTTGTTTTCCTCTTTGTGCTGAACTAAAGCTTATCAGCTAAAGACCAGATGTAATGTTTCATTAGATGCATTTTCTGCATGTTTTATCTTTTCTCACCCACACACTGGTTCAGGATGAACATTGCCAAGTTATTCTAAAAGAGTTACTCTCAGCAGGCGAGAGCTGAACTTGGAAACTAAGTCTGGAAAGCTAAACAAGGTTGAGATAGAAGGCTATATGATCCTCAAGAAAACTTCATGGATGTGTGCATGAAGTAGTTGACAGGAGCTAAATTTAAGTCAAGGGAGTCTTTTTTTTTTAATCCTTAGCATGCTGGTTCTGCTAAGTTCCCTGCAATTTCTAGGTAAGATTGGTAATATTTTTATTTTATTTATTTATTTATTTAATCAATCTTATAGGCCGCCCAACTCCCAGGGGACTCTGGGCGGCGTACAACAGATCGAAAAAACATTAAAAGCACAATATAAAGGTTAAAATACATATAAAACATTAAAACAAACCGTCAATCATATAAAGGGGTGACCATTTCTTAATAGCCACATGCTGGTCTCTATCCCCATGCCTGCCGGAACAGCCAGGTTTTAACGGCTTTGCGGAAGGCCAGTACGCTGAGGGTGGTCCGGATCTCCGGCGGTAGTTGGTTCCATAGAGACGGAGCCACCACAGAGAAGGCTCTCCCCCGCGGTCCCGCCAGTCGACATTGTTTGGCCAACGGGACCCGAAGGAGACCAACTCTGTGGGCTCTGACCAGTCGTAGGGAGGTATGTGGTAGTAGGCGGTCCCGCAAGTATCCTGGTCCAGAGCCATATAGGGCTTTAAAGGTAATAATCAACACCTTAAATTGTGCACAGAGACTAATAGGTAGCCAATGCAACTGGCGGAGAATAGGTGTCACGTGGGTGTATCTGGGTGCACCCACCACAGCAGTTTTGGCAGTTGGCAGTTGTATCAGGCCATCTATAGCACTGTTGCAGATCACTATGGATTTCTGATCCAAAAGTTGAGAACGTTGGCTTAACATACTGTGCCAATCCAACCAAGTAGTCAGACTATACAGTAGTAACTCATGTGGATCCAGAAATGTAGGTTACGGCAATTGAATAAATCCTGATTTAGAGTAAACTCTTGGATAAAACTGCAGTGCCAACACAATTGATAAAGTAGTTTGTACATAGCACTAGAGATAAAACCAAAAGCATCTTGCTTTTATTGTTGTAGTTTCTAATAGAACTACCTGACCTTCTATATCCCCACTGACTCCACAGACCTTTAAAATTAAAATTTTAAAGAGAGTTTGGAAAACAGCAAGACTTATTTTTCCCACTTACCTTCGTAAAATAAATTTATGGAGTCTAGAATAGCACACACATTTTACTTTGCCTAAAGTGTAACAAGCAATAATAAATTACTGTAAATAGCAACTAGCAATATAGTACTGTTTTGGAGTGGTGCGGTGGCCTAGAGGTGGCGCTCTCGCCTCACAATCAGGAGGCTGTGAGTTTGATCCTAGGTAGAGGCAGATACTTCTCTCTCTGGGCACACTGGAAATATATCTGCTGAAAGAAACTCCGCATTGGCGACGGGAAGGGCATCCAGCCAGTAAGCACTCAGCTCCATTCAGCTGCCCAGACGCCACCCCGCAAGGGATTATGGGGTCGTTAAAAGAGGATGAATATAGTACTGTTTCAACTTCACTTTTTAACAGTACTGTTTTCACTCTGCATTTAAACAGAAGCATGTTCTATTAATCCCTTCTAGAGTTATGAAGGAAAACGCTAGATTCATACTTCGTTTGTGCTAATGAACTGCCAAAGGTTACAGTCCAGTGCAGGGAATTGACAGGGAAAAGATATATTTGACTTCTTTAGCCTGCAATGCAAAAGATGGGAAGATGCTGCAATCACAGGTGGCATCCGTAACCAGGAGCAGAAGGTTGCTGTTCAGAACTTGCTGCGCCAAAAACATCCTGCAAGATTGAGAAGGACATCCATCCTTGAGAGACTATGTTATTTTCCCCCCCAAATATTATTTGTATTAAGAATTTTAATTGCAGTAGTAAAAACTATTACAAAGTAAACTTTGAGAAAGAGAAGAGAATGGGAAGAAAGAATAGAAAGTGTAAGAAAAGAGGGGGGGAAGTATGTAATTAAAAAGAAATAAGTTTATAAGGAAGTGAGGTCCAACCTTTGTCACAAGTATAAACAAATTTAATAACTCTTCACCCTCCATAAGGTAAAACAAATATGTCTTCATCCATTTAATTCTGGAAGTTGCAATCCACAAATCTTAAAGTTGCCAAGACACCCTTGGATTAAATCAGAGGTCTTCAAACCTGGCAACTTTAAGACTTGTGGGCTTCAAAACTCCCAGAATCCTCCAGCCAGCATAGCTGGCTGGAGAATTTTGGGAGTTGAAGTCCACAAGTCTTAAAGTTGCCAAGTTTGGGGACCCTTGGATTAGATCAGGGATGGGTTCCAACTTACCTTGCTGCCGCTTCACTTCCTCCCATGCCACGTGGCTGCGTCTCGTGGCCGCGTGCGTGCATGCGCAGTGCAAAAAACCATTTTTTTTAAAAAAAATAAAAACGCCGAAAACAAAATGGCGACCGCATGCACAGTGCCGGAAACTTGGCTTCTGCGCATGCGCAGAAGAAAAAAAAATCGGAATTTTCTTTAAAAAAAGATGGCTCCCACAAACCGGCACCGACCGAACCGGGTCGGTGATGTCATCATGGCATCACCAGCGGGCCGCTACCAGTTCGGGCGAACCGGTCCAAACTGGGAGGAACCCTGGATTAGATCCTTCCAGCCGAAAGAACAGAAACTTTGCTTGTACTAGATCCAATTATCTCAGAATTAGTTGAAGAAGGGCAGTGTCATAATTTGCAAATGGTGGACTGACATGCTAATCCAAGCCCAGCCCCCTTTGAACATGCATGCGTGTCCCTCCAAAATACATAATGCTGGGGTGGGGGTGGGGCTCAGATCTTGTTGCTATTCCCAAAATTCTTGTAGATTTTGACAGCCCCTTATTAGATAAATTGGCCCCACTTTTGATTTCCCATAACAGGTTGTGGGTCATGGGAACAGGAACTTCCTCCCCAACATTACCTTACACTACGGTATGAAGTCAGCGATGTTGTAGCTTCATTTCATTTTTTAGATATTTGGCTGGCTGCCTAACTTAGTCAATCAAATTGAATTCACCTGCTTCCGCTCATCTATTAAAAATACCTTGGCCCCTGTTGTGTCTCAAAGTAAGCAAAGTGAAGAGAAGGGGATGAAAGGTTGGAACCCCAAAACTCTCTTTTTTATAATCTTTGGAGAAGAATGTATAATAAATTATTTTGAGTGAAGTTTATTTATTATTTATTTATTAGTGAGGCTTATATACCGCCTTAAGTGCAAGCACTCTCTAAGCGGTTTACACCATTAAGCAATGCATATTTATATTGCCCCCAACATTTTGGGTCCTCATTTTATAATGAGTTATAATTGTAAAGAGTTTATTAGGATGACTGGTGGCCAATCTGGTATGTATAGTCACCCAGGGAACCTAAATGCTTTATTACACTGACTTGTCTTTATTTGTTTTCTATAAATTACTTTCTCATATAACAATAATGTGGCACAATAGCTTGATAGACAAATAAGAGGTATTTGTAAGTCACCTCAAGGGAGCCTCAGTGCTCTGCTGCCCTCTACCGGACATTTATAGGTACAATTGAATCGTGATAAAATCTAGAGAAAGGGACACTTTTAGTTTAATATTAAATGCCACCACAGATTTTGACCTTGGATCAGTATATTGGTGGAAGTTTCATTTAAGTTTTCATATGCACAGGTTTTTCTGAAGACCATCCTGCAAACAGTATTGAGCTGGTAACTTGGTGTGAATTAACTGCATTTTCTAAAACTAGCAGTATCTAGCACAGTGTTTCTCAACCTTGGCAGTTTGAAGATGTGTGGACTTCAACTCCCAGAATTCCCCAGCCAGCGTTGCTGGCTGTGGAATTCTGGGAGTTGAAGTCCACACATCTTCAAACTGCCAAGGTTGAGAAACACTGATCTAGCAGCAGTGACAATGCAATCAACTCCGGGCTACCCTGTTTCAGCCATTTCCTTCCATACATCAATGCCACCATTGATTATGGAGCTGCAAGGATCACAGAGGTGCTTTGACAGAACGCCAGCCCGAATATAGGAGGCCGTTACAGCAAGCCTCATCGATGGTCCTCAAGATGCTCATTAAATACTCCAGTCAAAAAAAGACTCCATGCCGAGGCAGCCACTACAACTACAGGTAGTCCTTGATTGACAACCTGTTGCTTAGTGACAGTTCAACATTCCAATGGAGTCCCCCAAAAGGACTTACGACCTGGTTCCAAAGTTCTGACGACATCCTACCTGCTTCCAGTTTTTAGCAGAATTGGCTCATAGCAAACCAATGGGTTCGCTTAACGACGATGGTGTTTGCTTAAAAACCACGCTTCCTTAACAACCGCTTCAGAAAAGGTTGTAAAGTTGGATTGGTCACATAGGTGATCCACTTTACAGTCAGGCTCCATTGTGGTCGTAAGTTGAGGACTGCTACCGTAGTATTAGGTAGCTCCTTCCACTAGGCCAGGGGTCCCCAAACTTGGCAACTAAGACTTGTCAAGAGTCTTAACTCTTTAACTTGAGACTTAAAGTTGCCAAGTTTGGAGACCTCTGCACTAGGCATTTGTGTTTTTGTGTCTGTATGTGAGCCTGTTTGTTGGCCTTTTGGCCAGCTGCACCATACTGGGTTTGGGTTTTTGTTTTTTTCTAATATAAATATTCATAAATTACCAGGGATCTTCTCTATCACCTTCGTTCATCATAGCTCACATGTTTTTGCCCCTAATATGTTGCTCTTTACTTTTCTCTCCCAAGAACAGAAGGCATTAGTTCAAAGCATCTTGATTAAACTTGTGGAAGTTCTCCAAATATATATATATATATATATATATATATATATATATATATATATATATATATATATATATATATATATATATATATATATATATATATATATATATATATATATATATATATATATATATATATATATATATATATATATATTTCAAATATTTCCAAGAAACGTGCATCTTCAGCCACTAGTTTTTCATTTTGGTAGCTCTAGTAGCTTCCAACCTTTCATACCAGCACCATCTAACTAATCAGCTACTCACTTTCAAATATTTTCAGATTTATAAAAATGTTTTTCTTAAGACAAATTTAAGTGGGAATATGGCATGCGTCACAGGAAAGCATGGAGCTTTCCAAGAAGATGACAAATAGCTAGGTCAACAGCTTTCATTTTCGAAGAATTGCTTTTCTTCATTTTCTAAGTATACAAGATTAAAAATATCTATTTTGGGAAGTTAAGCTAATAGCGGTTAATTTGGAAGGAAATTGGAAATTAACGGGTGAATATCCCAGATGACAAAATTAGAAAACTAGATTTTTCTTTTCTTTTTTCTTTTGGAGGTAAGATGGAAATAGCAGCATATACCTAGAAGAAAGTATTATATACAAAGAAATAATATAATTATAATGGTTTAAAAAAAAATTTTAGAAGAGATATGATTAATTTAAAATAGAGACTATCATCAGTCTGTTAAATATAAAAAGAATTAGTATAAAAAGTACTTAAGGAAAGGTAAAGAAGGTGAAAGAGGAAGTAGAAGGGGAGGAAGAGAAGGGGTAGAGAATGTAGAGGAGGAGTGAGGGAGTTAGAAAGTAGGAGGAGAAGTTGGAGATAGAGAGAGGGGAGTGTAATGGAATAAAGTAGAACAGACTGATGACTGATGAGACAAGTGTTGAACAAAATGTTGATTTTTGAATGCTTCACTATATTGAAAAACATGTATTTTTAATGTAATATTTCAAGGTATATGTATATTGAATTGTATATGAAGTGATGGAGAAAATAAAAAAAAATTGCACACAAAAATATGGGGTTTTTTTTTTACTTTTTTTGTCTCGTTTACTTTTGTGTCCCCCATCCTACAGTGGGTGTTGAGTACTACGCACTCCACCATGAGAATAAGCAATCTCACAAAATACAATAATTGCCAGATGGGTTAGAGGTTTTCTTATGAGAATTGAAATGATTGAGAGAGATTGAGATGATCGAGAGATAGATGCTTATTGTACAAGAACTTTTTAGTTCTTGTACAATGAGCATCTCTCTATCATCTATCTATCTATCTATCTATCTATCTATCTATCTATCTATCTATCTATCTATCTATCTATCTATCTATCTATCTATCTATCTATCTATCTATCTCTATCATCTATCTATCTATCTATCATCTATCTATCTATCTATCTATCTATCTATCTATCTATCTATCTATCTATCTATCTATCTATCTATCTATCATCTATCTATCCATCCATCCATCCATCCATCCATCCATCCATCCATCTATCTATCATCATCTATCATCATCTATCTGTCTAATCTCCTCCCTCCCTCCCTCCCTCCCTCCCTCCCTCCCTTCCTCCCTAATACCTAATACCTAAGTTGTATGGCTACCTATCTTACTCTGGACAGCAAACAAAATTTAAAATATAAAAACAATTAAATTAAATTAACCAATAAATGGTTCCCTGCACAAACTTGGGGCTCTACTTCCAGGCACAAAGCTCAGTCTTTAAGGACTTATGAAAAGTCCAGCAGAGTTGGGGTCATCCTGATCTCCGGAGGGAGAATGTTCAAATGTTGGTAGAGGCTCTTCCTCCTGTCCTTCAAGATCACTCCCTCTTCCTTCTACACAGTGTTAGGAACCAGAAAGAATACCTGTCTCCAGGTACTACCCATCTAATGAGGGTAGGACAGGGTGATGACTTCTGTAGCTGAACTTAAGTGCCAGGTGCATGTGGGAGGCAACAGCCAGGATCTTAACCAGGATTTATTATTTTGCTCTTTTAGTGCTGGAAATAACAAGCAACATGTATGGATGGGAGGAAAAGGGGCAAAATTCTTGGTTGCCCTTGAGAAGACAGATAAAGACCATTCTCTTACTTCTGACAGGCTCCACACTCAATTAGTCCATTGGCCTCTTTGATAGCAGGCTCATACACAAACACGGGATATTCAGTGTCACAGGGTTGCAGCATATCGTGTTTCTTATGTTTGTGAGCTAGAATGGGAAAAATAAAAGAGTCAGGGGGAGAAAATCAGGCACAAGAAGCGAAAAAGTTGGAGAAACAAAATGCATGGACATCTATGGCCACTAGATGGCGCTGCTGAGCCAATGATTGAGGATGTCTTGAATTTATGATGCTAAATGTCCTTTCACTCTAGATATAGGTACAGTTAAATCCTGTGCTAAATTTTTCAGAAAAGGTGACTTTTCTGGACCAATTAGAAATTTTGAGAGTGACTGTCCAATTCTGCTAAAAGGGAGGGGGAAAAAACGGCAGGAAAAGACCTTTATAACTCTCCACAAATGTGTGTTCTTGGCTTAAAGGGACAATTGCATCTCTAAAAAATGAGTCAAATAGATTTAAACAAATTGGTGCAATAAATCATGCAAGGCTCAATGCATCTGGCCAGTCTTTGGCATACACCTTACTGAAATAAATGAAACGAACATGGTTTAGACAAATCTATCTAATACAATGGAGATTGCAAGAGAGAGAAATGCCAAGTGACTCATTTGAGCTTATTCTCGGCTGTAGATTCCCTGGGACCAGCATGACAGAGGGCACTTTTAATTCAAATAGCCAAAATACAGGGAAAGGCAACAAAGCTATAATGCCATCTCATCGCCCAGATTCTTACTAAAAGTAATTTCAGTAATAAACTAAACAAAGCAACACCCCCCCGCCCCAATTTCTACTTCTAGGAGGACAAAAAGAGGTAACATTTAATCTAACTTGCCCATTTGTAATGAAAACTCCCCATGTTTGTCCTGAGATGAGAAGGATAAGCGATTTTTATTCTTGCTTTGAAAAGGAACTGTTTCCCACTCAAATGCGATGTTTTATTACAGGCTAATCTAACCAAGAAGCCGATAATCTCTTAGCTGTGTGGGATGTGAACCAACGGAGGTCAGTGGGATACCATGAAGGGGGACGTGAGTTGATCAGATAAAGAGATAGTCCAGTTAATACATAACCTGGTTACCAGGAGGGGAAAAAAATCACTGATCCAACAGGACCTGGGTCAGCTTCAGCTGAAGTGCAATGTTTGTTTAAGAATAGCAATTGCAAGACTATCATTTGCAAATATATGACCATCTACACAAATAAAATTGCTGGCTTAGTGCATCATAGGAGCCTGCTGTAAGAAAACAGTGCTAGTATTTACCCCTGTCACTAATGACCCCTCAAAATAGCATAAATATTATTATTTATTGAGATTAATTGGCCGCCCAGCTCCGCTCTGAGTAGTGTACAAAAGTTTTTTTAAAAAAAGTAAAATAAAAATAAAAATAGCATGTTAGCATGACTACAGCTTTGTTGTTTAAATGATGTATGTTGATTGCCTTTATTTAGTATCCTATTATGATTTATGTTGTTTGCTCATTTAGTATCCTATGACTATCACTGAATTTGTATCTTATGATTTATGCTGATTGTATTTTATGATGGTGATTGTGATTTATCACTTGTTACTTGTATGCACGCTGAGAGCTTATGCACCGGAGACATATTCCCTGTGTGTCCAATCACACTTGGCCAATAAAGAATTCTACTTCAATATGCTATCTATTCAATGATCAATTTTACTAGGGAGAGGACCTTGAGGGAAATAGGTGCTGTGGTCTGCCAGCGGCCTGCGGAGCTGGCAGCAGAGTTGGACAGCAAGGAGGCTGAGGAGGAACATGGGCCAGTCCTGGAGTCTGGAGAAGGCTCGGTGTCAGAGGCAGAGATTCAGCCTGGGCCATCTGGGAGGTCTGGGCTGACTCCAGAGCCTCCAGAGGCTGACATGAGCGAGGCAGAGGAACAGGAGGAGCCTGTTCTCAATGCGCGCATGCGCAGAGCTGCCAGAAGGCAAGAACAGTTATGGAGGAAAAGGGCTACTCAGGAGTAAAGCTTGGAGATGATTGGCCCCTCCCATATGATATAAAATTTGGAGCAAACAGATGTGCTTGTTGCAGGAAGCAACTTGGTTCAATTCTGGTCTCAGCAGCTCAGTTCTGACTCTGTTTTCTGTTTGGCCTTGCAAAGCTCCTTGCCAATTAGGTCTTTGGCAGCATGTCAAGAGAGATAAAGGTTGGTACTTATCAGCCTTCTTCCGAAAGACTTTGGCAGACTTCTGTCGGACTAATTAACATTGTTTGGGACTTATTATGGCTGAGAATAAACATAATTCACAGCCGTTGAAATAAAAAGAGATTTTTTGGGACTACGTTTCTGTTTTATGATTTATCAGGAAGCCTAGGTCAGAACAATAGGCAAGAACTGTTACTTAAGGAAAGAGGGTTGAAACATCCTTTAATCCTGGGAAACAAGAGAGTATTCAGAAGAAAGTCAGGCAATTCCACTCTAATTCATTGGGACATACAAAGGAAGGGAAGAAGCACAATCAGGCCTGGAAGATTCTGCTATTATAACCCATCTTAGTGAAGTTTAGTTCTACTCTGTTGAATGATCTGGTCTATCCTGAAAGTCTGACAGCAGAGGCATATATTCATTTATAGGTAGTCTTCCACTTACAACCATAATCGAGCCTGGAATTATGGTTGTAAATCATTAAGCGGGTCATCATACGATTGACATTTTTGCAATGGTCGTGAGTGAACCTGTGGTTGTTAAGCAAGCCCATTGTCTGCAATGGGTTGGGTTTTTTTTTTTACCAGAGGTAAATGTTGTTTTCTGGCAAAATATGTAAATCGTGGGCACTGCAAACAGCTGGAAATGTGGACCAGTTGCTGAGTGCCCAAACTGCAATCACACGACTAGGGAGGAAAGTTATCAGAACTTTGACTCCAGGAGGTATCCTTTTTGGGTCCATTGCAACTTCAAGTAGTTGCTAAGAGACTGGTTATAAGTTGAGGACTATGTGTAACATGTGAATGTAGTTTTAAAAACATGCAAAAACTGAATGAATATAACTATGGGAAAGCCATGAAGAAAATTCTTCCTTTTTTAAAAAAAATCTGAAAAATGTAAAAAGGAAAAAAAAGGAAAAAAAAGGAAAAAAAAAGAGGAAAAAAATAGATGTTAAAATGGAAGACTTAGAAGAATGAGTGGAATATTCAGCTTAGCCATATATAAAAGAACCCTCACTCTTCTATTTTCTCATTTTGTTTTGTTTTGTTTAGTTTACTTTATTGTCATTGCACCTCGTACAATGAAATTAAATGCCATCTTCAGTGTACATTATAACTATAAAAATAAAACACAAACGCACATCCTTCACATTTTATACAATTGAATTGAAAACCTGATATTGCATTAATATTGCACTATACAGTAGAATTCAATATAGTTACTGCCCTGGGATAGAAGCTGTTTTTCAGCCTATTTGTCCTTGTTTTTATTATCCTGTACCATCTGCCAGATGGTAATAGTTCAAAAAAAAAAGAGTGCCCAGGATGAGATGGATCTTTAAGAACGTTTTGAACTTTCTTAAGGCATCGGGAACTATAAAGCTCTTCCAAAGAGGGGAGAGGGCAACCAATGATCCTCTGGGCAATGATGTTAACCCTCTGGAGCGCTGTCCTATCTGCCACTGTGCAATTGGCAAACCATACACAGGTGCAGTAAGTTAAAATATTCTCTATGGTGCAGCGGTAGAAGGTCAGCAGCAGTTTTCATTCAGTTGTTGTTTCCTGAGAAGTCTCAGGTAGTATAATCTCTGCTGGGCCCTTTTGACCAGTGCTGCAACGTGAGCGCCCCAGGTCAGGTCCTCTTTTATGATAACACCCAGAAACTTAAAACTGGCCACTTGCTCCACTCGGTCTCCATTGATAAGCAAGGGCTGGATGTCTGATCTATTCCTTCTAGAGTCCACTATAAGCTCCTTGGTCTTATTGATGTTAAGGACCAAGTTATTGTCTCCACACCACGAAAGCAACCGGTCCACCTCATCTCGATAGGTAGACTCATCCCCCCGGAGATGAGATTTTTTATTCTGCCATTGTTTCGATTTTTATGGACAGTAATAACCTGTTCCATACAATACCCATTGATTTTTATGAAGATGTGTAGGAAAATCTATATATTTTGCCCCAACTACATCTATATATGTCATGGGTAGTTATGCAGCTATCAAGCTGGACAAGAAAAAAACATTATAAAATATATTTATCTTCCATTGAATTGTGGCCTGATAATCAAGTAGAAAGTTATATTCCCATTTTATCTTGAAAGACTTAATTAAGAATATGCATAAATTGTGACATTATGAACTTCTTTGTTAAATCTCATGCAAGTCTTCTTCTGATTCAGAAGACAAAGTTGTCTTTGTATGACAACGCTACTTACCATGATGAAAAACGGATTTGGCTGAATTGTTCACATGGCGTAAGAAATGATGAGAATGAGTCCATCATGACATGTCCACAAGATGATGGCACAACATTATTGTGAAGAAACATGAAAGGGGGGGGGAGGGGGATGGAAAATGAAGAAAGAAAGAAAGAAATGATATGATGGTATGGTGGTTAAAGCTATACAAGGTCACAATTATTCTATATGAGGTATCCCAATGCTGTGCTCTAAAGGTTTTAAAAGTGATGACCAGCACTTCGAAGTAGGTTTCTGGGCCCAATTCAAAGTATGTGTCATCCTAGACAACAGGTCTTTATCAGAGGTGGGATCCTACCTCTGATTGCCGGTGCGGTTAATCGCTGACTTCGCGGCAGAGCCGAAGACGCTGCTCGAGCCTGCTCCCGTTCGCGGAGCGGGAGCATTCCCCGGGCGCTTTCCCCACCCGCATGGAAGCCGCCCATGGCGTTCTTTTGCCCTACGCGCATGGCCCCATGCGCAGAGGGCAAAAGAACGCCATGAGCGGCTTCCATGCGGGCGGGGAAAGCGCCCGGGGAATGCTCCCGCTCCGCGAACGGGAGCAGGCTCGAGCAGCGTCTTCGGCTCTGCCGCGAAGTCAGCAATTAACCGCACCGGCAATCAGAGGTAGGATCCCACCTCTGGTCTTTATGCTGTCAATCCCCATTCTGTGGGAAATTATTCTCTTGGAAATTCAGGCTTCCTCAACCTTGCAGGATCCAATCTGGGTCAGTCACTGGGGACCAGAGGTTTAGTCTTCCGAACTTTTGAACTTGTGATGGAGCCCGTCCTCAGGGAACCTCTCTCTACCAGAATGTGTGCTTTTTTCCACTGGTTGTTGTTTCCTTGTGCTGCCAAGTCCTGATCATCTGGTGGTAGATCAGCACTCCCAGCTTCAATCATTTCCCTGGCTATCTTTGTACCTGCTCAGCCAACAATCTTAGTAGCTGCGAAATTGAATGTACAGTATGTCCTTGTTCATTGCAATGTGAGGCTACCAATGAGTTTGGGCCTCATACTCCTTGATTTACACCAGAGTACTACAACATCTCCATGCTGGGAATTGGAGTCCTTTTTTTAACTGGACAACAACCAATAGGAGAAATTTTATACAGTATTTCTTAGCATTGTCAGCCTCCTCCGATCTAACCTTGTTTAGATTTTAGAAAACTATTAAAATGAAGATTGTTCCACCACTCTTGCCATGACCAATTATGAAAGGTTAACATAAACACTGATCTCATTATACTGTTTTATTTTCGAGTTTTAACTTTTGCTTTTGAACTGGTATCAATTTATTTATTTACGGGAAAATAAATATGTAAATAATACGTGTGTTCTCTCTGCCTATCTGTCTCACTCTCTTTCTATGTAACTATCTTAAGCACAATTTATATGGTTAATGTGATGATTGTTAAGATTTGGGGGGATGTATGCATTTATGACCCAACATGTGGTATAGTTCCTTTTTTTTTGAAATTGTTACTGTGGCTTTAAAAAAATGTACTTAACATTAATAACACTTTGGAAATTCAGGATATATTTTAAGAAATTATTCTCTTTTTTATTTTTTCTGATTTGCTTTGTCATTATGCACAATCTATAGTTAACAAGACTAGAACTTTATTCTTTAAAAAGAAAAAATAAAGTTAACCATTTTTATAATGTTAATAATCTATGAACCATGAAAACTTCTTCCACTTAATATAAGCCAGTGATTCCCAACCTTTTTGTGATCGAGTACCACTTGGAGGTCCCGTACAGTCGCCGCGTACCACCTGGTTCCAGAGAAACTAAATTCGATCAGATATCACTTTATTTCCATAATTGTACCGTTCCTTTTTTGGCCCCGTGCATCCAGCAACTGGATTCTTGGGCCGCTGGGACCAGGTGGGTGGCGTGTGGCAACAGTTGCAAATTGTTGCCAGATTATCTTGTGTTAGGCAGTAAACATTTTTGTGAAGTAAAAAATAACTAACTAAAAATCGTTCATGACCCCGAAAGTGTTCGCGTACCACCTGGAAGGCCCTCGCGTACCACTAGTGGTACACGTACCACAGGTTGGGAACCACTGATATAAGCCAAAGATCTTGTGTTAGTGTATTTCAGATTTAGGGTGGTTGGTTTTTTTGGGGTCCACTACTGATATGCCCTCATGTGCCCTGATATGCCCTCAACTAAGATACCTGAGCAAATTGGAATAAATGAACAGTTTCATTGACAATTTTCAATGGTCTTCTCCCTATCTTCTGTGACAGCCTATTACAGCCTATGTATCAAAAGTACCACAGAATCAATGCCATTAATCCTTGCCAAATTAATGCTGAGGTCAAAACAAGATGAATGGAATCCAAATGTAATATTCTTAAGACGAACAAGTGACAATTCTTTCAGGCAGTGCTAAATTGCATTATTACTTGTAACTTTTTCATCCAAACGTCGTGGCTGCTATGTATTTTCGGTAATCCTGCGTACTCACCGTCAGCCAAGTTATCCGTGTGCCAGAAACTAAAAAGGTTAAATTCCAAAAGGAATCTGTCAAAGAAGAAAAATATGATGTCGTTTAAGGGCAGAGGTGTTGTAATACAGGCAGCTACTTCTGATTTGCTGCTTAGAATTTGCCTTGAAGCTACATTTATTTCTTGCCTGAACCAGGCATTTAAAATCCTTCTTCCTTACTTTTTGACTGGGTAATTGTGTCTTTAGTCTCATAAAAATTAGTAGCAATTCCAGTGGCAAGGCTGTCATTAACACTGTGCTCTTAGGAACTGGGAGGAAAATATTCTCAGTCACCTTGAAAGCCATTTGTTTGATCATAGTTAATCACTGGTATGTGATATACAGCAACAGCTGTTGAGTATGCCTGACAAATTAATCTCTACAAGTATCTTGGAATCTGGTCCCATGCTCAGAGGCATTTGGATACAACCTTTTCATCCAAGACCCACAGCATCACTGAATGATGCTGCCCCAGATGTCTTTATTATTAGCAAATCTTTCTTACTAAAAAATCCCTGGTCTCCAATTGATAAAGTGGCAGGTAAAGGAAATGGCCTTAATACACTTGCTCAGGAACAGAATGACCTCTTTTCAAATGTGTCTTCATTCACACAGATCACTTTAGAACAGGAATGTCAAAATCAATTTCATTGAGGGCCGCATCAGGGTTGTGTTGACTTCAGGGGGGGGGAACAGAATGGGCGTGGACAGGATGGGCATGGCTAGCTTGACATCATTCCTGTCCGGGGCGCCTGTGGTGGCCCGAGTGCTCTGCCAGTAAAAACAGGCTCCTGAGCTCCATTTTTGGCTGCCACGGCCTCCTGCAACCTTCTGCCAGTGAAAACGGAGCTCAGAAGGGCTGCACGCGGCCCTCCTGAGCTCCGTTTTCACTGGCAGAGGGTTGCAGGAGGCTGTGGCAGCCAAAAATGGAGCTCAGGCAGTGGTGGGTTGCTACCGGTTCACCCAGGATTGGGTGAACCAGTAGCGGTGGCGGCAGTGGGAGGCTCCTTCCACCCACCTGGACGTCTCTGCACATGCACAGAAGCTTCTGTGCATGTGTAGAAGCGCCAGGTGCATGCTCCCAATAGCAAACCGGTAGCAACGGAATTTGAAACCCACTACTGAGCTCGGGACCCCGTTTTCACTGGCAGAAGCACCGCAGGCTGGTCCGCTGTTTCCAGGGCGGCTCCGCAGGCCAGATCTAAGTACCCCATGGGCCGGATCCGGTCCCCGGGCCTTGAGTTTGACACCTCTGCTTTAGAACACCCTGTTGGTTGAATTTGAGAAATAAAGAGTAATTCTGAAGACTCGTAGATACTTCCTGATTTATATCAAAGTATTGCAACGTCTCCATGATGGGAATTGCAGTCTTATTTTAAGTGGACAATACGCCCGTAGGGGAAATTGTATATTTCTTAGCACTGCTGGGCCTTTGAAGTTGCTTTAATATTTTCTTATTCATTTCCTATTATAATAAAATTCCAGAACATCAATACTATAAAAAGTTAAAAATATGCTTAATCTAAAGACCTCAAACATTCAATGCTTAACATACTAATTAAATTCTGAAACATAATTTCTTCAAATGCAATTTTCCACTAGAATTCCCAAACATTCATACTCACATGAAGAAATCGGTGATCATCCACTTTGCTGCTGCCAATAATGTATAAATTGGCTGTTGAAAAAAGAATGACTAAGTCTCAAAAGAAAAAGAAGCATCTTACATAGTGCACAATTTCAATTTCTGATTCTCTTAATAACTTAAATGGCTTTCTTCAGGGGTGGGTTCCCACCGGTGCGATCCAGTGCGTAGCTCCGGTAGGGACCCACCGATAACCCAATTTGTGCGCGACTGCTCCGGTACCGTCTCCACCAGGCAGTCGCGCGCGTCACCATCTTTTTTGAAGAATTTTTGGGCGATTTTGCTTCTGCGCATGCGCGGAAGCAAAATTGCGCCGAAATCTCGCAAGGGGACGCGCGCGCGCGCGAGATTTCGGTGAGATTTTGCTTCTGCGCATGCACTCACCCCTGGCTTTCTTTAAAAATCTGCAGGAATTATACGAAATGCATTCAAATCAGTTGTCTTTTCTACTAGTGATAAATCAGGACATTTAAGAAAAATATATAAAATATTTTGTAAATAAAGTTTTTCCAGTTGAAAAGGCTTAAAAGATTATGCATATAAGAAAAGAATCCAGTTATTTGTGAAGCTGGACAACCAATACCTCCCCTACACAGCTCTTTTGGATCATGCAGTACTGAAAATATTGTTTATTTTAACAAAACCCAAAGTATTTTGGATAGTAAAGCTACCAATTTTTTTCCACAGTAGGAATAATGACATGTATTGATGATGGGTTATATTAATATTACATTAACGTTGGCTTTGTCTTCTTATGAATACTTCTGAGCTACTTTTGCTATAAATCTAAGTCTTCCTCATTTTGACCAGACAAATGAAGCCAAACTAATGCTACCATCTTCAGGATGTATAATTGATAATGTACTGCACGTGGTTAAAAGGTCCTTGCATTTCCACACATATGCAATTCAACCTTAAAGACAAAGAGGCAATAATCTTAAGAGACTTGAGATCGGTTTGAATAAAAAGGAAAGAAGAAGGGTCTGTTTATAAAGACAATATCATTCTAGTAAAGGTCCTTCATTGTTAACCTAATATAAATGTTTTTTTCTTCTGTTCAATTGTGTCCAATTCTTGGAAATGGCTGAATAACTTCTTGCCGTTTTCTTAGAAAGATTTTTCAGAAGTAGTTTGCCATTGTCTGCTTCCTAGGGTTGAAAGAAAGTGACTGGCCCAAGGTGGCTTTGTGCCTAAGGTGAGACTAGAACTCAGTCTACTACTTTCAAACTTGATACCTTAACCACTACACCAAATTGTGTCTTTACAAATTAGTTAAACCCAGCCAAATAGAACAAATCAATTCAATCATAGTAGAAAATCCTATTGTTACTAGGTAAAGGAACCTTTTGTGAAATATATAATATATAATATAATAACAGAGTTGGAAGGGATCTTGGAGGTCTTCTAGTCCAACCCCCTGCTTAGGCAGGAAACCCTACACCACTTCAGACAAATGGTTATCCAATATCATCTTAAAAACTTCCAGTGTTGGAGCATTCACAACTTCTGGAGGCAAGTTGTTCCACTGATTAATTGTTCTGTCAGGAAATTTCTCCTTAGTTCTAAGTTGTTTCTCTCCTTGATTAGTTTCCACCCATTGCTTCTTGTCCTACCCTCAGGTGCTTTTGAGAATAGCTTCACTCCCTCTTGTTTGTGGCAACCCCTGAGATATTGAAACACTGCTATCATGTCTATCCTAGTCCTTCTTTTCATTAAACTAGACATACCCAATTCCTGCAACTGTTCTTCATATGTTTTAGCCTCCAGTCCTCTAATCATCTTTGTTGCTCTTCTCTGCACCCTTTCTAGAGTTTCCACATCCTTTTTACATTGTGGTGAACAAAACTGGATGCAGTATTCCAAGTGTGGCCTTACCAAGGCATTATATAAAGTGGTATTAACACTTCACGTGATCTTGATTCTATCCCTCTGCTAATGCAGCCTAGAACTGTGTTGGCTTTTTTGGCATATATATTTTTTTGCAAATTTCTTGGAGCTAACATTATTTTTCTCGATTATCTGTACAGAATGGAGCTACTAGATTTAAGAGTTTGCTAGTCAAATATGACTCTAGAATGGTCCAGTGTAATTCTGTAATTTGTGCCATATATGGTTTATTTGCTAAAGAAACAAATGCACAAATAAAGCAAGAAACGAAAGAATGAAAAGTTCACCCTTCACTTTCCCAACCTAGAATGAATTTGCTTGGTAACATCCATCTTCTCTAAATTAATATATATGCGCTGTCACTTGTCTAGTACAAATAACTCATGGGAGAGATCACAGAATCAAGGCTGGAGTACTCAGACAATTCATCTTAAAAGTGTTCTCTCTCTCCCTGCCTCCCCCCCAAAACCTGGCTTATTCCTTCTGCATAAACCTCGTTTGCTCAGGTTTTAACTGCATCCAATTGCCAAGTACGACTCAGGAAATGAACAAATGAATGGAGTGATTTACATCCATCCTTCCATTAAGGAGCTCCAGGCAGGGTGGTATTCACTTACCTTCCCTACCGGTTCGCAAATGTGAGCGCGCATGCGCGAGCGCTCACTTCGCTTACTTGCGCTATGTCTGCATATGTGCACGGCCTCCCATGCATGCGCTTTACACACACACACACACGCCTTTCACGCATGTGCCCAGCCTTGAAAATGTGGCTAAATAGAACGGCATTAGGTCTGGGTGGGTGGGCAGGCCCAACCACAGTCGCCGCTACCAGTTCGCCCGAAACGGTCCAAACCGGATGAATACCACCTCTGGCTCCAGGTGATATTCATAATGCTTCCTTCAAGCGTCCATTGTTTTTACTTCTGATCCTGCAGAGTGCATGGACAGGAAGCAAAATGACAGTGGCCTAGAGGTAGAGCTCTTGCCTCACAATCAGGAGGTTGTGAGTTCGATCCTAGGTAGAGGCAGATGTAGGGTCACCTGCTTAGGCAGGGGGTTTGACTAGATGACCTGCAAGGTCCCTTCCAACTCTGTTAATCTGTATCTGACAGTGGAAATCTAATGTTACCTCATGAAATCCAGCCATTTCATGAGAATCCTTTCTCATAGAACTCAAGGCTTTTGAACTTGGCTGCTGAAAGCTTTTAATGTTTATCTTCAACACTGACCAATTTGTCCAGAGTAGAAATCCCACCCTGTTCTAAAGTCCTGCCTAATTCCTTGCTAGTCTTCATGTACAGATGCTCAAATGTACGTAGTGGCCTGTACAGCTTTTTTCTTTCAGAATGCTCTGCCAATTGACGGCTGTGGCCTAGAGGTGGAGCTCTTGCCTCACAATCAGGAGGTTGTGAGTTCAACCTTAGGCAGAGGCAGAGGCTTAGGCAGGGGGTTGGACTAGATGACCTGCAAGGTCCCTTCCAACTCTGTTAATCTGTTAAATCTGTTAAATTATAGTATGGAAAAAAACATATATAGATGGACAATGCCTTGTCTTCTTTATCTGCCTTTGTCTGCAGGAGGAAGGAGAATTTTTCTGACCGTAAGGACAATTAATCAATGGAATAGCTTGCCTCCCGGAGTTGTGGGTGCTCCATCACTGGAGGTTTTCAAAAATAGACAGGACAACCATTTGACCAGGATGATCTGAGGTCTCCTGTCTCGAACAGGTGTTTGACTAGAAGATCTGTGAGGTCCGTTCCAGCTCTATGATTCTATATTCTATTTTTTTTCTTTTGTTCTGGGAGAACAAAAGCAACTAATCTCATCAGAAAGAAAAGCATTCTTGAGCTTCTTCGCATCGTTCTGTTCTATGCTCCAACCCGCCTGTAACTTCATGATGGTGGTTTTATGATATGGAGATACTTACACTGAGAAGAGGACGGGCACCACTGTGATGGTGATGGGGCACTTTACACATGGCTTGGTAGTCAAACATCTTCACCCTGCAGAAACACAAACGTGACCAGGAGCTGTTGTGTAGAACAGTGTTTCTCAACTTTTGGCGAGTTTAAGTTGGGTGGATTTCAATTCCCAGAATTCCCTAGCAAGGCTGATGGGGATCCTACTGGAGTAGAATTTCCACCTTATTCTAAAAGCCATCAGTTTACCCACCCCAATGCTGCTGGATTTAGCAATGGCATTTCAAAGTGTTTTTTCAAAGTTCTGCTCTTCAGGATCCTTTTTAGTGGAAATGGCAGAAATTAGTCAAGGCACATACACTACAATTGCATTACAGTCCCATAGGGGCAAACATATTCTTCTGTCTTGCATATGACTTTAGCCTAGATTTAAATTCAGTTAATGCACAGAACTGAGTTTAGTTCATACTCTAAGCAAATACCTAAGTTCATACTCTAAGCAAATACAGTACATTTATGCCGGCAGCTGGATAAAGCAAGATTTAATACTATATAATGTGTTATCTCCTAATTCCAAAAAGAGATTTCTTACTACATTTGCAATGTGCTCTTGCAATGTGAAAAATACTATATATTATTTATCAAAATAACCACAGATACTATGTTATTCACTCCAAGCTTCCTGAAAATCATTTCTAGCAAAGAATTGCATCTCAGCCACTTTTCCTACCTAGCTCTAGCGGCTGTGTTATTTTCTTTGACTAGACTCAAATTGTACTCAACGTTATGCAAGATAGCTCTGGCTGTGCTCCTTGTATCTTTTTTTGTTACATGTACCTGACTTGGACCCTTTGCATACTAGTGCGTAGGGCCATATAAGTTATTTTCATCTACAGTGAGTGGCAGCGAATTTCAATGGTTCCAGATAACAGACTTTCTCAGAAATGTGGTCTTTGAACCTGAAACCACCTATACTACACCAAACGTAAAACTAGCATTTGTAAGCACCAAAGAGATTGAGATGGCAAGTAATTAAGTGGGGATGATCCACAGGGTAACATCTGTCCCTTTCATTCTGATTTTCATGCTGGAACTGATAATATACGAAGTGTCCAAGTTTGAAACATTAATAAACCAGAACTGGTTATTCTGATAATATAGGAATATGTGTCTGACTTCTGGCAGTTATGCTGACATAAAGGTATGTGTTTGAAACTGTTTTCTTGACCTCTTTCTAGCTGCATTTCAAAATATGGGTGGTGAAATATATTGATATTAAATATTTGTTCACATGCTGCATAAACTTAAGGATGGCTGAGCTAGTCAACAGAAATTCCTTTGATCAAAGATTTTTTTTATTATATCATTACAGATAGATTGCACCTATAATCATGTACTTTGCATATTATAGTTGCCAAAGTAGTGAGACAATACCTGCAGTTCTTATAGGGAACAAAGTCAACAACAAAACCAGAATTTTATTTATTTATATTCTGCCTTTATTATTTTTACAAATAATTCAAGGTGGGGAAACATATCCAACACACCTTCCTCCTCCTAGTTTCCCCACAACAACCTTGTAAAGTGAGTTGGGCTGATAGTGAATGTTCTGGCCCAAAGTCACCCAGCTGGCTTTCATGGCTAAGGCAGGACTGGCTCTTCCACTATTGTCGACTATCTTCATCCTGTCTTTCTTTATTTTAGTCTTTAGTATTATTGGGAATAAGGGACTTTCAGAGTATAAGAAGAACAGTTTAGGTCCCAAGTCAAAGTTCTTGCTGGGGAATCCCCATCTCGACATCAATTCTCATTTAGAAAACTAGTGGCTACACTGAGGGAACCAATGGCTTGCACACACACACACACACACACACACACACACACACACACACACACACACACACACACACACACACTGACAGAGGTGATAATTAATCTCACAGAGGAGACGTTTGATCTTTCCCCGGACATCAGACATTAGAAAAGAAACCGCAGTTTAAAATCTAAGTAAAAATATTTATTTCGGTACAAAAACAATAAATCCTCATTTGTTTACATCTCTAATATAAAAGTGCGTCTTCTCTCAATGGAAGACAGAGCAAAAAGGGTAGAGCGGAGAAAGGAATGCACACATGTGTACAAGAACATATTAATCACGTGCTCAGGAATAAACCATTATATTGAATAGGGATGCATCTCCCTGCATATACATGTAACAGGCAATAATCACACCATGACACACACACACACACACACACACACACACACACACACACACACATACATACACACACACCACTCTCAGGGGCCACTAGCAGCCATGGTGGCTCTGGGACACCTTCAAAGTGGTGGAAGAACCCTAGCAGATGGCTAGAGCTTCCAGATCTGAGATGCCAAATTCCAGACAACAACTAGATGGCAGCAGAGAGTTCCTGCTTGAAACTCTCTTCTGATGACAACTTTACCCTGCTCATCATGCCCTCTATGGGTTCCTCTATGGACATGTCCTGATCCTACCCAATTAGCATTGAAAGATTCTGAGTCTAGCTAACGCTCTTGTGTCTATGGATCTTTAGGCAACTCCATCCTTGTTTTGATTATATTTATGCTCTGAAGCGTTTTGCTTCAAAATGGGTCTTCTTTGAAAGGAGGGGAATAAAAAAGGAAGAGATGAGGACACTTACTTTTTGAGCATTCCCATATTTGCGAGCTGAGTTGTAACAGAACCATCTACTTCTCCCAAGAATTTTCCAATCTGCAACCACAAGCAGGTATGATGTGAAAATAGTGTTTCTGGAGAGTTTTTAAATCATAGGTTTTGTTTTGCAGGGCATTCTTAAGCAGGTGAGTCTAATATTCACCCATAATACAATAGAAATACAATAGGGCTAAATAACAGTAATAATACAACAGGCTACAATTGATTGTTATCCTTGGTTTGAATAGGCTTTTTTTTTTTTTAAAAAAAAGTGTTTTAGCATGTTGCAAACAAGTCTGTTGATTTGTTTATAGTTCACTATATTTTGTGAACCTGAAAAAGAGTTAATTCAGTAACCAGGTTTATAGATGTTGTGTGAATGTTGCCATAGGCTGCAAGCCTGAAGTACTTACTGATTATTATGTAGCAAATCCTTTAAGGGCATAATGTTCAACTATGTACTTAAGTTGTTTGGGGAAAAAGTGAAAGCACAGTAAGACACATTAAATTGAAAAAAAAACTGAAGTCCATGTTCAGTTTAGCTTTGAACTCACCATCTATGTTCTTGTAATCAGGCTGAGTAAACGCATAGGAAATGCACACCAAATTTGCTAAACCTGTTGGAGTTAACTCCCCCACCTCCTTTTTGTGGTTCATTGGTTAATGTACTCAGAAAACGAGTAAATCTGTACAGTTTGCTGGTTGGAGCATGCTGTATAGACCCAGTGTGAGGCTTCAGATCATTGGAGATTGAGGCAAGCTTTAGAATTAGACAAACCATTATGTGTTGCCTTCAATGCAAGATAATAATAATGGCCTACTTTGTAAGGATGAAGGAGAGAATAAATGCAAAGGGTTTGAACACTTGATGTATTATTCAAATAGTGCTACCTCTGCTGAGATGGAAGGTATCAAGGCAATTAAGCTATTTTGTTCAAATCTCCTTGTAGTTTAAGGTCACTTTAGCCCAAGAAAGTTTCTGATGGAATAGGAAGCACACGCTCCCTTCTTAATGTTCTTGTGTTTTCCAGTTCTAATCCTGGAAAGGCACTGCAACCTTCTTCCTTTTCTTATCTTTTCCTTTACCCAGATCTTTACGTTGCCGCAGCAACATTGCGCTTGAATCACGTTTCAATATTATTATAATGCATTAGTATGTGGAGAAGATCTCTGACATCTATCAAAACATTTTGGTTACTCAAGATACATTTAGTCTGACTTGGCTTTGTCAAAGCAGGAGCTGACAGGTTCCTTAAAACTCTTCAGTACTTACTCATATGCATCTAAACATAGTTTAAAGAGCAGGTACTTTTGGCCTAGTGCAGGGGTAGGCAAAGTTGGCTCTTCTATGACTTATGGACTTCAACTCCCAGAATTCCTAAGCTAGCATGATTGGCTCAGAAATTCTGGGAGTTGAAGTCCATGAGTCATAGAAGAGCCAACTTTGCCTACCCCCGGCCTAGTGGTTAAGAAGCTGACCTTGTTGATCAAAAGATTGGCAGTTCAACACTTGAGTACCGCATGGCGGGGTGAGCTCCCATTCCTGCCCCACCTCCTGCCAACCTAGCAGTTCGGAACCATGCAAATGCGAGTAGATAAACAGGTACCACTTCGGTGTAAAGGTAACTGCATTCCATGTGCCTCGGCGTATAGTCTAAAGTGGCCAGATATATTTTTTTTTAAGTGGGACATTGACGGGGGGGCGGGGCCGCCTGGACGCCGTCATTTGAGGTTTGCCCTCTGCGCATGTGCAGAACGCTGCGCATCCGCAGAGGGCAAAAGGATGCAAATGTCGGCATCCAGGTGGGGGGGGGGACGCGGGAGGCCACTGTACGTCCTACCTACCTGGGACTTTTCCCGGTAGCTTCAGTCGCGTTCCTTGCTAATAGCGCCCAGAGCAGAGCAGCCCCTCCCAGAAGATCGCGAGACGTTATCTTTTGGAAGAGGCTGCTCTGCTCTGGGAGCCAATTAGCAAGGAACGCGACTGAAGCTACCGGGAAAAGTCCCAGGTAGGACGCGCCTCTCGTGCTGGGGGTTGGGCGGGCGTGCGTCCTACCTGGGACTTTTCCCGGTAGCTTCAGTCGCGTTCCTTGCTAATAGCGCCCAGAGCAGAGCAGCCTCTTCCAAAAGATAACGTCTCGCGATCTTCTGGGAGGGGCTGCTCTGCTCTGGACGCTATTAGCAAGGAACGCGACTGGAGCTGCTACCGGGAAAAGTCCCAGCCAGGTAGGACGCGCGCCCCGTCCTGTCCGCCAGTCCTGCCCCGCCCCCCCAACCCCCAGCGCGAGACGCGCATCCTACCTGGGACTTTTCCCGGTAGCTCCAGTCGCGTTCCTTGCTAATAGCGTCCAGAGCAGAGCAGCCCCTCCCAGAAGATAACGTCTCGCGATCTTCTGGGAGGGGCTGCTCTGCTCTGGACGCTATTAGCAAGGAACGCGACTGGAGCTGCTACCGGGAAAAGTCTCAGGTAGGACACGCGCCCCGCCCTGCCCCGCCCCTTTTGCTGCGGCACACTTAGCATGGCCTCATGGGACAAGTGCAAAGTGGCGCTCCCCCCCCCAGGGTTCGCTCTGCCCCGCCCCGCGCCACCCTGTGAATAGAGGGGACTGAATCGGAAGCCTGTCGCTCGGGCGCGCGTCTGGCTGGAGGAAGAAGCGGGGGCTCAAAAATCGGGACTTTTTAAGAGGGCGGGCGGGACGCGGGACAAAGCATTAAAAAGCGGGTCTGTCCCGCCAAAATCGGGACGTCTGGTCACCTTAGTATAGTCATGCCAGCCACATGACCATGGAAGTGTCTTCAGACAATGCTGGTTCAAGAAGAAGTTTTGCACTTAACTCCAGACCATTCTTCCTAACAATGAAAGCCTACACTGTCAATGTGAGATGGTATCTCAGCCACAGGAGTCTAATGGGAAGCTCTGCTTTACTGGGGCTTTGAGTGCCATGACAGGGTTGCACTCCAAACATTGATGGGGTATGACAAAGCATATGCAACTAGGACAAGAACAAAATTTGATGTATTTATTTGATGCTTCTATTTCAAATGATTAAATGCAGCTGATATGATTACCTCACATGTAATGAATATTTCCCTTTTTTCTGTAATAAGAAGAACAGGTGGCATTCAGAATTGTATGTCAGGCTTTGCAGGAGGGTAAATGTGAGCAACCTTGGAAATACAGGTAGTGATTTCCTAGTCTGGCTGTTTTATTTAGTCTTTTGCTTGATAAATAAGATCAAGAGCCACTCATTCATTCCTTCTTACCTGTTGGGAGATTTTGGAAACAAGTATGAATCCATTGTTATCAATAAGGTAGCAACTCAGTTTCTGCAGGAAGAAAAAGACAGATTCTTCAGAAAAAGGTTAAAGTTTGGGGAGAAGTTTTAGGCCAAGAATAGACCCCAAGAGCAGCATTTCCATGTTGAGGGCTGCATTCCTGCAAAAATAATCTCTTGGAGCAGAGGTGGGTTCCTGCCGGTACGCTCTTACCTGTTGGTCGTCGCAGAGCCGAAGAAGCCGGTGGTGTTCGCGGCGCGGGGCTTCCCCCACCCGCTTTCCCCCGCCTGGACGCTGCCATTTGCGTTCTTTTGCCCTCTGCGCATGCGCAAAGCATTCTGCTTGCGCAGAGGGCAAAAGAACACAAATGGTGATGTCCAGGCAGGCGGGGAAAAGCGGGCGGGGGAAGCCCCGCGCTGCGAACGCCACCGGCTTCTTCGGCTCTGTGGCGACCAACAGGTAAGAATGTACCGGCAGGAACCCACATCTGCCTTGGAGGCATCCATATGGGAAATATCAGGCAGGGGTGAAACAAGCCGTGGGGAGACCAGAATCAAAATAGGTGGGATTAAGCCAGAGGTGGGTTCCTCCTGGTTCGGACCGGTTCTCCCGCACCAGTAGCAAACCGCTGGTGATGTCATGATAATGTCACGGAATTGGATCGGTCAAGGCCGCCATCTTTTTTTGGAAATTTTTTGGATTTTTTTTGGAGAATTTTTTTCAGGTTTTTTTTCTTCTTTGCATGCACAGAAGTTGAGTTTCCGGCACTGCGCATGCGTCGCCATCTTGTTTTTGCCTTTTTTAAAAAAAAATTCTTATTTTTTTTGCCACTGCGCATGTGCATGCATGCGAAGTGCGCGCGTGCCCTTGAGGCGGGCCCACATGGCACGGGAGGAAGTGAACCGGCAGTGAGGTAAGTTAGAACCCACCCCTGGATTAAGCACTTTTTATGGTACCCCTTTTAACTTTCTCTCTCCTGCTGAAGACTGCATAAAAGTAGACAAAGGGTTAACAATCTCATCTTTTAAATGAGATCTTGGAAATCATGTAAGGCCCAGTTTAGATCTCTGGCAAGAGCAGTCTTTCAGTTGGTCAACAAACTATAGATCAGGGAAAAGGAAGGGGAGGGAAGGGAAGGGAAGAAGGAAGGGAAGGGAAGGGAAGGGAAGGAAACGAAAGGAAAGGAAAGGAAAGGAAAGGAAAGGAAAGGAAAGGAAAGGAAAGGAAAGGAAAGGAAAGGAAAGGAAAGGAAAGGAAAGGAAAGGAAAGGAAAGGGGAAGGAAGGAGAAAAGATGAGTTTTAGCTATTTTGGGTTTTACCCTACCCATGCTGCTTTTCGCCACTCACTCCTTGAGTCCATCACAAGCCATACTAGAAGGAATGCAACATTTACTGGAAATAAAAAGGTTCTGCAGCCTTTACCTTTTTATGTCAATGAGGCAGACCTATGAAAAACTATTTATTTTCACTTGTTTATCAGATTGCTACATACCTTCGTCTGGAAGGTAAGCAATCTACATTAAACTAACAGCGTATATGAAAAATGCCAATAAAAGTAATACTTTAAGTGCAACAATTCTGCATAACAAAAACCACGGCTGGCCCTGACATTGGTCTCCATAGGCCTTCCGAAATGACCTGGCTTTTTGTGTCTTTGGAAACCTCTAACAACAAGGGAGAACTTTATTTTGGGACAAAATAGAGAGCTCCCTCAGAGAAACACTCACTTTCTTGATTTCTCCTATTTCAACTCACAATAATTTGGGATTTTCAGCCTGCTATCCACCACCATATCTGATCTGATTTTCAGATAAAGCAGTCATGCAATGCTCTATAAATAACCATCTTTTGTTATCTCATGTCTCATTTGTTAAAAACATCACAAGAAAGACAAGCAGTAGGTGAATAGTGATGCTGAGTCTCCTCTTATGCTGGATTCAGGCTGTCTATATAGCGTGAAAGTAAATTTGGCCCTGAACAACTGAATTACAGATATGAGCAAAACCAAAGTCAGAGCAACTTACATCATCAAGGCAGTTCATTGGACACACGCCTTCCACATTACTACACTGTAAAAGAAGAGAAGGAGTTTAAATAATTTCTTATTTTAAGATGCATTTTCCTGAACTGGACTTTGTCTGGATTTATGGAATATTCCTGTCTAATTTATTTATTTATTTATTTTATTTTATTTAATAGATTTGTATGCTGCCCAACTCCCAAAGGGACTCTGGGCGGCTCACAGCATATTGAATACAAAATCTAAAAAACAGTTAAAAGACTTAAAAGCAAAATTAAAACAATGTAAAAAATTAAAACATTTAAAAGCATTTAAAAAAACCACAATTTAAAAATCCAATAATTCACTCATGGGGCCAAGAATAATCGGTGTTGTATTAAAATCATTGGCCCCGGGCCTGTCAACAAAGCCATGTTTTTAATGCTTTTCTGAAGGCTGGCAGGGTGGGAATAATGCGGATCTCGGGGGGTAGTGTATTCCAGAGGGACAGTGCCGCCACAGAGAAGGCCCTCGTTCGTGGGCCTGCCAGCCGACATTGTTTGGCTGACGGGACCACCAGCAGACCAACTCTGTGGGCTCTAATCGGTCTTAGGGAGGTGTGTTGGAGAAGGCGGTCTCGGAGGTAAACTGGTCCTAAGCCATGTAGGACTTTAAAGGTAATCACCAACACCTTGAATTCTAGTACTACTCATATTATTCAGGTAGATTAAAAAGAATTTCCTACCGTAGTGTTCCTCTGACTGGGTCCATCCTGATTATTTTAACCACTAGCAATAACAATAAATATCAGCAATACTGACCATGAATCTGGTAAGTATTTAAATATTTGTTTATTTGGGGATACAAGTAATATGCAAAATATTTATGGAAAAGACTGGGTTGCAATTGAAATGTTGATGCTTTTACTTATAAAAAAAACTTCCTTCATGGGATAATTCTGTAATAAAGATAGCTGGCAAAACTTTGAGTAAATCTGGGCTTTTCATAATATTGTATTTACCTGGTAAGAAAATAAGGGTTTCTACCCGAAACTATAATCTGTGAATCAGATCATCCTAGACTGGCTAAAAACAATGTTGAAAACAAGTGAAGGGATACAAGTAGAAATGCTGCACATATCCCTGCTGTAAAGCCCTGAAGACTCGGGCTTACAGGTAGTCCTTGATTTACAACCATTTCTTTAGCAACTATGCAAAGTTACAACGGCACTGAAAAAATAGCAATAGCAATAGCAATAGGACTTAGACTTATATACCTGCTCCACAGTGCTTTTACAGCTCTTTCTGAGTAGTTTACAGAGTCAGCCTATTTCCCCCAGCAATCTGGGCCCTCATTTTACCCACCTCAGAAGCATGGAAGGCTAAGTCAACCTTGAGCCAGTGAGAATCGAACTGCCAAACAGCTGGCAGCTGGCAGTCAGCAGCAGTAGCCTACACTACTGCACTCTAACCAGTGGTGGGTTTCTCCCGGTTCGGACTGGTTCGCCTGAACCGGTAGCGACCCGCTGGTTACGTCACAATAATGTCACGGAACTGGTTCGGTCTGTGCCGGTCCGTGGGTGCCGTCATCTTTTTTTTAATTTTTTTTTAATTTTTTTTAAATTTTGGGGGGGAATTTTTTTTTACTAGGCGTGCCCACGTGATGTGGAAGGAAGCGAACCGGCAGCAAGGTAAGTTAGAACCCACCCCTGACTCTAACCAATGCACCATCCCGGCTGATCAAAAAGTGACTTATGACTGGTTTTTGCACTAATGATGGTCACAACATTCCCATGGTCACGCAATAGTATTGGCTTCTTGGCAACGGCTGCAGTGTCTCAGAGTCACGTGATCATTATTTGCAGCCTCCCCCACTGGCTTCCGACAAGCTAAGTCAATGGGGGAAGTTGGATTTGCTTAATGACTGCAGGATTCACTTAACCACTCCAGTGATTCACTTAGCAACCATGGCAAAAGAGGTCATAAAACTGAGTGTGACTCACTGAACTACTAACTTGCTTTGCAAAGGAAATTTTGATCCCAATTTTGGTTGTTAGTTGAGGGCTATCTATACTGTACTTACGAGGAAACTTTTATCTTTTTTGTAATATCTCTCTTTTCCTTCCTTTTTTCTCTCCTCAATTAACTTTTCCTTTTTCTACATCTCCACCCAGTTTTGTTCCCCCACCTTCTCTCTCTTTCCATTGCAGCTACAGATTCATCTCACCCTATTTTTATCCTATTTCTGTGTCTGTCTTTAGCTGTTCAAACAGGGTGCCCTGGATATTAGTGCTCAAGCTGACATAGCAACACTTTGTAATATCAAGTCCTTCAAACAATTGGCCCAGAATAAAAAGACTTCCCACCTAGAAAAATACCCAACAGTGGGCCTAAGACAAGGCCAGAGAGCAGCCTTAATCAGAGAAACATTTGAGCTGGACTCTATGATAAAATGAGATTCCACCAAGCACCATATTTAGAAAAGAAATATCTATAAGATGTTCCACATATAGAAGACACTGCATATATTTTCCATGATTGCCAGCTATATGCCTTAGCCAGGATACAGCATTCAGAATCACTAATCTACAGGACAGCTTATAGAAATCCAATCATTAGGCTATCTTCCTTCATTTAAAGCAGGGGTCTCCAACCTTGGCAACTTTAAGACTTGTGGACTTCAACTCCCAGAATTCCTCACCAGCTAGCTGAGGAATTCTGGGAACTTAAGTCCACAAGTCTTAAAGTGGCCAAGGTTAGAGACCCCTGATTTAAAGTACAAATATATGGACAACCAGAAAGGCTGCCCAGTTTACAGTTAAAGCCATTCAACCAAGAACTTCCTACCAAGATCAGATTGGGGTCAATAGCTAAGGAGATGAACTTAGAATATTTTACTGAACACAGATATGTTGCATTGATTTTATTCTGTTTTACTATACTGATGTTATGAGATGAGATGATTGCTTGACTAATTAGTAGAAGACAACTACTTGCATATTGTTGCATGATCACATCCAGGGAGTCACTATGAGCAGAGTTTAATTTCAAGGAGACATTACTTACTTCGTGTTTTACAACAATTAATAACAACAGCATGATCACAGAATTCCAGAATTAGAAGGGACTATAAGAATAATGTAATCCCAAACCCTGCAGTGGGTAAGAAAGCCAATTAAACCATCCATGAGAGGTGGCTATCAAGACTCTTCTTAAAAACCTCCAGAGATGGAAAGCCCACAACCTCCACAGATTAATGACGACAATGATGGTGTTGATGATAGTGATAGTAATGGTGATGATGATTCACAGAAGGCAAGTACCGTATTTTTCGGAGTATAAGACGCACCGGAGTATAAGACACACCTTAGTTTTGGGGGAGGAAAATAGGGAAAAAATCTACCTACCAGGTATTCATCTGGCTAGCGTCCTTAGTCTGGTCAGCTTCAGCACATTATTTTATCCCCTGGTTAGGGCTGAAAAAAACCTTTTTCGGAGGGAATAGCAATGAAAACAAGCCTGCAAAGACTTAGGGCTGGGAAAAAACTTCTTTGGAGGGAGTAGCAATGAAAAAATCCTGCAAGCTGGGAAGATCGTTAGCACCTTGTTAGGGCTGAAAAACATTTTTCGCAGGGAGTAGCAATGAAAACAAGCCTGCAAGCCAGGAAGAGCTGGGAAGATCATTAGCACCTCCTTAGGGCTGGGGAAAAAGCTTCAAAAAAGCTACATTCGGAGTATAAGACTCACCCAAATTTTCAGCCTCTTTGGGGGGGGGAAAGGTGCATCTTATACTCTGAAAATAAGGTAATATCAAAGGGGATGAAAAATATATGTTTAAAAAGCTACTACAAGTATTTGGCAATCTTTCTAAAATCAGGGACACTATAAGAGGCTTCAGGGAGGTGTGGGGAGAAGTAACAATCCCATTTTTATCTTTATATAATGAGGTGGCTTTTAAAAAGAGATATTTCCTCCATTCAATTTAGTGTCATCTCTGGGAGAGATAATGTAAAATGTTTGTTTGATACAAACATTTACTTGTTTATGTGGGTAAACCAAGCCATAAAGCTGGCCATAAAACCTTCTAATTTCTTCTATATTATGAAATTCATCAAGAAGCTATGAGGACCAGAATTGAGATGTAGATGCAAATCAGCTTTTAGAGTGAATATCCCATCCCTCTGATTAACAAACAGGAATGCAAATATTTCCTAAAGACAAAAGCTGATTGTGACAATCATATTCTCGTAGCCTGTTTACCAATTCAGTATTTGTCTGCAAAATAATTAAAATGTGTGGTTGGCTGCAGAAAATTCAATAAATATTCCTGATTGGATATCCATTGTACCACATGTACAAATTAGTCTGTCCTTCATATAAAGTTTAGTTTTCCTTAATATATTTAGGATTAGTTGTGTCTACCTTTACACTGGCACATCAAAGCTTGCCAGGACATGTAAAATCTGGAAAGCAAGCACTTGCCTTTCAGAAACTGCATATTGGTGATGCTCAAATATTCTGTGTTACTATGGGTTTTAAGATTTTTAATATGTTTAGCTTCTGGGGGAGGATCTATTGCAGTCTAAACATCCCTGAAGGAGAGATGGCACTGCGGTGGAGACCGGTAGCCAGATGGCATATTCAGGCAGGCTCTGTCTTTCCAGACAAGGAGAGAAAATATTCAATTCAAAAACAGGTTTTTGTGGTCAGCTCAGGAGTTGAGTGGCTGGGAGTTGAGGGATTTCGGGGCGTGCATAAGCGCACAATCGTGCCTACCGTTCCTGTCCTAATGTACTCATATATTCATACTTCTTGAACTCTTAATCATGCTTGTACTATTATATATATATACAATCATGTTTATACTTTGTTTATACTATGCTTATAATCATATATGCTTGACAAATAAAAATAAATAAAAATAAAAAATTTCAATCGGGTTCACAGCCATGATGCAGGCTCGATGGACACAAGGTTCTCAAAAGCCTCACTTTCTTATCCACTTTCAGACGTAATCGATTTACAGCCAAAGAGAGATTTTTTTCTGAGTGGCAGGATAAAGGTAATCCACTTAGTGAGTCAATATTCTTTGTGGATTAAAAAAAAAGGATTTTAAAGATTTAAAAACTTTTAACAAAAAAACTTAACAAGAAATAGATGTAAGAAAGTTTACAACCGATAAAGGAGACAGAGGTAGGTGTGTGTGTGGGGTGTGTGTGTGTGTGTGTGTGTGTGTGAGAGAGAGAGAGAGAGAGAGAGAGAGAGAGAGAGAGAGAGAGAGAGAGAGAGAGAGAGAGAGAGAGAGAGAGAGAGAGAGAGAGAGAAACTGCTTTTAAATTAATTGGAATGAAAATAGACAAGCAAACCAGACCTCCTTGGGAATGTTTTTAATTGCTATTAAGAGTGCAAACAATTGGTGAATTTTATTTTTAAAAAGGATAAAAATAATATGATGCTGTGATGCTGACACTACAAAGTGCCATTTGGATAAAAGTATTAAGGTGAGGTGGGCAATTCTCCTAAGTGGCCACATAAGAAACTGGGATTGTGGTAGTGGGTCGCCAGTGCCACCCGCCTCCCTGCCCTCCCTGCCACCCCACCACTGCTGCCAGGACAGGAACAGCCAAAGGGCTAGATGTGGCCCACAAGTAGTAAACGGCCCCGGTCTATATTAAGGGTACAAGAAAATAATAGAGAAAAAAGGGGGGAAACTTTCCTTTTACTCTTTTACTTTGGTAACCACCAAAAAAGTGGAAAAAATAGGAGAGGGAAGAACAACCTGCAAAAGAGGAATTACACCAGATTTACTTCAGAAAATGTTTGACAAATTGGGAAATAAGTTACCTAAACTATAATAAACTGACTAAACCACTGCAGAGTACATTGACAGCTTTTTTAAAAAAAGTGATTCAAAGACCTAAAGATGAAAGATAAAAAGACGTTGAGAAGAACGAAAGCTCTGTAAAACCAGTATCTGGAGATGTAAAATGAATTAATGACAAAGTGGAAATTTTGGAGAGTTATGGACAGAGAGCTGGAAAGAGTATTAGATAATATGGCAGTACTGGAATTGAGAAAGAAGGAATTTTGCTTGAGAGTTAGAGCAATTCCAGAGGATTCTGCTGAAGATATTAGAGAAAAGGTTATTTTTTAACCATTGCTTTAGCAAATGTTTTGGATTATGATGAGGAGGCTATATACAGGCAGAAATTGATAAGATATATAGAATAAATACAAGACTTGTGAGAATAAGAAATATTTCAAGTGATGTCTTGGTGCACTTTGTCAGGAAGGTGACAAGACATCACATTTTGCCGCAGTATTTTAATATAAACTGAAGATTGCTAATGCAGATGAAATTGTTCTAAAAAAACTCCTATTAGAATCTTGCATAAGAGAAAAGAGTATTCTTATTTGACTGATAGATTAAAACAGAAAAAGATTTAATTTTGATGGGATAATTTGAAAGTGTGATTTTGAATTCTAAACAATAGAGTTGGATTGAATTGTGTTGAGAAGGTGAGGGAATTTCTAGAAAAAAGTTAAAGGGGAATTGGAGTATCAGACGAGACTGTACAGGAACTTCAGCAGGTGCAACAGTAACCTGAACGGAATGATACTGAACCAGGCACTACAGAAAGGTACTTATAACTTCTATAAAGATCAGGAGCCACTTTGTATCTTTTTTCTTTCTTTTCTTTTCTTTTCTTTTACCTTTTTATTTTCTTGCACATTTAGTTTTCTCTTTGATTTCTTTCTTTTTTCTTTTCTTAACTTTATATTAGTTTATATTAGTTTTTATCTTCCTTTAACAAAAAACTAATAAGGACTTTCAGACTTGCAAGATTTACATCAGCCTTCCCAGGTAGATCAGACAGAAAACACGACCAGATGAGATAATCCTTCTGCTGTCTCTTTTTATAGCCTGATAAGTTAGGAAGGACCTTATCTGAGTTTCTTTCTCTGCCTGTTAAGCAGCTGTGGGATCCCCCTCCCCTTTTGTCTGATCATTCCCTAGGCCAGTGATGGCGAATCTTTTTTCCCTCGGGTGCCGAAAGTGCATGCGCGCGTGCTATCGCGCATGTGCGAGTGCCCACACCCATAATTCAATGCCTGGGGAGGGCGAAAACGGCCTCCCCCGCTCCCCCGGAGGGCCTCTGGAGGCCGGAAATGGCCTGTTTCCCAACTTCTGGTGGGCCTGGTAGGCCCATTTTTCATCCTCCCCAGGCTCCAGAGGCTTCCCTGGAGCCTAGGGAGGGCAAAAACACCCTTCCCAGTCCCCCCGGAGGCCCTCCGGAAGCCGAAAATGCCCTCCCAGAGCCTCCGTGCGAGCCAAAAATCAGCTGGCCGGCGCACACATGCGCGCTGGAGCTGAGCTAGGCAATGGCTCGTGTGCCGGCAGATATGGCTCCGCGTGCCACCTGTGGCACCCGTGCCATAGGTTCGCCATCACTGCCCTAGGCAGCATCTCTCCTCCCATCCCAGTAATTCAAATATGCCATTACAGCTTCATATTTAAATTGTTCAATGCATAACTATCCCACATTTGCAAAGATAGTTATACAAAGCTGAGTTCAGTTGCCTGAGTTTTAGATTTGTTAAGTAGCTTTTTGTAATCTTTGCAGTCAGATTCCTACTGGGGTTGATACTTTTAAGACTTTTTTCTTCTTCACAGAATTTGTAGAGTGTTTGGCTGGATTATTTTATATATATTTGAGATTTAATCAGTTTTAAATCTGTTTCTATTGTGCCAGTTCCCAGTCTTTAGCAACTTAATCTGATTTGTCTGTAATATTTGGGTATACAAAGAAGAACATTCAAACTCCACATCTTGCACACAAAGGACAAAACAATAATCAAAGCTTAGTGATGCACATAATCCATAGGTACTCTGGAATATTTTGGTCTTTAAATCTTTTTACTTACATCCGTATCATTGGGCTGCAAGACAGTAAACAGAAGCAACATAAAACAGAAAGAGAAAAAAAAAGACCATTAGTGACTCCTTACTTATCCACTGTTGAGTATCACAGAGCCAAAGAAGGCATCCTATACAACTTTTTGTGGATTCTGAGAATATGAGCAAAAGTTGAAATTTGCCTTTATTTTCTCTTAAAATATACCATTTCCCAGGGTGTCAGTATCAGGTTCCAAAATAGCAGTTGTCTCATTCTCTGTCTTAGGAATGGCCTTTTAAGTTGTACATTTTTAATGTGAGAAAATCCCTATTAAATGTACATGGATTATTATATTAATTAATAATGGATTAGATTAATCCATTAATTAATTTGGTTTTAATTACATTCAAATGAAATCAAATCAGATAGAAAGAGAGAGAGAAAGATTTGCTCTGGGCCGACACATCCTTTGAAGTCATCTGCAATGATGCATTCAAAAAAAAAAGAGGGCAGATCTTCAATCATATTACCATCTTGCCTTTTTTAGCCTTTTCCCATAGATGCTGTTGATTGTGGTTATCAAAAGAACAGTGAAACCAGTACATCCTTCCAATAATGAAAATCTCTGCCATCAAAGGTAAATGAGGTGATTGGTGATAAATGGTTCAGGATTCTCTCTCCATAGCCACACCATGTTGTGACTGGGCTGCTGGGGGTTCGCAGGGGTTCGAGAGAACCTCTAGCTAAGATTCTGTGCAGTTCAGAGACCCCCCAAATCCCACTCCTACCTGGCCCTGCTCACCCCACCCCACCCCTCCCAGGAGTCCCCACGCGGCCCGTTTTGGATGCAGGTAAGTGCAGGGAGCTCACGGAGGCTTGGGGAGGGCGAAAAATGGGCCTACTGGAAGTTTGGGAAGGCCGGAAGTGGGCCCGTTTCCAGCCTCCAGAAGGCCTCCGGAGCCTGGGGAGGCTATTTTCGCCCTCCCAGAGGCTTGAGGAAAGCCTCCGGAGCCTGGGGAGGGAAACCCCCCCTGCCATGGTGCAGGAGGTGACTAGGCCATGCCCACCATGGCCACGCCCACCCAGCAACTGGGCAGAGAACCCCTTGCTAAAATTTTTGAAGCCCACCCCTGGACTAGGCAATCAAATTTCACTAAGGAATCTTGTGTGGAAACTGGGGACAGCTAGCCTTGAGATAGGATGGTGGAAGGAAGCTCTGTCAAAAGACTATATTGTGTTTGTTTTTTCTTTTTAAAAATGTATTATAAAGGTTATTATTAAGATCTTGCTTAACATGCACATCTTAGAATCCTTGCTTGCTGTTTCCACACAGTCAAATGCCTTTTGGCTTATGTGAAAATAGCAATAGCATTTAGACATATATCACCCCATAGAACTTTGCATCACTCTCTGGATGATTTACAATGTAGAAGATTATTTGCATATGTCCCCCAACAATCTGGGTCATCATTTTACCGATCTCGGAAGGATGGAAGGCTGAGTCAACCTTGAGCCCTGTCAGGATCAAACTTCAGGCTGTGGGCAGAGTTTGCCTGCAATACTGCAATCTCATCACTGTGCCACCAGGGCTCATGATGAATGGCTTCAGTGCTTTTAAGCAAACACAGTTAAGACAATGCTAAAAGTGGTAAGTAAATTAGCCTATGATCTGATTATCTGAGGAATTGTTTTTCTCCCATAGTTGTACCCACCCTTTAAGATCCAGCAGAGTTCGCATACTCTGGGTCCCATCCTTGAAATACCATTATTGATGGGTCTCCTCTCCAGAGAGTATGCCTTCCCTGTTGTGGCACCTACTTTTGGAATGGTATATCCCCCACCCCCAGAGCTTTGCCTTGCCCTGACCTGGCTGTCATTTAGGGCAGGGGTCTCCAACCTTGGGAACTTTAAGCCTGGCGGACTTCAACTCCCAGAATTCCCCAGCCAGCAAAGCTGGCTGGGGAATTCTGGGAGTTGAAGTCCGCCAGGCTTAAAGTTCCCAAGGTTGGAGACCCCTGCTTTAGGGAACATTTTTCTCAGGTCCTGGAATTACTATTTCAATTTCTGCAGTTGTCTTGCATGATCAGACCTGGTTCTTTTTTTAAAAATCTGATTAGTTTTATCAGGCGATGCAATTTTATTAGGGATTTTTAATTGATTGTTTTTATTGTAAGCCACCTAGAGTAAGCCCTCACATTGTGCGGTACTATACCTTTGATAGATAAATGAATAAATAAATCGTCACCGAATGCACAGAGCACCAGATTCTCTCAAAGGAGAGAATTATTTGCATCGATTTGTACGGCAAGGAAGAATGACGATCCTAATTAAGAAAGATGTACAAGGGGCACATACAACATTCTGGATGAAACCAAAGTGGCTTTTGGATAAGTGAACTGGTAAATATGATTCCCCATTTCAGCGTTTCAGCTGCAGTGGACTTAATGCCAAGCCGGGCTTTGGATTGTTAATGTTCTCAGAACAGATTGGCAGCAGATGCAGCATTAAAGTTGTCAAGGGATTACCAAAATGTGCAATTTAAAAACTAATCTCTTGCTCAAATCTGTTTAATACAGATTTCCCAAGAACTCATATGCAAATTTGGTAGGGGAAATGCCACTTGCCCCAGCCCTATCAATAGGGTTCATTTATCTAGAAATGGGGAAGTGATTCTCTATTTTACCCTTTATCTCGACTAAAACATTGGTATGCTTACCTGCTGTGTAGCCTCCCATAATTTCCGCTGGAGCCATTCCAATTTAAGTTGCACCCCCACCGCTATGGGGAAAACAGAACATGGGGGGAAAAAAAGGAAGGATTAGGGGGAAAAATGCCAAGATGTATTATAGGAGCGAAACTGACATTTTCCTCAGAGATCCTGGAGGAAATCGCACCTCTCATAAGTGTAAGTAACAGGTAGATGCTGAATCAGATCAGAAAGTGAGAGTCAGGGGTTTAACAAGGGGAATGGAACCGGATCTATCAGCTGCTGTACTGAAATTCTGACACCTAACTCCCACACAATCACAATCAAGACAAAACAACCTGCCAAAATACCTTCCCCCTTTAATTGATATATAGACGATTATATAAGCCATCTCTTGTAGTTACAATTCATTAAAGGGACACGCTCAGCATCTTACCCTAAAGATGGAAGATAGCTGTTAACTTAGCTTAAAATTGTACATTTTTTGTTCCACTGTTTCATTAAATCTGCAAGATTCTTTTTTAAATTAACTCATTAACTAGTCAATTTAGTTGACTGATTCAGTCATACTCTTGTTTTGGATAATAAACTATTACTTATGTGCAGCCTATTCTAGCTGGCTTTGCTATTAAAAATCTCTAGAATGGCTTTTATCCCATCAATAAAAACAAGGTAGTCTGCCTTTGCCTTGGGTTGCATGATAAGGCATGACTGGGGTGAAAAATAATTGCGTGATTGAAGCCCCACCCATTTGTATGACGTTGTGCATAACACATGGATGGGGTTCTGGCTGCATGGTTAGTCTGGACTTATTTTGGATGGGCAGCAAAACATCTCATGAGAGCCAACAAGAAAATAAGTTCAGTTGCCATGGCTCAACTTCTACCTGAGAATCTTTATTGACTAAAAGGAATGAAGTTAAGCAGTAATTTTGGCAATCATTGGCAGGAATGGAAACAATTTAAGGAGAGGGAAAGTCAAGTATTTCTGTCAGCAGGACAAATGGAATTGCCTTATTACATACTTGCTGCCAGGTTGAGCTTAGGTTTTAAGGGAATGCTTTTACAATTCATTCATTTTAAAAGCATGCTATTCTCAAAGTGACAGTGAAGGGAAAAAGGCACTGGACTGGCTTTTGTTGCATCAATTTACGTAGATTAGTATAAATATATTGTTATGCCTTCATGTTTGTAACGTTTTCCAGAGGAGGGATTAATGTGAAATGTCTTAAATAAATAAAATGAAATCTCCATGTTTTTCATCCTTTGCATTCTATAAAAGGCATAAGTAAATCAAACTAAGAAGGGCATTAGAAAGTTGCCATGATGTTCTGGAAACCAGAAAGTTGCCATGATGTCATCAGAAAAGTCCCATCCTTGTGGTGTCACATGCACAAATACCTGAAAAGTTTGCATTATACCATGCGTTTTGTCACTTGCCTATCCCAAAGATACTTACCGTCAGAACAGTTATTGCAAAAATTAAGATTGTGATGTAGTTAAAGTATCTCCATGAAGAAATAAAATAGGAAGATACAGGGGAAGGAAAGACTGAGGGATGTGAGAACCTATTATAGAGCTAATTTGGGGCCTGCCATATTCTCACATTACAGTTCTTACTTGGATATCAGACCCACATCTGCCATTGTTGGATTAAAAAGCTTGTGAGCATGCATCTTTGGGATGAGGATAGATTTGTGTAATTTCCGGTCTGAGCCTTCAATTAATATAAAATGAGAAGGACCCAGCTTTCCGTTCCAGCTGCATTTCTGCACATTGTCAGCGATAACTATGCACATGGGTCCTAAAAGCTATTTAAATGATACAGTTCTACAGAGGAATGATTGAGTCTGTCATCTGCACCTCTATAACTGTCTGGTTCGGTTCTGCAACCCAACGAGACAGACACAGACTTCAGAGGATAATCAGAACTGCAGAAAAAACAATTACTGCCAACCTGCCTTCCATTGAGGACCTGTATACTGCATGAGTCAAAAAGAGGGCCGTGAAAATATTTACTGACCCCTCGCATCCTGGACATAAATTGCTTCAACTCCTACCCTCAAAACCACGCTATAGAGCACTGCACACCAAGACAACTAGACACAAGAACAGTTTTTTCCCGAACGCCATCACTCTGCTAAACAAATAATTCCCTCACCACTGTCTAACTATTCACTAAGGCTGCATTACTATTACTATTAGTCTTCTCATCGTTCCTATCACCCATCTCCTCCCACTTATGACTGGATGACTGTAACTTGTTGCTTGTATCCTTACGATTTATATTCATATTGTTTCTTGATTGCTTACTTGAACCCTATGACAATCATTAAGTGTTGTACCTCATGATTCTTGACAAATGCATCTTTTCTTTTATGTACACTGAGAGCATATGCACCAAAGACAATTTCCTTGTGTGTCCAATCACACTTGGCCAATAAAGAATTCTATTCTATTCTATTCTAGAATACATCTGTAGTCCTTTATGAAACAGGGAACAAGGACAGGATTTGAGGCAAGCTTCTTTTGACTTTATATGTCCTCCCTCTTAAGAAGCGCTACTTCTGAATTAATCCTTGGGGACAAGCACTGATTGTTTTTTAAAAATTGTGAAAATCATGGCTTTGACAATCTTTTTTCCCTAAATACTCTGTTGAACCAACATTAGGCTGTAGTGTCAGGGCCATTTTGAAGTATTTGCACTATAAGGGGCAGATTTCGGCCCTAAAGTACAATGCAAAATTGTCTCATCAATCAACCATCAAAGACAGAAGTAAATAAGGGGGGGAAAGTCTTAGCATGGGATATGCATATACCAATAGTGACAAAAAAGGGGGGGGGACCGCACATTTTAATAGAAAAGCTGTATACAAATAAAATTAGCTGGCTGGGGAATTCTGGGAGTTGAAGTCCAGACATCTTCAAGTTGCCAAGGTTGGGAAACACTGGCTTAGGGCAATAAAGAACTTAAGACAATACAAGTTGACAAACAACAGCAAAGTAATAGGACAGAGAGAATGAGGGAGGGTTGTCAAAAATACTATTTGCAGGATTTAGCTTTTGGGAGTAGTCATGGAGGCTCCAGAGAGAAAGAAGAGAGATTTATTTAGAACAGAAAATCTGTAATAAAAAAAAAGATTCTCCACCATATAGGAATCTAGGGATAACAGAATAACAGAGTTGGAAGGGACCTCGGAGGTCTTCTAGTCTAACCCCCTGCTCAAGCAGGGAATCCTATACCATTTCAGGCAAATGGTTGTCCAGTCTCTTCTTAAAAACTTTCAGGGTTGGAGCATTCACAGGTTCTGGAGGCAAGTTGTCCCAATTGTTCTAACTGTTAGAAATTAAGGTGGCAGAATAACTGCAAAGCAGTCTGATAAGTCATTCACATTTTCGATAATATACAGTTTCAACTCTATACTGTCATATTGGTTTTTTAAAAAAATCTGAGTCCATTTAGGGCAGTGCTTCTCAAATAGTGGGGTGGGCCCCCCTGGGGGGGCGCGGAGCGATGCCAGGGCGGGACGCATGACCCCGGGGAACGTGCTTTTTTTTGCACCAGGGAGTAGGGGTTTTTTGCACCGAACAATAGCACATAGCACACAGCAGGAAATATGAAGTGCAGATAACAAACCCTTAAGAGACACCATGGAAAAATATTTAACAGGGATGAAAAGAAAGGAGGAGAGAGACGGAGATAATGAGATAAACGTAAGTCTCCTGAAAGCTAAGATGAGCAAATATGTAGCGCTTGGCTTCACTGTGACTACGGTGGGAGACGAGGGAAGACCGGTATGTTTACTGTGTCTAAAAATGTTGGCAGCGGACAGCATGAAGCCAAATAAATTAAGGCGTCACTTAAACACATCACACCCCAATCACGCTGATAAGATGCTTGAGTTTTTTCAGCGAAAACATGCCGAATATTGCAAGCAATCGTCCGGGTGGAGAGTTGGGGGGGGTGCGAAATGTTTACTCCTTCCTAGGGGGGGCATAACAGAAAATAATTGAGAAGCACTGATTTAGGGTAACAACTAAAAGGAGGAATGAATCGTAGCCTAAAGCTCACTGCTGAGGGTTATATTAAAGAACCCATGAACGCACCACCACCGTGGCTTGCCTCTTGCTCATTGCTTTCTTTCAGCAGCTGCCCTGCTGAATTCACACCCAAAATGTAACCATCTCTCCACACAACCTTCACTTGCTCTTCTCCCTTTCCCCAGGAGATTCGGCCTCTCTAGCCAGGCCCTGGAGTGGAAGCCTCCAATGACTCTTGAGCTGGATCCCTGCGACCCCAAACTGGCTGGCAAGCAGGGTCGCACCCCTCAGTTTTTCCCAGGGGTGATGTTGGTGTTGGTTGGCTGGTTGTTCACTGTGCAGATGTCAAAGGCTTTCTCTTCATTTCTTCTCCAGACCCTCCCGGCTTTTTTTTTCTTTCAAAGTCAAGCAGGAAAAAAAAGAGCAAAGCAGGAAAAAGAGCTCTCGGTTCTCCGGGTGGATCTGCTGTCGGCAGAGGTTGAGAGCCCAAAGGTTGCCCTGCTCCAAATGGCTGGGGTGGCGGGAAGGAAGGAAGGAGGGAGGGAGGGAGGGAGGGAGGGAAGATAGGAAGGAGGGAGGGAGGAAGGATAGGAAGGAAGGAAAGAGGGAGGAAGGAAGGAAGGAAGGAGGTTAGGAAGGAGGGAGGGAGGAAGGAAGAAAGGAAAGAAGGGAGGAGGGAGGGAGGGAGGGAGGGAGGGAGGGAGGAGAGGGAGGAAGGAAGGAAGGAAAGAAGGAAGGATGGAGGGAGTTTAGGAAGGAAGGAAGGAAGGAAGGAAGGAAGGAAGGAAGGAAGGAAGGAAGGAAGGAAGGAAGAAAGGGAAGGGAGGAAGGAAGGAAGGGAAGAGAAGAAAGGTAGGAAAGAAGGAAGGAGGGAGGGAGTTTAGGAAGGAAGGAAGGAAGGAAGGAAGGAAGGAAGGAAGGAAGGAAGGAAGGAAGGAAGGAAGGAGAGGGAGGGAGGAAGGAAGGAAGGAAGGAAGGAAGGAAGGGAATTCCAGTCCCACGAAAGCACCTGCTGAAAGGGGGGGGAGAACGGGGGGCCATTCGGAGTCCTGGACCCAGGCCTGGACTTTGAGAATGGGGAGGGAGGGAAAGTGGAGGCTGCCCGCACCTCTGAGTCAGTCCCTTCGCGCTGGGAATTTGTGTGTGTGTGTGTGTGTGTGCGTGTGTGTGTGCGCGCGTGTGTGTGCTGCGTGTGCATTGCTGTCATCACAGATGTACCCCCCAGCTGTCACTCCACCCGCTCGGTCTCTCCTTGCCTCCCTCCCTCCCTCCCTCCTTCCTCCTCCCCACTTGGCGCTTTCGCGATCGTTCAGAGGACCGCGCGCCCTCCCCAGCCTTTCCCGCGCGGGCTCCCCGGCCGCGCTTCCGACGCTTCCGGAGCCACGCGGGGCTAAAGGGGCTGATGCCGAGCGGTGCCCTGCCAGCCTTGCGCTCCCTGGCCCTGGAAACTCGGGCTAGCCAGGCGGGGCGGCTCTGGGCGACCCCGAGGAGCGCCCGTCCCAGGCCGAGGAGAGCGGTAAGTGGCGGTGCTCGGCTCGGGGGGGGGGGGTCCCTGGCTTTCCCCGGCGGTGGCTGCCCTCCGCTGGGCGCCCTGGGGGAAGCGTTGCTCCCCCAGAGGGGGGGGCTCCCCGTTTGGTGGCCGACGAAGGGCCACTTTAGTGCGGGCATTTGGGGGTCCAGACAGGTCCGAGGAAGCGGACGGAGGACGCGGTACCTGCCAGCCCTGGACAAGCCGGCGCTGCCCTGGTTTCTGCAGTGCCGGGTTTGGTCTGATTCTGGCAGACAGCCTCTCTGTCTCCCTGGCATCCCTTTCCTTCCTTCCTTCCTTCCTTCCTTCCTTCCTTCCTTCCTTCCTTCCTTCCTTCCTTCCTTCCTTCCTTCCCTGCCCGTCCCTTTCTCAAGAGCGCCGGGTCTTCCTCGGTGCCCACCGAGAGCCGTTTCGCCTGGGAACCTGCCAGACATGGAGGCTGCCAAGAGAGAGGAGCAAGCAGCAGGCTGGCTGAGGACCATTTGGTAGAGAGAGAGAGAGAGAGATGAAAAAGAAGGGATACTTGAATGAAAGGACGATGGTGATGACGAAGATGGGATGATGAAGACGGGTGTGTGTGTGTGTGGTGGGTGGGAAGGAGCCTGTTTGCTGGCTAACGGCTCCTCCGTTGAAAGTTTTGATCCCAGAAAAGAGGTTTTTAATACGAGCAGGTGCTTTCTCGCCCATGTACTTTTTTTCGGGTTTCTTTTCCGCTATTGCATCACCGGCAAACACCAGCCCTGGGATGCTGTGCTATAGTGCTATAATAGTTGTCTAAATGCGTGTTTGTGTGTGTGGGGGGGGGGGGTTCCGTGCACGTGCACATGCACGCACGGACACACACACACACACACACACACACACACACACACACACACACACACACACACACACACACACACACACAACTCGTGCCTGCTACCCAGAGGCTAGCCCTTGAGATCAGCGAGAGTCTTTGTCAAGGAGACATCTGGTGAAGAAAGCAGGGAGAAAAAAAGGACACAGGTTGTCCTTTCTAATTTTGGCTACTTAGGAATGATTTGCCCAGAAGGTGACAAGAGGGGGGGGGGAGTTTAAAGGTCACTTTTTGCAGATTTGTATTATATCTGCATGCTTTATGTGTGTTCAAGCTTGCATCAGGGTGCCTTTCTGACAGTTAAAACACAGCGCGGGCACCAAGCGCGCACTTTTCCAACAAGAACCAGGCATCCAACATTAATTTGCTTGCCTGCTTTTCTTCAGCATGATAAAAATTTTTAAATAAAACCAACCAAAAGTTACAATTGGTCCAATACTCGGCTAAGCGCATCCCTCCACCTTGAGGATTTGAAAATGTTGGTTGGATAGTGCAGTTGAGCTCATGATAGAGCCATTTGGGCCAAGACTGGTGATGCAGGACTTAGTTATGGCGTGCTGCTCCTTTTAAGGCAGGGGGCCAGATCTGGCCCGTGGGGTGCTTAGATCTGGCCGGTGGGGCTGCCCTGGAAACAGCGAAGGACTCCCCAGAGTTCCATTTTTTGCTGGCAGAGGGTTGCAGGAGGATGTGGCAGCCGAAAACAAAACTCGGGAGCCCGTTTTCGCTTGGCAGAGTGTTCGGGCCACCACAGGCGCCCCCAACACGAGTGACATCAAGCTGGTCACGCCCCCTGAGGTCAAACACAACCCTGATGCAGCCCTCAATGAAATCAAGTTTGACACCCCTGTTTTAAGGCATTTCTTCCCTGGCCCAACTAAGGTGCTGTTTACCAATCTTTGAGCTGGATGAAAAATGTTAGCCAGCAATACATTTGCTGTCCCCATTGGGAATCCCTCTCTTTCACAGGCTTGATGCTGGCGAATAGTGGTCTCCTCACTTACTGTTTTCTGAGTATGTTAAAGGAAAGATTTGGGAGATCCATTCAGCTTTGCATCCCTCGCCTCCTCTGCAAGATCCCCCAGCTAAGTCAGGATGGGGATGGAGGTGAGATGAATTTCAACAAATGGCTAAACCAGGTAATTAGCCATATGTCAAAATTTGCTCAGGTATTCTAGAAAAAAAACCCTAAAATTGAAGTTCAAAAGAAGTGTGAATCACAGCTGATGGGCACAGAGCTGGTTGCCCTGTGAAACAGCAGAGACAGAGAGAGGAGAGAGGAGAGAGGAGAGAGGAGAGAGAGAGAGAGAGAGAGAGAGAGAGAGAGAGAGAGAGAGAGAGAGAGAGAGAGAGAGAGAGAGAGAGAGAGAGGAGACAGGAGAGAGAGAGAGAGAAAGAGAGAAAGAGAGAGAGAGAGAGGAGAGAGGAGAGAGGAGAGAAAGAGGAGAGAGAGAGAGAGAGAGAGAGAGAGAGAGAGAGAGAGAGAGAGAGAGAGAGAGAGAGAGAGAGAGAGAGAGAGAGAAAGAGAGAGATGTTATCAAGCAAATCCTTGCCATCACAGCTGATCAGATCCAGGCAACCCTATTAGGATGTGGCAGAATTAAGAGTAGCCAGGGATGTTCATGCCACAGTTAGGTGCAAGTGGGGAAAGACTGTATCTAAGAGTATTGCTTATAAGTGCACCAAATTATTATTTTTGATTCTTTGGTCTAAAGATGCTATCCATTCATCATTTTCTGCCTCTACTGGGTAATAGCTTAAGCACTATGCAGCGTCCAAGTAATATGGTAAGAGGTATCTGGGAGTCAAATTTGAACATGGAGTAGTGTGTGATGACAAAGCTATGACAGATGAAAACATATCGTTTATTCTGACAGTATTGGAAGAACAGAAGAAATAAGTTATTTCTGTTGAATCCAGCCTTCTTTGGGTTTTCTAAGAATGTGAATTTTCTATTGACTACAATATCTCCACTTCAGGCAGTGACTATAGTTGGGCTTACATATCACCATTAATGATGTTGACCATAAACTCAGTGGCATAGATGTAAAACTTTATGGTTCTGCTATTGACATCCTCTCCATCAATCAAAGAACAGACCCATTAAACAAAAGTAGAGAAGCAGGAACATTCGTAAGTATCCAGTCCTATGGATTCTCAAACTGTAAACCTAGATAGAACTGATAGGGTTTTTTTCCAAATCTTTTTCAAGCTGTGGACTGGAGGAAAGGAAGTATATTTTGGCAAGCAGCATGGCAACATTTGACAATGTTCTCAATTTTCCTGATGCCTCTGAAGTTTCTGTTAGGTTTTGTCCGGGAGAGCCAAGGGAAACTTTGAGAGCACGGAAAATTCCTATGTAAAATCTGATGTGTCCCTCAAAGCTTTCCTCTGGTTTATGGGATGCTGAGCATTTTATACCATAGAAGTAATCAAGTGCAACAAATTCATGAAGTTAATTGAGGCAGAAAAAGAAATAAAATGAAAGGCCTTTTTAGAGTTCATTATGAATTCAGTTCTGTTTAAGGAGAAGAGTGAGCCCATTTTGGGGATCATTAGCCAGATACAGATGTAGATGTAGATTTAAAAAGGAAGGGGCTACATAGAGCTGTTCACACATTCTGGCCAAAAGAAAGTCAAGAGATGCACTGCAGCACAGGTCTGCATGGGAATTATGTTAGGATTAGTCTGAAAGCTTGAGAAGTGGGGATTTTGGGAAGTGGCAGGGGGATTTAATAATAAATTCTTTTCCACAATTCTATATAACATTTTTGGGTGGGGTGGAGGGGGTAGAAGAGGAAAGGGGCTTATTCTAATTATAACTCAGATGTGCAGAATCATAGATCTTTTTGCATTTCTGCTTGCACAGATATTCGTATTAAAATATTCTGCAATTGGAAATAAATACCTTTTATTTGTATCTTAAAGTATAATGTTTGAGAAACTGTTCCTGCATGATGTCATTAAACTGTGGGAGTACTTATTTCTTCCCCTAAAAGAGTGATTAACAGCTCCCACAATATCCTAACAGTTTGTGCAAATTCAAAAAAAAAACCAACCTCCCCAAAAGTTAACATTCTTCAGAAGATGTGTGCTGTCTTCTAAAGAAAGCTTCCTCTTTGTTTTCTATAATGTGGGAATGGACTATTATGTAACTGGCCCAAATAGCATCGAAAAAAAATGATCTTAGGCCTTTGTGACTACAAGGCATCACGCTTTGTGTTGTTTTAAGCCTGCATAAACAGTTGCTTGTGCCTATCAGCAGCTTTTCTGTGACTGCACTTGGTAATAACGTTTTGCAGAATTAAAATGTCACGTGCTTCGTGTTGGAGGATGACATTGGTTGAGTATGAAGCTGCAAATGTTCTGATGCTGCGAAAACGGTAGCGTGGTGTATAATCTCATAAAACGAATTTGAATAAATATGAGAATTCATAATACCATTCATGGAAGCGTGGTTTTTAAATGGATTGTTCATAAACAGCTTTCAGAATGACTTCTGAGAAATCCATCCCATTGATGCAAGAGGTTTCTACAGTTAGTGCTTGAGATCTGAGTTCAAAAGTGATAGAAGTAGAACATTTGAACTAAATTGGGGTAGGGAAGAAGTTGAATTTCAGAGGCAAATGTAGTTTTCTATTATTGTTCCTAAGTCAAGAATGGGGACTAGGACACTATCAGTCTCTGATTCACATTTCTTTGCTGTGATTATTTCATGGCCATATATAAGCATTTTGAAATGACACTTTCTTCTCCACCAAGGAGCGGGTCTATGACAATTCGCCACGGCCAACTCGCCACGGCCAACTTTCCATGGCCAACTCACTGCAGGACAATTGGATGCAGGTCAAGAGTTACACTAATATCAAAGAAATGGTGGAATAGAATCATTAAAGAAAGGATGCAAAAGGAGGGACAGAATGAAATGTGAATGGCAAAAATGAAAATAATTTTAATTTATTCTAAATAATGGAATAGAATTGTGAAATTGTCCAGTGGCAATTTGGCCATGGTGAGTTGGCCAGAGCAAGTTGGCGGTGGTAAGTTGTCCCATTCCCACAGATAGCTACTTATTATTGCTACTTTCATGAATGCTATTCTATCTTGGCATCTACAGTATATCTTCCTGTTCTGTAGTACATTGAGAATTCTCTGCATACCACATTATACACTCAAGAAATGATATTATAAGCAGTTGCTTTCATTACTGATACTGGCTATAGAGGGTTTTCTGACCCTAGCATTGCCCCTGTATGATGATTTAATAAAAAGAGACAGGTGTTGTCATGGAAATCTGCTGATTTGCCACTAGCATAGGCATAGTGGCCAAAATCGCAAGAGGAAATTTTGAGCAACAAATGTGCCACAAGGTTAAGGTGTGTCAAGTAGGCTGTATTCAGAAAATAAAAGTGTTTGTGTGTGTGGGGGGGGGGGGGAATTAAGCCTAAAAGCATTATAATCGGTTCAAGAGTTCCTTCCTTTTATCCACATTGCTCTTTTTTCCAGTTCATCCTTTCCTTTCATTCTTGCCCATATGGGATATTTTTCAGAAATCACTCCCTAGCAGGACAATAGCAATAGCAATAGCACTTAGACTTATATACCGCTTCATAGTGCTTTACAGCCCTCTCTAAGCGGTTTACAGAGTTCAGCATATTGCCCCCAACAATCTGGGTCCTCATTTTACCGACCTCAGAAGGATGGAAGGCTGAGTCAACCTTGAGCCGGTGAGATTTGAACAGCTGAACTGCTGAACTAGCAGTCAGCTGAGTAGGTTGCAGTGCTGCTTTTAACCACTGCGCCAGACTAGTGGACATTGGAATATGGTTTTTTTTTTCTGTTTCATGATCTGGTGAACCTGCTCTGGTACATGAACTATAGCCATATATGACTGCTGCCATATACATACACTTATAGTATTAATCATAATCCCTAAATAAGAGAGCAGAACTCTGGTACCATAGCTTCATAATCCAAGCCATACCATTATAATCTGCACAGTTAGGGTTGGATCCTAATTAAACATCAGATGGTAGCAGCATAAGTGTAGCTCAGTCCTTAATTCATGCAATATTTCAGCGCTTCTTTATTCGGTACTCCATTTTGAGTAGAAGAAACAACCAAGAAAAGTCTTTAAAAGCATAGGATAATCTCTCAGCCGGTACTGATAGCACAATTAGGCAGGGTTGAGGCTGCTGTCTTGCACAGCAGATAATGAGTGCTATGAAATGCTTAGACTCATAAAACCGTGGAGTTGGAAAGAACCATAATAATTTTCTAATCTACCTTCTACAATGTGGCGGAAAACCATCCTTGAGAGGCAGATATATCGCTTCTTAAAATCCAGAATCTGTTGAGTAGGAGCATATCCATGTCAGCAAGTGAGGTACACATACATTATCTCTGGAGATAGAGAACCATCCAGGGGCGGGTTCCTCTTACTTGCCTACTGGTGCACTGCGCATGCATCATCACGTTTCACACGCGCATCCCCTCGTACGATTTTGCTTCCATCCATGCGCAGGAAGCAAAAGATCGCCGAAATCTCATGAGGGGATGTGCGCACAATTTCAATGATTTTTTGCTTCCGCGCATGCACGGAAGCAAAAAATCACCAAAATCTCTCTCGCACGTGGGTCCCGTCACAAGATTTTGCTTCCACGCATGCGCGGGAAGCAAAAAAAGGCCAAAAATTTGAAAAAAAAGATGGCGCCACGTGACAGACCACCGAAGATGGTACTGGAGCCGTCACGCGCAAATTGCGCAATTGGTGGGCCGCTACTGGAACGACAGAGTGGACCGCACCGGTAGGAACCCATCCCTGGAACCAACCCTTCCTTAGGTGGCCTCTGCCGGTGTTGAGAGAGCTTATTGTCAGAAAGGTTTTCCCCCACCCCCATTGAAATGAAATCCAAGTATCTGCACTTAAATTCCTTATTGCTGGTTTTTGTAGCCACGAAAAATAGTTCCTGACCACCTTCCCTACGACAATCTTTCGCTGCCTGAACCGTGTTGCCTCTCAGATATTTTCCCCCAGATTGAACATCCCCAGTTTCTTTAGCTTGTCTTCACAGGGCATGTCTGAAGTCACCTTCCTCTGAACCTGCCCTAATCTACAATAGCTTTCTGGAGATGTGGTGCCCAGAATAGCAATAGCAATAGAAATAGTATTTAGACATACTGTTTATACCGTCCCATAGCACTTTCCAGCACTCTCTGGGGGTTTTACATTATTTGCAAATTGCCCCTAATAATCTGGATCTTCATTTTGCCAACTTTGGAAGGATGGAAGGCTGAGTTCGCTGAATCATACATAGTTCTCTAGTGCAAAGTAAATATAAATTTAAACATCCCACCAATAATTTCAATATAACTTTGCTTAGTAAATGAATAAGTAGTAACTAGTGCAAAGTTAGAGACAATAAGGGGTTGATGAGTCTTTGATGAATATGTCTTTTCTAATTAGAAAAGAATGTCAGTGATATCTTTTCTCTTCCAGAGAAAGAGAGGAGGTATTTGTGGAGTTTCCTAACTCATGAATTAAAATAATTCTGGATTATCTGCTTTTTGAATAGGTATGTGTGGGGGGATGCAGAGGTGGGTTCCTCCTGGTTCGGACCGGTTTGCCCAAACAGCTGGTGATGTCACGATGATGTCACAGAACTGGTTCAGTCGATGCCGGTCCGTGGGTGCCACTATCTTTTTTTTGAATTTTTTTAATTTTTTTAAAAAAAATTCCAGGGTTTTTTTCTCCTGCGCATGCACAGAAGCCAAGTTTCCGGCACTGTGCATGCATCACCATCTTGTTTTGGGCTTTTGGGGGGGGGATTTTTAAATATTTTTTTATATTTTCGGCACTGCGCATGCGCGCGCCCATGAGGCGCGCCCATGCAGTGTGGGAGGAAGCGAACCGGCAGCGAGGTAAGTTAGAATCCACCCCTGGGGAGATGATGATCTTGGGTCCATCTTGTTAACAACATCTAGCACAGATATTTCTATTTCCCTCCTTCCCTCTTCCCTCCCTCAACAACCAAACATATACATAAATCCACAGATGCACCCAAAATACTTAGCTTTGAATCTCATGCATCTTGATTATTTTATTTTTCTAGCAACCTACATCATTAGAAAAAAAAATGTTCTCCCAAGTATTTGTAAGTGGAAATATATTAGTGTACTGTCAGAAACCTTGAGGGCTCTTAGCTGGTTTAATAAACCAAAAGCACAAGTAGAATTTCTTTAATCCCTCCTATTTTCCTTCCCCTTTGTCTTATATAATGCTAAATGAACATTTCTTAACAGTTGCAGAATTGAGAATCAAGTCACCTTAGTGGGCATTTCACAAGCAGCTCATCCTCAGAGTGATCAAACTGGGGGACAATGGTGCCCACGCATCACGTTCCAGCAAATTAATGCGCAAAAGTGGAGTTTGTGCAGTAGCATCCTCTCCCCACCTATCAATCCTTCTGTTATTTCTGCTGAGCTCAGAAACCCTCTGTGAGTGCGTGTGTGTGTCGGGGGATTAGCATCCTGAGCCACTGCTGATCATGAGATTAATCTTTGCAGAAAATTAAACTTCTGTCTGTGCATAAGGCCTTTTGCTCTGCAGCCGAGAGAGACAAAAAATTGGGATTTGGATTAGAATTGACAAGGCGGGTGATAAAGTGCCACCCACATACAAAAACTGTTCTTGGGTGGCTTTGAAAAGTGTCTCTCCAACTTCACATGCAACCTTCTTCCTACTTCAGAGCTATATCATTCCTTTTCTCCAATACGAGGATAGAGCACACTGAAGTGATTAAAGATGAAAGCAAGTGATCATTTGACAAACTCAGAAAATGCCTCTGTTCCAGGGGTGGGTTCCTACCAGTGCGGTCCAGTGCGTAGCTCCGGTAGGGTCCCGCCGATAATGCAATTTGTGCGCGACTGCTCCGGTACCGTCTCCACCAGGCAGTCACGCGCGTTGCCATCTTTTTAATGAATTTTTGGGTGATTTTGCTTCTGCGCATGCACGGAAGCAAAATTGCGCCGAAATCTCATGAGGGGACGTGCGCACGAGAGAGATTTTGCTTCTGCGCATGCACGGAAGCAAAATCATGCCGAAATCTCTCTCGTGCGCGAATCCCCTCGCGAGATTTTGGCGCGATTTTGCTTCCGCGCATGTGCGGAAGCAAAATCACGCGAGGGGGCGTGCGTGCATAGCGCACGTGCACAAAACATGGAGAAACGCGGAGCAGCGCATCGGTCTCGGTAAATAAGCAACTCGCCCCTGCTCTGTTCCACTGTACAGGATATAGATGTGTAAACTGTGCAGTCCAGGAATTTTCCCATGGGAATCTTTATAGATCCAGTCTCTAAAGCAGTGGATCTAGCTGGGGAATTCTGGGAGTTGAAGTCGACACACCTTCAAGTTGCCAAGATTGAAAAACTCCGCTCTAGAGAATTAATTAGCTCCAAGCCGATCTGTTCATCCAAAAACACTAAAGGGGTTCTTTTTGACCTACAGTTAAAATAAGCTATTTAGTGTCACACAGCTAGAGCAGAAGCATGCACTGTTTTCCTTGCCTGCCTGTCTCTAAAATACCTAAGTAACCTTCTAGATTAGTCCAGCTGGTCCAATGTTCTGTACTCTTCCATAATAGTCCATCAGGACTACACAGGAAGCTCATAACAGGCAGGAAACAATAGTCCTTTCCAGCAATCAGATCTCTGATAAAGTTTGATAAAAGAGCTCTGAAGTCTTTGTCTCTACATTTAATTACATGACTTTATGGGCCTCCAGATTATTACTGTCTCACACATTTTCTCACTATTACTGTGTACTAAAGCTGAGTTAATACGGAGCACCACACCTGCTAATTAGTTAGTCTTGAACATTATCTCTTTCTGAAATCACCTTTTTAAAAAAATTTTGAGGTTCTCAGCCTAGGAGAAGCCCTTTGAGAAAGATTTCTTAAAGGATGAGAGAGCAAAGAAAACATCAGTTACCAGTTCCTGGTTTGGTGGGATAATTTGTTTTTAAGGGGTACAGCTTTCAATGTAATTAAGTTCATGAATACTGTGTAGCACTTTGAAATTTTTTTTTGTCAAAAAGAAGATATAAATGTATTCTATTTTAATTAAAGGACCCTTTCCCGGGACTCAGCCACCGGACTAGGTGCTGTCTTACCAACAATGGGCGGTCACTTCCTGCCCCCTGTGGTCCCACACCAGCCTCTCCCGTGGGCCGTGGGCCAGTACTGAACTCTCCCCTGAAACGGCACTCCCGCAACTCAGCGTCCAGGTCCACCACTGCTTGGCACCACTCGCCCAGTCAGTGTGGTAGGCCCCAATAGGCGCACACCTGGCATAGATGCCGGTCCAAGCCCGCCTTGAAGTGATGGACCAGCAGGTGTTCAGGCCAGCCTCTCACTCTACCGGTGGCCCTGCGGAAGTCCCGCACATAGTCCCCTGCTGAGCGGCCTTGTTGTTGTAGCGCGAGAAGCTCCCCTTCTGCCCGGTGTACTCTGGTAACATCCTCAAACCGACCCTGGAGCGCGTCCAGGAAAAGGCCAATGTCTGTTAGTTCGATGGCATGTCATTATGGAGGGCCGCTACCCACTCAGCCGCTTCTCCAGCCAAGACCGCTGTAATCAATGTAATAACCATAGATTCACAGTTGCTTTGACAAGAGAGGGGCTGTGAGGGTATTACCTTTTCAAAACAAATGTAAGCAAATGGCTGTATTAAGCATTATTTACCATTAATTTCTAAAAGGAGAAGTGCAGGTAGAAAAGCCTCTGTGTTTGCCTAAGTCTCTGGCTTTGAATCACTTGCAGTATCGTATCAATTATGGTAAATCTGCAGCACAGGATCCAAATATAAGTCAGCGATGGAATTACACTCTTCATAAGCTCAGAGACATTCTCCAATTGTGTGTTCCAGGACTGAGAGTTGGGACTTACACAGATCCTGGAATTTTGCTCAGGCTGAAACTACGGCAGCAAAGCACTGATGTACGTAATCTTTCAAAATCTATAGAGGTGTCTGGGATAGTGAAGATTATCATCTCTAATTACATGCCTGAGAGCAATGCTTTACAAGTTAATAACAATTTCCATGCTTCACATGAGCATATCGCCTGTTAAGTGAAAGATAGGAAGGATCAGAAACTTTCTAACTTCAAGCATTCCCTTGGGAGGGTCTTTGCTGACATCACAATTCATAAAAAGATTTTGCATCTCCATCAATAGGCAAAAAATACCTGAGTCTGTTTTATGTTTCAAAGCTTGAGAGCATTATAAGGGGCTTTTGATCCATTTCCCTTATTTCTGGGAGAATACTGTAGTGGCATTTCCATATTTTCTGGCTTCAAATGTTATGACAATAAAGAAAAGCTGAGTGACCTCAGTTATTTCTATTCAAAGAGAGATGCTTGAAAAAGCCATTCTTATTAAAATTTGCAGTGGGTTCAAGTTTAATGCTATCAATATCCCATGGCACTGTCCAGTCCCCGGCAACACCGAGACCCCACTTCCATTCCCCTCCAGGGGTGGGTTCTGTTTTTCTTCGCTGGCGGTTCGCTCCTTGACGCGCCGCGTGGCAGGCCTGGGTCGCTGCCGGTTCTAGTGACCCAGGCCGCCAAGTTACTACCGGTTCCATAGAACCGTTCCGAACCGGGAGGAACCCACCTCTGTTCCCCTCCCTTTCCTAGATTGCTGCTAGTGGCCACTGCCTCTTGGATTTCCTTTGTAACCCATTTTCTGTCTAAGGAAATACTGGCATCAGAAGAGATGGTAGCCAAATGGTTGCTTTACTCCAATTAGCTGATTAACATATTATGGTTTGTCTGGCAGCCAGGGCCATCATCTGCCTTACTTGCTCTATCAACTGTATTACATAACCAAATGAGAGCACAGGGAGCACAGGAACAACCACATACAGTAACAAGAAGCCCAAAGAATAAGGGAAGCCAGAGGCAGTGGTGATACGTATGGGCAGTGTTGCCTGCAGGATATGTCAGAATTTTCAAGATGCTGGTAGTGATCCAAACTCATCTCTACGTTTCTACATGCATCAAGATTGCACACTTGTGCAACAGGGTGGGGTGTGTATTTTGACACCTAGCTACTATCTTGCAGATTTTGACCCCTACTTGTAAGATGCCCCTGCATCTGGGTAGGGCATGAGACCCGGTAGCCCTGCCAGGATAGGATGTATGGTTTCTAGAAGATTCCCTAAGTCTACTTCCAGACCTGCCTTTATTATTTTCATTCATAATATTTAAGTCATATGGTCCCCAACCACTGGTCCGTGGACTGGCACTGGACCAGAAACCAGGCTGTGCAAACAAGCAAAGCCCCATCCGCGGGATGCAGACAGCATACGAAACCCCACCCCATCCAGTCCGCGGAAAAACCTCTCTCCACGGAACCGGTCTCTAGTGCCCAAAAGGTTGCGGGCCATTGATATAATGCAATGCACAGCAAGTATTCAGAATGCTCCAAACATCTTACAGTATTGCAGTAATTCTTACAATTGCCAGTAAAATAAATCCTCACATTATTAATAGGAAAATGGGTGAATTTGCACATCATGCTGTAATACGATTACTTTAACTCAGGTTTCTTGACTAACTTGGTAGTTGAGCTAAACCACGTGTAGCTGGGTTCACATATAATGCTTAGATTAGTTTAGAAACCACAACGGCTGGCTTCCCCCAATATGGTAAACCACGTTATGGGTCATTGCAGTGTATAAACCCTATTGTTATTAGTCTGACTGTCACCTGAAACAAATTCTAGCATTGAGAAATTTATTTTGTCCTGGATAATAGGGCTTTGCAAACTTGGAAAGTAATTTGAAAAAAAAAATGCTTCTGGGTATGTCCACAAGGAAGTCATAAAAATCAAGATGAGATTTGTGACTTGTAATGGAAACACCACAGTGGTGGGTTGTTCCCGGTTCAGACCGGTTCTTACAACCGGTAGCGCAGGCAGCGGGAGGCTCCGCCCACCCACCTGGGACGCTTCCGCGCATGCGCAGTAGCGTCGTGCTCGCAAGTGAGTGTGCGAACCGGTGGTAAAGGGTTTTAGAACCCACTACTGAAACACTACTTTTTTTTCCCACAGTAAACATATTAAAAAGTGGTGGGACTTTGAAGGCATGGTTGCAGCTGCTATCCTGATTTTTTTAGAGTCAACAGATGCATTGAGTAGTTGAGATCCTATGTGAGCACAGCACCTCCCTGCTGGTTGATGTAACAAGCTCAGTTTAAGAAGAAAAGATGCCTCTATTTTAAGAGTCCCATTGAGAGACTTAATTGAGACTTGGGGATCACAATAAAGGGGTTATCCCTGAGTGAATTTCTGTTTGTTTGTTTGTTTGTTTGTTTGTTTGTTTGTTTGTTTGTTTGTTTCACTGGATGTTTGATTTCAGTTTTTGTGTTCTGCTGCTATATGTTGTTACAGACACAGTTTCAAACTCTGTGTTAACTTTGTTCCTGCCTATCTAAGTGGCAGAATGTAGCTGATCCTGAAAAGCTAAGCAGATCTGACCTGCATTTATTTCTGGGAGGCAGATCGCCAGGAAAATCCTGAGTTGTCATCTAAATGGGATGATGAAAAATAAAATTCCAGGAGAAGTCAATCTCAAATCTCTTGTGTAATGAATCAAGGAAACAATGGCCATGGGCTATGGGCATGAAGTCTCTACAAACCAAGGTTGACTTAAGGGTCAACCTTTTTATTGCTAGATTTTGTTGCATCTTTTCACCTGTGTTGATGAGCTATCTTGGGCTCTCCAAAACGAAAGGAACAAATGTTTACATTATTAAAACGAGAAAGTCTAACCAATTCCAAGTTTCTAGACATGAGGGTGAGAATAACCTCAGAATAGTCCCCTTGTACATCTCCCTCTCAACGTAACAGAAATCCTTGCAAAAGAAGATAACCAAAATCATTTATCCTCCAGAGTAAGGGACTGGCAGATAAGCGGTTCAATTTTTTTTAGAAATTACATTGTGGAGTCTGCATCAAGGAATCCACAATTCAACTCTGAGCTACGTACAGTATATTTACTTCAGTTAGAGAAATTGTATCACTATGGTGAAGCTTAGTAGTTGGTTTAGTAGTTGAGAAGACTCTGTACAAAGGAATATGAATTCACTCACTATAATTTTCCTTTTTGACACTAGCCATTTAGAATATACATCTTCCACCGATTTAATTCAATAAAAGTGTATGTTGTGTAAAAGAAGCACCCTAATGTTGCTTCTATGGCTAAAGAGACATGCAAGCTGATAAAACTGGGTACAGAAGGAAGAAATCTGCTTGCTCATTATCATGCTTTCTTTGAAAATAAAAATAATTAAATTCACAATTTATAGAGATATTTCCATTACTGGTCAATGATTCAATAGGACAGAAAATAATATATTTTTGGCAATGTGTGTCTGGACAGGCCTGTGAGTGCAGTGTAAATGAATTATTTTCTGACCCTATTTGTCCAGGGGAATTTGATTGGGGACACGATGTTTTGTGTACGTTTTAGTGTGTATTTGCTCTTGATTAGTGACTTGATAAGCTTAACACGTAAAATTAGACTTGATTCTGCTTGGAAACAAGCGAAATGTACGTTAATGGGCATGTTGATCAGCAGACATACATTGATATATTTGAAGTATTATAAAAATAATCTTTTTTTAAAAATAAATCCTTACAAACCTGTGGAACAAGAACATCCACAGGGAAGCCAAAAAGTTAAGATGATGGCAATGATTGTGCGATAGAAGTCTGGTGTCAGGGCTCCAAATATTTTGGCCTGCCATCTGGTCCTTTTTATATGCATTGCACATTTACAAAGGGTGGGGGGTTTGATTGCATTATTGCAGCTGCCATTTTAACTTTTTTGACCTTTTTAGCCTTTCTGGTCACCTCTGCTCAAAATAACCATCTGAAGCTCTGACTTCAGAGTACCTTAGCATCTCAGCACATACAAAGTAGATTTGTTCACACAACCTGCTTACCAGATCAGATAAAGATTTAATGGCTGCATTTCCAAAGCATATCAAGCTTGGGTTAATTTTAACCTTAGTTAGCTTTTGTTTTTGTTTTTGTTTTATTTATTTTTCTGTGTGTAGCTTACATGCTGTGAAAACCCAGCTCATTTGGTTAATTCATAATACAGATACTTTGTACAGATCCAGAAAACGAGTTGATTCATTAGCCAGGCTAAATGTATTGTATGGAACCTACCAAAGTATCTGTATGACAAAAGCGTCATGAATAGATAAGGATGTATTTCAGCTTAGTAACCAAACTTTTTCTCCTATGAGTGCCTGCTACTCCATCAAGCTTTGATAACACAAATTTAAGAAAGACATTCACAGAAAGCTGTGGCCACGTTAAGTGGCAGGTGCAGGGATAATTCAGCTATGGAGCCCTTTGGTTATAAAACCTGGACATCCATCTTGCTTCTATGCATTAATAGGACAGAATCAGGTTTAAAGCTTAAGGACACAGTGAACATTTTGGTGAGAAGTTTATTCCGGTTGCTATTCCTGCAGCTTCTCCTACCATTGTTAATATCCCACTTTCTGACTTCTAAAATATGCCACGAGACCTAACACAATCCAGAAAATATCACAACAAAATAAGATAACTGGTGCAAAAAGAATCAGTAATAAAATCAATTCAGTGAAACAATTCATCATCCTATCAAGCTCCTGTCAAATGCTTTATGAAAACTATATCTTAACCGCATAGCAGAAGGTCATCCAGAAGGAGGCCAGATACACATCTCTCAAAACAGCAGTTGCATAGCTTTGGTGAGGTGACTGAAATGCCACTTAACTCCTTGATCTGTCTCAGATGGTGGAGAATATAGAGAAAGACCTCTGCCATTGAGGTAAGTTCTCTGTTAGGAGGACAATGCAGGTGATGAGTAGAAGGTTGGCCTTAACAGGCTAAATAATCACTATTCTGCCAACCCTGCTACCAAATCAGGAATATATTGAAAAGTGTGTGTGTGTGTGTGTGTGTGTGTGTGTGTGTGTGTGTGGTGTGTGTGTGTGAGAGAGAGGGGGGAGGGAGGGAGGGAGAGAGAGAGAATGAGAATATATGGTGATAATACAAAAATGTAGAAAATAATGTGGTCACCTAGTCACAAGAAGTGATTTATTCACACTGGAAACAGGTTCTGGGATTGAATGTGAAGGATGAGCTATGTGGTATTATGCTAAAACTTTATGGAAGCAAGGAGCAACCAAAATTTAGCCTTGCATTATGTCTTTTTGTGGGCGAAGGACATCCTTGCTTTGATTGCACGTGTCATGATTATTTTACTTGCCAGAAAGGAAGCTGCATACAAGCTGCGATTGGAAGAAGCAGATCAAAAGTTTGAGAAGCAAACCTTTACGATAGTATAGGTAGGGTCTCCTGTTTGAGCAGGAGGTTAGATTAGAAGACCTCTGAGCTCCCTTCCAACCCTTGGATTCTACATTACTGTTACTGTCCTGTCAGGATTCAGAAGCGCTTTAGAAAACATGCTCAATGTCTTTCCTTCCATTCTTGCATGTCATTCTAGACAATAGGCTTCAGTGATGAAAAGCAGCTGAATGTGTGAACTGGCTCTATTGAGAAATGTTAGCCTTCAGTAGGAGGTGAGGGAAATAGCAAAGAAAACTGTTGCATGGTGAAACAGGGAAATCCGCATGATGGTGCATTCATCAAGTGAGCAACATAAATGTGAGAATCCTCTCAATAGGGGCAGGATTCCTAGTAAGCCTTCCGCGCCAAGAAACGGAGACCTGCTTTACCTTCAGAATGGATCTCAAGACGTGGGAACCCAGAATATCCCTTTCGAAAGCCAACGTGCTTCTTCAGCCCAGCCACACCGGTGGGGTGTCAGTGGCTTCAAAGCCAGTTGTAATATTTATAGCTTTAGTCAAAGCCTGGCTGAGTGTTGCGGTGGGGGGGGGCAGTAAAAGAGGCAAAGCGAGTGGCAGGCATTTCCTAATACCTCAGGGAAAAACAGACGGGTTCATTCCACAACTCTCCAACTCCCTTGCCCAGCTATTCAGAGCAGCTGGCTGAGTCTCTGTGGCTGGCAGCTTAACTCCTCTTCTGGTTCCTGTGGGGTAGGAGAGTTAAATAGGACACAGATTCAAAGACTTAAGAGTCTGTTTGCCGGGGGAAAGAACGAGGCAGGAGGAGGAGGAGGAGAGGAAATAAGGTGGAAATTGGCCAGAGCCCAGGTAAGCACTCCTGTTTGGGCTTGACGAAAATAGAAAGTCTGAAGGGGGTTTTTTGGAGGGGCATTATGGAGCTTTGGACTCAGGTGCCTGAGCCATGGCAGAAGTTCAGGTTTTGCCTTTGAAGAGTAGTCCAAGGACAGATGCCAACTCAATTTTATTCCTTTTTTTTTCAGAAGGTGGCGTAGATGTGTGTCTCTGTGTGTGCACCTGCATGTGCTGTGTTAAGGAGGGGGGGGGGACACGGGCAGGGTGAAAACAACCTTCCCTCTTTGTAAATGTTCTTAAAAACGCTTTCCCCTCAGTGCTCTGGAGTGGGATCATCTTTTTTCCCCCCCCAACAGTTTCCAGAGATCGCACCAAACCTTCTTGCTCTCCCTGCTGTGGGGGTTTGAGAGGATTTGATTGCCCATCAAAATAAACAAATGAGAGGAAGGAGGAGGGGAAATGAGAGATGTGGATCCAGCTGTAGGCATATTCCACAAATTGAAAAAAAGAAAGCCCCACAGGAGAATTTCCCCCCCTCCCGGGGGATTCGTTAGAAGAAGAAAGGAGAAAAAGTGATGGTGGTGATGGGGGGGGGCAGTCCTTTTTGATTGAGAATTATTGCCCATTCAGAGCCAACTGCTACCTTGCAAAACTGCCCCCTGGGTGAACCTGGAAGAGCAGCAGGAGCTGTAGATAGAAGGTGCTTTCCTTCCCTCGCTTTTGGCACCTGAAGGGCAGGGAAGGACCTGTTGTGGTGGTGCCTCATACAAGCCTCAGAGGACAAAAACCGGATGATGACCCTCAGGGGGCTTCTCATTAGGGCACACGGAGACTTTGTCCTCCCCACACATCTCCTTTGGATCAAAATGTAATTAAATCCTGCCACCCCCTCAACCTTCTTTCATTATTTTGCTCTTCAGCTGCTGCATTATTAGGATTTCTACACAAATTCCTTCCCTCTCTCTTCCCCCTCCATCCGCCTCTCTCTCCTCCCCCCCTCCCGCATCCCCGATGCAGGGATTACATCTCCTTGTAGGAGGAGGGGGGGGAAGGGGAATTTGTCAGTGCAAAGGCGCCCATAGCCACACTAATTTTATTTATTTGCTTCCCTTCCCCCACCCCCCACCGACTGCAGAGCACTGATTTCAGCAAGTCAAACAGGGTATATACAGCAACCCCACAAGCTGAGCCTAGAGGAGTTCCTATGTTAGATGACAGATTGGGAGCTCATTAGGGCTTTAGTCTTTGAACTTTTTATGAACACTAGGAATTTATGAAGCGTTATCTCCATAATCCTAGTACCGGTTTGCACATCAGATACATCCTTGGCTTCCCCTTCTTTTCTACTTGATGACTGTATGCTGATGGCAACTAAATATTTTGAAGAGCATTTGGAGTGACGTGAGCATTCTGCAATAATCCAGCAAGTCATCACTCAATATTTTTTTGGCTATGAAATACTGAAAGAGCTGATCATGGGTCTATCAAACTCAACGTAGTCTATGCACGTAAGATAAGCCTTTCTCAACCCCTACCAAGAAATTGGGTTGAATGTGAGTCCTCCTACACACACAGCACGTGTTGGCATAGTCAGTGTGAACTAACCCTGGAGAGACATCTAAGACCATAAATAACAGAATGGTTTCCTCTTATCCAATCAGTAGTTGCACATTTAGGAAGCCAAGAAGGTCACGGTTGATGGTTTTGCTTTCAGTCTGGTTAAAAAGCTAATTGGAATACAGTGACATAACCATGCAAAGGATCAACCTTGGCCTGAACATACAGTAAGGCATAGCAGGCAGATTCCCATGTTTCCTAAACTATTTTTACTGCTTCCCACTGTGCAAGCGGATAACTATCAAAAGTTCTTCAGTTAATACCAGAAGAGTGGACAAAAGCTACTTCAGATCTTTCTGTGCCATCAATTTCTTCCTCACAATAAAGTCATTTTGGTTCCATTTTGGTGCCTGTAACCTACGTATCTTCCCTCAGGATTGCATGTTTGTGGCAAGGACAGTGTTACTCCATTTATAGAATGGTGATTTGACAAATGTAACAGCACTTTCTTCAAATTTATTAAAGTTGCAATTTTGGTATAAAATATGGCGGTGGTTTAATACATGTTTACTAGTTACCTGATAACCAAAATGGAGGTCTAACCTTTTCCAACCATTTTCATTCTTATGTTATATTATTTTAAAAACATTTGGTGGGGAGCAGAGGTGGGTTCTTACCTGTTCTAACTGGTTCTATAGAACCGGTAGTAAACCGGTGGTGACGTCATGGAGCTGGTTCTGTCGGTGCCGTCCATGGCCACTGCCATCTTTTTTTTGGATTTTTTTTTGCTATTTTTTGCTGGTTTTTCCTTCTGCGCATGCGCAGAAGCTGAGTTTTTGGCACTTTCTGGCCGCCATCTTTTTTTTTTTTTGCTTTTTTGGGGGGATATTTTTTACTGATTTTTGCTTCTGCGCATGCGCAGAAGCTGAGTTTTTGGCACTGCGCATACGCAACCACGCGGCATGCAATGCGCATGCACAACCACATGGCACACAATGCACATGCACGGCCATGCGGCACGCAATGCACATGCGTGGCCACGTGGCACGCAATGGGCATGCGCAGCCACACGACACACAATGCGCATGCGCAGCCACGCGGCACGCAATGCGCATGCAGCCACGCGGTGCAAGGGGAAGAGAACAGGCAGTGAGGTAAGTTAGAACCCACCCCTGGTGGGGAGGCGATACCCTTGACCATGCTTACAAAATTTCCCTAATACCTCACTGTGGTAGTCATTTTTAAAGCAGAAAATACCTTGGGCAGTAAAATTCATTAATCCTGTTTGTTATTTAAATATATCCTCCTGTAGTTAATGTGATTGTGCGACAAAAGCTAAAATTTTGAGAGGATAATATTCTCTTGAACGGAATACCTAATACACGGAATTTGACAACTGGACAATGTAAAAGGATTCTCTGTGCCTTTACTATGGCTAAAAGACTAATTCTGCAACATTGGAAAGATAAATGTATGGCCCCATCCACTCAGTGGACTGAAGAATTAAACTTGCCACCAATGAGTGGATTGCCTATAGACACGGATTTTGTATGGACAATGTAATGAAATAGGTAACTCATTTTTACAAATTACAGTAGGTTAAAAAAGACGGATAGTTATATAAATGTATTAAAAGCGAATATAGATTTCTTGAATAATATTTACATTAGATAACCGTATATAGAATTATAACTGTATAATATTGATTCTACTTTGTTTCTTTCCCTTTTTATTCTGTTGTATTTTTTTCATGTTTTTAAGCACTTTGTATGCATAGTTTTGCATGTATTATAATTGTCTTTGTGCTTTGCTTCTTTTTCTGTTATTTCTTTAAAAAGCACTAAAATAAATAAATAAGCATATTCTCCATTTCGTACTTCACCGTAGCTTGCTTTCCTTCTTCAGCAGCAATGGGGGAGTACCTTCAAAAAGGTCCCTTGTCCTTTGGCTGGGTACCGATTTCCCAGAACGATTGCTTATAATTGCTGTCCAAAGCCGGCATCCAATAAAGACTCCAGCATCATTTAGAAGGCACTTTCTACCATCTGCCCAAGGGCTTAAACCTAATGAGATAGAGCACATGGCTGCCTTGCAACCCATAGTCTTGGGCTCCCCCCTTGCTTCATTCCTTGGTCCATATCTTCAACACATTTGGTCACCAGGAAACGTAGTGGAGGAATGGTGCAGAAAGAAGGAGGAAGCAAGTAAAAGATGAACTGCTTTCCCCACCCCTGAGTTATTCATTGCCTTAGGTTGTAGGGATAGCAATATCACTTCCTCCAGCCTCCGCTTGGATGCAGGCATCACATCACCTGTAAGGAGGCTGGGCCTTGGAGTGGATGTGGTGCTCTTTGCAGTCCTAGTGGCTTCTGCAGGGTTTTCTGTGGTTCACTCTCTTTGTCTTCTCTTAAGCCCTGTCTATGGCTGTGATGCCAGTAGGGAAGAAGAAGATGGACAAACTTCCTTCTTTTACTTCTAGTGCTCTCCGTTGCCATAGCCTGGGGAGGTATTAATGCCTGAGTATTCTCATCTCTGGGGACCCATCTGAGCACTTTGGCTTGGAGTCCAGAGATCTCTACTGATGTCTCCCTATCTGCTAATGTTCTCTAAAAAAAGCCTCCTTTTGAATGTCAGATTCCATCAATAGGTTCTCTTCCAGATACCTGATAAATAACCATATGAATTTTTTGCTCTGCTTTTATCTTTCAGATTAGCCAAATTTCTGTTCAGACCTCCAGGTATATGTGCCAGTTTCTCTGGCAAGCAGAAACACCATGGGGAAAACAGCAAACATTGTGTTGTCTTTGAGTGGTGGCTACTGGTGGAGCAACAGACTTTCTTTGAGATGGAGAAAAACCAGCTGTAAGTATTAATGGAAATGTTTGCAAAGGGACCAGTTGCTACTTTTTAGATGATGGTAAAGGAAAAAAAATAGCCTAGTTTTATAGTAATAGCAAACAGTATCCAGACCTTATATTTATTATTTATTTATTTATTTATTTATTAGTTGCATTTGTATGCCTCCCACTCCACAGAGACTCTGGGCGGCTCACAACAGTAAAAATTCACATGCAACAACATTCTTTGGGCCGATGCTGTAAAATGTGACATTAGAGAAAGAAGCTGCAGAATTCTTCCTGAATGAATTAGAGGGAGAGAAAATGTTCCCATCTTGTTCCTAATACCCAAAATATGTGCAACAGGCATGTTCTATCACCTTTCATAATGATGTTATTTTTAAAACATTTACTGGGCCATTTCACCAGTACTCGCTACTCCATTAATAATAAAAAGCATTAGCCCTATACATTTTCACTATAGAAGAGGATGCCTAGTTTCAGGAAAAGGCTAAATGCATTATTTTTATCATAATGATGAATATCCAGTAATTCAAATCTCATAAATTCTATGTGGTACCTACCCTCTATGTTCACAAGCCATTCAAATTAAATAGCTATAGTTATAAGCATTTTTTTAATATAAAAAAAGTTTTTTTGCTTGCATTTTTTAAAAATGTGAAAGACCAAAATAGGCTCAAGATACAGAAGGATCTTGACAGACTTGAACATTGGGCACTAGCTAACAAAATGAAATTCAATGGTGAAAAAAGTAAGTTTCTACATTTAGGCAAGAAAAACAAAATACAGTATATATGGTACAGTATATGTGGTACCTTGCTCAACAGTAGTAACTGTGAGAGGGATCTGTGAGCCAGTAGTGTGCAGCAGCTGCCAAAAAAGCCAACACAGTTCTAGGCTGCATTAACAGAGGGATAGAATCAAGATCACGTGAAGTGTTAATACCACTTTATAATGCCTTGGTAAGGCCACACTTGGAATACTGCATTCAGTTTTGGTTGCCACGATGCAAAAAAAATGTGGAAACTCTAGAAAGAGTGCAGAGAAGAGCAACAAAGATGATTAGGGGACTGGAGGCTAAAACATATGAAGAATGGTTGCAGGAACTGGGTATGTCTAGTTTAATGAAAAGAAGGACTAGGATAGACATGATAGCAGTGTTTCAATATCTCAGGGGTTGCCACAAACAAGAGGGAGTGAAGCTATTCTCCAAAGCACCTGAGGGTAGAACAAGAAGTAATGGGTGGAAACTAATCAAGGAAAGAAGCAACTTAGAACTAAGGAGAAATTTCCTGACAGTTACAATAATTAATCAGTGGAACAGCTTTCCTCCAGAAGTTGTGAATGCTCCAACACTGGAAGTTTTTAAGAAGATGTTGTATAGCCATTTGTCTGAAGTGGTGTAGGGTTTCCTGCCTGGGCAGGGGGTTGGACTAGAAGACCTCCAAGGTCCTTCCAACTCTGTTATTCTTTTCTTTTCTTTTCTTTTCTTTTCTTTTCTTTTCTTTTCTTTTCTTTTCTTTTCTCTTCTCTTCTCTTCTCTTCTCTTCTCTTCTCTTCTCTTCTCTTCTCTTCTCTTCTATTCTCTTCTATTCTATTCTATTCTATTCTATTCTAAAAAGGAACTTGGTATTACGGTACTTACGACCAAAAAGGCACTTTGTATCACTTTATAATTTGTGAGGTCAAAGAAATGATTTACAAGCTAAAGAAAAGTAAGTCAACAATAATAGCACTGATGAGTCCCATCAAATATTTTCAAGCATTCTAAATTTCCTTTTGCAACACAATCACCTCCAAATTAATTTATGTTATTCACCGACTTATGATGAGTTCCAGCTAGAACATCAAATCTAAGTGCTCTTCCTCAAAGTCACGTTAACATGCATTCTTCCACTTCTTATGTCGGCAGAAAAGTATAGCAATAACACTTAGACTTACAGTATATACTGCTTCATAGTGCTTTACAGCACTCTCTAAGCTGTTTATAGAGTCAGCATATTTCCCCCAATAAAGCAAGTTGACATAAACTGCATTGCTCCTATGGCCAAACTTAATGTACCTTACATCAGCAAGGAGGCTGATACTGTATATGGTAACAGTTTATTTTATTTATTTATTTGTTTTGCGAGATTTATATACCGCCTCACAGTGCAAGCACTCTCTAAGCTGTTTACACCAGTAAGCAATGTATATTTATATTGCCCCCAACAATCTGGGTCCTAATTTTACCTACCTCGGAAGGATGGAAGGCTGAGTCAACCTTGAGCCGGTGAGATTTGAATCGCTGACCTGCCAGCTGATCAGTGTCAGCTAAAGTGGCCTCAGTACCTGCCTCTAACCGCTGCGCCACCTCGGCTAAGTTAGATGGATGTCTAGGACAGAGGGTTTGATTTGAGTAATAGATGACTGACAAGAAGGTATTTTACTCAGCCTGTCAGTTGGGTTATTTAATAATAATAATAATAATAATAATAATAATAATAATAATAATAATAATAATAATAATAATAATAATAATAATAATAATAATAATAATAATAATAATAATAATAACAACAACAACAGAGTTGGAAGGGACATTGGAGGTCTTCTAGTCCAACCCCCTGCTTAGGCAGGAAACCCTACACTACTTCAGACAAATGGTTATCCAACATCTTCTTAAAAATGTCCAGTGTTGGAGCATTCACAACTTCTGGAGGCAAGCTGTTCCACTGATTAATTGTTCTAACTGTCAGGAAATTTCTCCTTAGTTCTAAGTTGCTTCTCTCCTTGTTTAGTTTCCACCCATTGCTTCTTGTTCTACCCTCAGGTGCTTTGAAGAATAGTTTGACTCCCTCTTCTTTGTGGCAACCCCTGAGATATTAGAACACTGCTATCATATCTTCCCTAGTCCTTCTTTTCATTAAGCTAGACATACCCAGTTGCTGCAACCGTTCTTCATATGTTTTAGTCTCCAGTCCCCTAATCATCTTTGTTGCTCTTCTCTGCACTCTTTCCAGAGTCTCAACATCCTTTCTACATCGTGGCGACCAAAACTGAATGCAGTATTCCAAGTGTGGCCTTACCAAGGCATTGTAAAGTGGTATTATTACTTCACGTGATCTTGATTCTATCCCTCTGTTAATGCAGCCTAGAACTGTGTTGGCTTTTTTGGCAGCTGCTGCACACTGCTGGCTCATATTTAAATGGTTGTCCACTAGGACTCCAAGATCCCTCTCACAGTTACTACTGTTGAGCAAGGTACCACATATGCTGTACCTGTGCATTTTGTTTTTCTTGCCTAAATGTAGAACCTTACTTTTTTCACCATTGAATTTCATTTTGTTTGATAGCACCCAATGTTCAAGTCTGTCAAGATCCTTCTGAATCTTGAACCTATCTTCTGGAGAGTTGGCTATTCCTGCCATTTATCAATATGGTTCTTGAACTCTTCTGAAAGAGATCAAGACTGTCAATTTAAACAACAGTTTGGTAATCTTCTGGAAAAACGCCAAACCCATGCCTAAACAACCAACAGAGCTGATAGGCCAGTTGCTTGCTGAGGAGCATAAGCTGAAGTGGGTGGGAGTGCACTGACGGAGCCCTATGCTAGGCCTAGTGCTCTAAACTTGAAAGCCATGTTTAAGAAAACTTACTTAGCACTCTTTCAAAGCAGTGCTTGTCCATGAAAAACTTCATTTAAAAGAGTTTATGAAAATTAATTGTTCAGGATCCTATACTCTAAACCAGGGGTGTCAAACTCGATTTCATTGAGGGCCGCATCAGAGTTGTGTTTGACCTTGGGTGGCCAGGGGGGGCATGGTCAGCTCGATGTCACTCGTGTCAGGGGTGCCTGTGATGGCCCGAGCGCTCTGCCAGTGAAAACGGGCTCCCGAGCTCCGTTTTAGCTGGCAGAGGCCCCACGGGCCAGTCCTTTGCTGTTTCCAGGGTTAAGCACCCTGCGGGCCGCATCCATTCCGTGGGCCTTGAGTTTGACACCCCTGCTCTAAACTAAAATATGGAGGATAATATGGAGGATCTACAGAAGCGTCAAGTATCTATTGGAAGCTGGGTAGATCCCAGTTCCTGACCATATCAACTACATTGTCAGTGAAGAATTGAAGATGGTGTCCTTACTCAAAATTGTGTTGGGAGAACAGGGAAAACAGCACTTTAAAACTGGAACAGCTAAACATAAATTTAACCTGGCAGGCTGGGGATGAGGCCAAAGTGTCCTTTAAAAATGGCCATCTCTATGCTGTAGTTAAAAGGATGGGAAGAGGAATCCAAATCTGAAAATATTCCAATACAGAAAAAGAAGCTTAATAAACTTCAGTGAACTATCAATCTCTGTAGCATGTTATGAGAAAGGTTCATTAATGAGGATGCATGCAGTGAAGCTAAGCAGGGGGTAGTGACACTCACCCAAACCTACAACTGGGGGTCAAGTACAATATGTCAATAAAAGTTGCTGAGAAAATGGTTTCTTTTCACCTAAGAGCCTTACCTTTGTTAAACACCATTGCTTCCTAGATTGCTGTTATAAATTATTTACCCTAAATGCTACTGAGCCCTAGCCTAATCTTATATTTCTGGATCATCTTACCAGAGTCCTGGTAAGACAAAGTAACATGATCTTTTCTTGACATAAGAGCATACACTATGCATGTCTGTTTCTCTTAAACTATTGTTCCGTAACTATTTCTGGTTTTCATGGGATGAAAAACTATCTTAGCTGCTCTGCTGAACATCCATAAAAAATGTCTTTTGAGATCTTGATACATGTACCTTCTGTCCTTTGCAAGCAATCACATGCCTTACTCATGTTTTTCTTGGCACTTCTGTTTCCTCAGCAACAAAGGTAATTGAGGTCTTTCCTTTCTCTCTTGGCTATCTCTTTCACCAGGACAGTTTTGGTGTATATCTAATTCTTAAGCTGAAATTTTCAGTTGTTTAGAAGTAGCACCATTGCATCATTTTGAATAATGGTATTTCAAAAGAGTTCTGTGACAGACTAACAAAAAGAAAGGCATTTGATTAAATGTGCATAGAAGAGTAATGCATTTCTGGGATATATTCTCACCTTTCTCTGTACACAAAAGCATTAAATGTTCTCCCATCATCAGAAATATTACTGTATTATTAATATGGTACTTCTGTCAGGCGTCCAAAGGCAAGATGATTTTAATAGCACATGTCACTTTCCCTTCCTTCTTGGTCTGTCAGGCATAATCCTACATTTGAATGAGATGTTCTAAGAGGAATTAAATTCTCTAATCAAATAGTATCAACTATGGGTGCCAACAAGATATACAGAATGCATCAAAATATCTCTACTGCTGCTTGTGAGGAAGATAGTTACAAAGACTGCTCTATAGCCTTTTCTAATTTTGATGTGACAGATTAAACCCTATTTTTCTTAGGATACTGGTGTAGGAGCATTAAGTAGTTTTGGATTGAACTCATTATGGAACCATAGCAATGAATTATGTATCAATAATCAGTCCCATATTAATTGATTCTAGATCTAATCTAAATCAAAATTGATATCTTTATACTAGTTTCAGGTGCATTTATTCACTTTCCTGGCAAATAGAATGTTTTTTTTTTCTCCTTGAGTTTTGCCATTCAATTATGGGAAGCTGATGTGGGACCTTTGTTTGTTGGTTGGATACACTTTTAGAATACAGGTATGCTGTATTTCACCTGCAGCAAATGATGCCATGCTTAATGTCTTGGGTGCTTGTATAATATTTTAACCTTTGCTAATGCTAGTTATTCATGATATACTTTTGTAATTTATAAGTACCGAGGGCTGTTTGGGCACTGATTGAATTTAGAAGAGATAAACAAAAGATAGTAAATAAAACAATTCTTGTAGTCAATCAAATGTATAATAAATCTCATTGAAAAAATAGCAATACATTGAATAGATAATTTATGCTCTAAAGCAGTGTTTCTCAACCTTGGCAGTTTGAAGATGTGTGGACTTCAACTCCCAGAATTCCCCAGCCAGCGTTGCTGGCTGGGGAATTCTGGGAGTTGAAGTCCACACATCTTCAAACTGCCAAGGTTGAGAAACACTGCTCTAAAGTGTATGTTAAGAATATCTAATTAAATATAAGCAAATATATTCTTTATAAACTCTGTCTAGCAAGTTCTCTTTGATAGCTCTGGATTATCTTCCACTCATGCTTAATTCTAGGATGCTGGACACTGTGGTATCAGGCAGCAAAATCTCTGGGGGCACTATTGACCTTTTTTTTCACAGTGTGAGGATGTTTATTCTTTAGCCCCAGTAGCTCATCAAAAGCTAAAAGGAAGCTCACACTGTGGGAATCCATCTGGCTGCACAAGGATTAATCTGTGAGAAAGCTCATTTGGCTACCATTCAGCTCATAATGCTCCTTCTAAAGAGAAAGAGGGAAGGAAAGAGGCATTAAGGCCCACAGGAAACATCTCAGAACACAATACAATTGGTTCTAGAACTCGCAGAACCAAAAGTATTAAAAAACCATCCTCTAAGTTACTAGATGGAATTATATTGTGATGGAGACACTTGCGCATCTGGTTGCAAGATAAGGTAGCATTAAGAGGTGAAACTGTGCTTGCATGCAGTCATGGAAGATGTCTCAATATATTGTGTTTGGTTTTCCTCTTCTCTTGTGCAGTGTTTGCCTGTTGGCTTTCATTTTGCGCAGCAGAGACGTTCATCACATGTCCGTCCTCTTGCAAGTGCAACAGTGGTACTCTGGAAGTAGACTGTAGTGGTTTAGGCCTTTCATCTATCCCCTTGGACATTCCTACTAGTACCAGGACCTTCCTTTTCCTTAACAATCAACTCAGCACCTTATCAGAACAAGATTTTTCCAATCTTTCTGCTCTCCAGAGACTGGATCTTTCCAACAATTTCTTAGACCAGCTCCCTGATAATGTTTTCAGAGACCTAGTGAATCTTACTGAACTACAGCTGAGGAATAACAGCATCAGGAGTTTGGACAAAGATCTTCTGCAGAACACTGTTCTTTTGCATCAGTTGGATCTCTCCATTAATGGACTTGCTCAAATCCCCTCAGGCATTTTTGACGATTTGCCTTCTCTTCGCTGGCTTTCTCTCCGATCAAACCGTCTGCAGAATTTGGACAGGGTAACTTTTGAGCCATTAATCAGCCTGCAACAATTACATGTGGGAGATAATCCCTGGGAATGTGACTGTAATCTGAGAGATTTTAAATATTGGATGGAATGGTTCTCCTATCGAGGTAGGTACCATTAAAGATTGGTCTAAACTGAGGATTATTATTTTTTTGCTAGTTTATTATGGATTATCAGAAAGAAAAATTAGTCAGATATGGTTGATTCAAATTTCAGATCTTGGATTAGGAGGATAGTCACCAGAGGTGGGATTCAGCAGATTCTGACCAGTTCTGGAGAACCGGTAGCAGAAATTTTGAGTAGTTTGGAGAACCGGTAAATACTACCTCTGGCTGGCCCCACCCCCATCTATTCTCTGCCTCCTGAGTCCCAGCTGATCGGGAGGAAATGGGGATTTTGCAGTAACCTTCCCCTGGAGTGGGGAGGGAATGGAGATTTTACAGTATCCTTCCCCTGGAGTGGGGTGAGAATGGAGATTTTACAGTATCCTTCCCCTGCCATGCCCACCAAGCCACGCCCACCAAGCCAAGCCACGCCCACCGAGCCATGCCCACAGAACCGGTAGGAAAATTTTTGGAATCCCACCACTAATAGTCACAGTGCATAATTTGACTTTGTTAGTGACACTGTAGTGTTTTGTAGTTGGATTAGGCAGATATATTTGCTTAGCCAAAGTCATCAGCTTCCTGGGAGTGAGTTTATTTTCAATGGATCAAGGTGTGTGTGTGTGTGTGTGTGTGTGTGTGTGTGTGTGTGTGTGTGTGTGTGTGTGTGTGTGTATCCATTTCAATCATTCTGGAGTTTCTAACCATACTGTTGCAAATGCAGAAGAACTGAACACAAATCAAAGCTGGGATAAAGCCCAACATTTGAGCTTCTAAGACAACAATCTAGTTTTACCATTTGTATGCAAGAGGCTTGAAACGAAACTTAATCTTGGATTGTTTAATAGAGAGTCAATAGGACTTGACACTGGTCACCCGTAAGCATTTAGATTCTTCCATCTTTAAAATGGATCGACAGTGTATAACTGGGTAGTCACTAATGTTTTAATGGATGATTTGACTAGATTAGTTGAGAATGTTATTAATATTTTTGGCAGGAAATATTAAGTGTTTGCTAATGGTACTGCCAAGTACTCTTTTTGACACATTCTATTTAGCAGCTTCCCTTTTAAAAACTGATATTAATAATTAGTATTCAAAACTTCTGAGTCATCTGTTTTACCAGAATCATCACCGATACAAATTTATGTAGCAAATTCCTCACATTGTACTGTAGAAAGTTAGCTGTTTCTACTGATTATTGTCCATTGGTTGCCAATTTATATATAGACTGGCTGTAACTTTTATAGGTGTTCAAAATCCATTTCTAACTATACATACATTTCCCTTTAGTTCTGGAGCTCTTGAGTGGACAGAGACCCTGTCATTTTAATTGTGATAATGTTGTCATTGATAGTCCCCCTAATAACAGCCAATTAGCAAAGCGACAGCTCACATCTTGATTTTTCGAATCAAAAGTTGGAGAGAGTCACTTCACCCATCTAGTTCATCCGCCTGGTCATAGTACAATCAGAATTTAACATTCTTAATCAATGTTTACCCAGCACCTGCTTGAACTTAACCAGTGAAGCTCATAATGTGTCTAAGTAATTGGCCACTTTCTTTTAAAGCTTTTCTTGTGTTGTTCTAGAATGTTTGCGGCTGCCGCTGCTGAAGCATTATGTTTATTGCTTTTTATTTAACTTTTAATCGTTTTTAGAGGTTTTGATTATTTAAGTTTATTGTTACACACTTAAACATGAGGGAAAACCCATCTTAATGTGCAGGGTTTTCAAAAAGCTTTTTGCTTTAATAATTGTTTCACAATCCTGACTTTCTTGATATGCTAATGCAGTTACTATTTAGGTAAGCAACTGTAGGCCATTCCAATATTGAAGTGTTCAGCCATAACAGCTCCACTAAAATGCATTATTACACTGAAGCCAGTATGGGCTCACATGAGGGTAGGGAACTAAGCTTTTTTCTTTCTCTCTTATGGGATAGGAGGAAAGATAGACCAGCTGGCATGCACTTTGCCTAAGGAGCTGCGGGGGAAGGATATGCGCTTGGTACCCATGGAGATGTTTAACTATTGCTCCCAGCTGGAGGATGAGAACAGCTCTACTGTGCTGGACAATATTGGTCCTCCTTGCACTAAGGGAAGCCAAACTGCTCCCAAACCCAAAACAAGTCCTGAGACAGAAGAGGAGCCCAGTGTGGGTTGTCCCCAGAAGCAAAAGCCACGACCCATCAGTGTGCGTCGAGCCATTGGCACAGTCATCATTGCTGGGGTAGTTTGTGGCATTGTGTGTATCATGATGGTGGTGGCGGCAGCCTATGGATGTATCTATGCATCTCTCATGGCTAAGTACCATCGAGAGCTGAAGAAGAGGCAGCCGTTAATGGGTGATACGGAGGGAGAACACGAGGAACAAAAACAGATCTCCTCTGTGGCCTGAACCTTCTTGGAAATGTGAAGCAGAATAGGATACAGCCAAGACTTAAGGATACTTCCTCCCAGGTGAGCAGATGGACTGTGCAATTATCCCATTGGTCCAATTAGTAAAATGTGTTTATGGGTTCAGGACACCTGGCCCTGGGTTCATGCTCACTCTCCTTTGTTCTCATGGAACTCCAGGTGAATAAAAGATGTATCCTCTTTGCACCAGACTTCCCATTAATGGTCACATCTTGGGAAGGTCAGCCAAACAAGCATCTTTGTTTGATTTTCTGGTTTTTTTAAATATTTATTTATTTTTTGCAAATACCCATTGCCTCACAGAGCCTTTGGCACTCAAAAACATTCGTTAATGTGTCTAAACCCCCCTGTGGCATCACTCATGTTATTGTACAACTATTTATTCATTTTAGCTAGGCTAAAGAAATCTAGTTCACAAACACTCCAGGCTCATAGGCCTGTACGGTAATTGAATCCACCCTAGTCAATGGAAATCTAATCTTCCTCTTTTAACACTAGAAATAAAGAATATTTAGATGTACCATCATCTACGTAACAAAGAAGCAAATGTGTATATTAACATATGCTTATTACTATATAATTATCCACACTTTTATCCACATCTTTCTTTGCATATCATCAGTACGTAATTGTGGAGAGTTTAAAAAAAAGTATGCCTCCTAACTCCCCATTCAGTTTTTTCCCCCCTGATAGCTACAATGAAGAACGATGTAAAGCATCTGCAGAAGAATGGATCACGTCTCTCCTATAAAAAGATCAATCTTTAGGAAAGGCCCTGAGCTTCATCTAGTTGATCAGAGACCAAGTTTGAAATGTGATAGAAAGGATGCAATTCTGAAAATGTGTGGCCCCTTCATGCTAACGCTCTCTAATTGTGGGTATCACTTGCATCCATGTCTACACAGTACTAAGACTCCTCATAGGACTTCTTGTGAAAATATACGGATAGTACAAATCATGTTCTGAGCAGGTTTTTGCATAAATTATATTCAGACAACACCTTGAAGCATACATGTACACACTCCCGTGCACATACACATTCTGAACATATGAATTCCCATCTTAAGTATTTTTTTCTCAAGCAAACATTGCATCACATTAGCCTTATTTTTCTTTAAACTGGTGGCAGCAGGGAGAGAAAAACCAGCCTCATTGTATATTACTGAAAGTGGGATAAAATGCGGTCTCTAGAGGAAAGCACACATTGCCATGGTAACCTGCTCTAGGCCCTCACAGCGGGTATTCCTGGGATAAGAAGATGACACAGGAAGTTGGTGCAGCCACAGTTTTTGTGGATACTGTGATCCTTGCAGTCATGAAGTAGCTTAACAGGTGGCCCAGATTCTGAGGTTTATCTCCTGCAACTGAGAAGCAGAACCTAGCTGGGCAAGGAACAGGCCACCTTCGGTCTTCCTTGTTTTGTTATGCGATGTCTTTGGCAGCAGCTTCTGTTTGTGAATGGAAGAATTCTCACTTAAAGAAGAAAACAAATCACCCCACGTCATCTGTCAACAGCAGTCACACTGGGAAAAACTTAAGATTCCAACGTGGGAGTAGAAAAGCCGTTTCTGCTCTATTGGCAGAGAAGCACAGGATTCGAAGAGAGAGAATCATTTTCATGTAGGGATGACACGGGTGGTAGGAAAAATATATATATAATCACATGGAACGTTTCCTGGAGGATTTGGCTGTGGCATCTGACACAATGTGCAAAAAGCCAATATCAAGGCCAAAGGCAAATGTTAAGAATGAAAAAAAAAAACTTTTTCGCACACAATGAACCATATAAATACTATAGTTCTTCCAAGGAACAAATTCCACTTCTGCTTTATTTCAATCTGATGAACAAAACTAAACAATCGAAGACACTAAGCAATGACTTTATCTGTATTGCTTCCACTGCATTTATTTATGCCCAGGATTTCAGAACTAGCAATGAATCTGCTAGCTACACAACTTCAACCTTACTGTCTCTATACCGTAGTTTTCCCAAAGGAACCTAACCTCTGCAATTGACTAGACAGCAAAATATACTTGAAATGGAACATACCAGAGCTGTATCTTTTAAAAAAATCTCTATTTTATTTGTAAGAAATAATGATGACATGATTGCACAAACAAATCATATTTGCATTTGTGTTTAGAATAAGAAAAGCTGGGGCAATAAAAATTACAAGAGGAAGAACAGAAAAAAAATCCATTTTCTTTCTGACCCCTATTCTTATCTTTGACATTATCCTTTGTTGCATTCTTTTTGTCATGTGTTGGGACGTCAATTACAAATCTTAGCCTGTGTTCTGATTTTTTACTAATATGGAGAAGGGTTGGCCCTGATATTTCCAGATTTATGGATTTCTATTTATATTTAGAAGCTGGTATTTGAAAAGATGAAATAAGTGAAAGAGAGATGAAAAAATGATGGGTGGATATTAAGTTAGTCCCAAAGACACTGGAGTTGTTTGGAAGTACAATGAGGTACTAAAAATGTAGGGAATGGAGAATGCAATAATCCTATCTGAGAAGAGTCCTCATTATATTATTGGGAAACTGTGCCTTCAGCTATGATTGGAAGGACTGTAGACTAAAATATCTAGCATTCTTGTCCTGATGTCCAGGAACATCCACATGATACACAGTGTCTTGCATCTCATCAACTTCCTATTGTACAGTCTGTATTCTATGTATCCACAGCCTATATTGTGAATATAGGGATTTATAACATCTTTTTTTCTTGTACTGCTGCTATTAATATGAAGTGTGACTAGATGCAGTGCAAAGAACTCAGAAAAAAGGTTGTACCAAATTCACATGTAAACAGTTTCAGATCTGCTGTTGAAGTAGAACTTGAAGGAGAAGTAGAACAGAGCCTATATACCCTTCTTTGTATGCATGTAACCAGAGTACCTATGCATAAGATCAAAATAATACAAGATATACATGGCAGTGCAATGTACATTAGGGAAATTGTTCCATCCCGTGATATAATACCATAGTTAGAATTTGTAATATGCAAACCCATAGAGTATTTCCCCCAAATGATATAAAGAATGTAGCATTACTGCTACAGGTTCTAATATGACAAATAGCCCTAATAATTTTAATGGAACTTAATTATTCAGCTATTAATTCTAGTAGTGTCACTGAAGCTTCTTTGTTGGTTATGAGTAGAATTGTTTAACAAAAAAGATGAAACTAAAAGAATCCCAATCAAAATTGGAAGATGATTAAAAATGTGAAAAAAAGGGAAATTAATAATACATGCGCATGTATCACACATGGGAAAAAAAACATGCATGCATCCAATTTAAATAGAAATTTCTTCATCACCTGTGAAGACTTTCTAGATATGATCCGGGCTATTAGGTGCAGCCAGAACACTTTCAACATTAACAAAAAATGGTTCTTGGTAGTTGTCAAGAAGCCATATTGAAGGACAATCAAACTATATTAGTAATTGTGGCATAAACATGCATTGTGCTTTCTGGGGATGAAATGTCAGTGGAGAATTCAAGGGGAATAAAAATCCTTTTGTGAAAGTCAGAATAATTCAGGATGGCAAACATCCTGGAGAAATGGTTAGACAGATGGCACATACAATCCTTTTCCTTTCTGTTAAAAGTTTAAAGAAAATAAATTTTTAAAGGAAAAAAAACCAGCTGAACGTATATTATATTTCTGGCTTGTTGTTTTAGAAGATAAATAAAGAATGTATTTTCCTACAGAACATGCCTCTTGTTTTAAATTCTCTACTGTGTGGTAAAGGAATTAAGAGCTCTGAAAATTTCCTGGAGAAATGTCACAAAAAGGAAAGATTTCTTCAATATCCACATGGATAGGTCTCTACATACACAACAAATAGAAGAGACTACACCCGAGGATAAGCAATCATTTATTAGGACCCAGATTGTTGGGGGCAATATGCTGACTCTGTAAACCGCTTAGAAAGGACTGTAAAGCACCATGAAGCGGTATATAAGTCTAAGTGCTATTAAGGGTTAGATTATTAGAATAAGAGGGAACCTATTTGTGCAAAAACAATAATGCTATATACTTGTAGTGTCATGAAGCCTGCTGCCTGAAATGAATGATTGTCCTAAGAAGTAGACTTATACAGTTATTAGAAGCATACACCAGCAGAAGGGACCCATCCCTACCTGCCCAATTAGGCCATATGATGTCATGACTTTTTTTTAAAAAAAGATAATTCTCTGACACCAAAGAGTCATAGAATGTAAGGCTTGGAAAGTATCTTAAAAACAATACAGATTGCTCTTCACCCAGTGCAGAAATTCAACTCTGTCAGATAGTCATCCAGCCCCTCTTAAAATACTTCCAGCAAAGGAGAAACCTTCACACTCAGTCTGTTCTGTTGTTGTACAATTCTTATCATTAGGATTTCTTCAGCCTGGTCATGGTCTCATTGTAATTTAAATCATGGCTTCTCATCCTATCTTCTAGAACAGTGATGGCTAACCTTTTCGGGACCAAGTGCCCGAACTCCCAAAATGCAATGTGCGCACAGCCCCTGTGCATGCACCCTGCCCCCATGCATGTGTGCGTCCCGCACATGCCTCGCCCTCCCATGCGTGCGTGCCCCCCGCATGCGCCCTACCCCCTGTGCATGCACGCAGCCCCCTGGCATGCCCACGCCCCCCGTGCATGCGCGGCACAGACCCAAAGACCAGCTGGCCTGCGGGAGGCGCATGCGCATGCGCGGTGGAGCTGAACTGGGGTGATGGCTCGCATGCCATCAGAGAGGGCGCTGCGTGCCACCTCTGGCACACATGCCATAGGTTCGCCATCACAGTTCTAGAACAACTCTGAGCACTTCTGTTCCATCTTCTACACGGTGGCCTTTTCATTACTTGAAAACAGCTATCGTATCTCTCCAGAGTTGTCTCTTCTCCAGACTAAACATACCCAGTAACTCCAACTTTTATTGTTTTTCTTCTAAGATTATCACCTTGGCTGTTCTTCTTTGGAGATACTCTTGTTTGTCAATGTCATTTCTAAATGTGATTTAAACCTGGATGCACTATGATGTGACCTGATCAATGCAGAGTAAAGAGGAACCATGAGTCCTCTTGATTTTGATACTTCTGTTGATGCAGTTAGGATTGCATTTGCTTTTTTATTGCAGCTGTGACATATTGGTTAACACTCAGTTTGATCCTTTTCACATATGCTATTGCCCAATATGGTTCCCCTGATTCTACACTCATGTCTTAGATATTTCCTACTCAAGTGTAAGATTTGGCATTGAAGTTCATCTTGCTGGTTTCTGCCTATTATTTCAACTTGTCAGAGTCTTCCTGGATGTTGATAAACCTGTTGTGGATGTTGTTCTTGATAAACCTAGGCTAGTTTCTACCAGGAAATTTTTCTTTTCTACTGCTGAGAAATTGATTGCTTAATAAATCATTTAAAAGTTTTGTTCAGTATTGATGTTAAACTAACCAGCTAGTTGCCACTTAGATCCTCTTTCCCGGCTTTTTGAAAATGGGGCAACCTTGCATGCCAAAACAACTAGACAAAGAGACAGTTTTTTCCCTTGTGCCATCACTCTGCTGAATTTCCACAGCACTGTCTTATGTCTAAGGATATTTACACATGTAGTAGGGCTGTATTGCTATTATCCTTTCCGTCTTTCCTCCTATTGGTATATTATGATTACCGTATTTTTCGGAGTATAAGATGCACCTTTTTCCTCCCTAAAAGTGGCTGAAAATTTGGGTGCGTCTTATACTTCGAATGTAGCTTTTTTTTTTCCAGCCCTAACTAGGTGCTAACAGATCTTCCCAGCTCTTACTGGCTTGCAGGTTCTTTCATTGTTATTCTCTCAGAAGAAGGTTTTTTTAAGTCCTAACCAGGGAATAAAATAATGTGCTGAAGCTGACCAGACTAAGGATGCTAGCCAGATGAATACCTGGTAGGCAGATTGTTTTCCCCTATTTTCCTCCCCCAAAACTAAGGTGCGTCTTATACTCCAGTGCGTCTTATACTCCGAAAAATACGGTATATTACTTTGTTGTTTGTATGTATACTGAGACCTTATGCACCAGAGATCCAATCACACTTGGCCAATAAAGAACTCTTCTCTTCTCTCCTCTCCCTTCTCTCCTCTCCTCTCCTCTCCTCTCCTCTCCCTTCTCTTCTCTTTTCTCCCTTCCCTTCCCTTCCCTCCCCTCCTCTCCTCTCCTCTCCTTCTCTCCTCTCCTCTCCTCTCCTCTCCTTAGCCTAGCCTAGCCTATTATACACTACCCTATTCTATTATACCCTGCCCTGCCCTATTCATTTGCTCTTTTCCAATCCACTGGCACTATGCCTGTCCTTCATGATTCCTCACTGAGAGGACTCGGTGATATCTGCAAACTCTTTCAAGCGTCTTGCATGTAAATGGTCTGATCTTGGAGATGGAAGCAATGTACTGTAGCCAGCTGTTCCATTATTTCCTTATACTCAAATTCTTGGATCTCAGTACATATACACTTTCTTCACATATAATGTCATTCCTCCTCCCCTCTTGTCTAACTTATTCCTTTAAATACATTATGCCCTTTCAATTCTAGCAGTTTGCTCGTGAGTTTTTATGCCACCAGATTTCAGTATTGATGGATAAATCATATTTGCCTTCCTGCATTAAGACTTCTATTCTTTCCTGTTCCCCACCCACACTCTATACATTGTACAGAAACACTGGGACCCCAGAGACACATGACTTGATTTACTTCATCTTGTATTAATCTGTCCATTATTGGATACTTTCACATTCTGCATACCCACCCAGCCCAGTCTCAGATCAGCTCTTAGCATTACTTTTTTTTTCCATTTTGTTTTGTTTTCTCCACCGTTCATATAATACCGTTCAAAGCCCTTTGGGTTAAGTTTGCAAGGTGCTTTCCAAATACAGTTTACCCAGTTCTCATGCGGGGTAGCTCATCTCTTACTTCCTCTTGGAAACTGTACTATAGGGGAAAAAATTCAAGCTATTCCTGTTAGCATCATAGTTGGTAGCCAGTTGTTACCTTCCGGTATTCTTTTCTCTTTCTGGGTCAAATCTTTTGATAGAAATAAAGATGTACTCCCATCTTCTACCCTTGCAGTGCCTTCAAGGCTGTGCCTGGCCAAATTATTTATTTCCACATGGATCAGTAGAAAGGAATAATCATCAGTGGGCATAGTCTTGGGAGCCTTTCCATTCTGCATATATGCCCCAGGAGGACAACACGTTTTTTTGACAGAAAAGCCAACCAATTGCTCATTCATATATCTGCACAGCTCTCTGGAGAAAGGACCCTTTCAGCCGAAATGAAAGCACAGCTGTTCTTTCAGGTGCTTCATCTAGAACATCTGTCACTGCAGCTTTGCCCAAGCTTAGCCCACTGGTGTCTTCTTCCTTTGGGAAAGGCACATACTGGCCAAATTAGAACTGTATTTTTCACGCTGCTGAAAAGCATTCAGGATTTTGCCCTCTGTTGTGTGATGGCCTTCCAGTATTTAAGGAATGATGTCAGATCCTCCTCAGATTTTCCCCCCCAGGCTAAATATATGGAAGTTCCTTCAACCTTTCCTTGAAGGTTTGCTTTCTATATAACCAACTACAATATTAACAGATTAACAGAGTTGGAAGTGACCCTGTAGGTCATCTAGTCCAACTCCCTGTCCAAGCAGGAGACCCTACACCATTTCTGACAAATGGCAGTCCAGTCTCTTCTTGAAAGCCTCCAGTGATGAAGCTCCCACAACTTCTGAAGGCAATTTCTGTTCCATTGGTTGATTGTTCTCACTGTCACAAAATTTCTCCTTATTTCTAGGTTGAATCTCTCCTTGATCAGTTTCCATCCATTGTTCCTTGTCTGGCCTTCAGGTGCCTTCGAAAATAGCATGACTCCTTCTTCTCTTTGGCAGCCCCTCAAATATTGGAACATTGCTATCATGTCTCCCCTGGTCCTTCTCTTCACTAGACTAGCCATGCCCAGTTCCTGTAACCGTTCTTCATATGTTTTAGTCTCCAGTCCCCTAATCATCTTGGTTGCTCTTCTCTGCACTTTTCCTTGAGTCTCAACATCTTTTTTATAGTGTGGTGACCAAAACTGGATGCAGTATTCTAGGTGTGGTCTTACTAAGGCTTTATATAGTGGTATTAGTGCCTCGCTTGATCTTGATTGTATCCCTCTGTTAATGCAATTTAGGATTGCATTGGCTTTTTTGGCTGCCGCCACACACTGCTGGCTCATATTTAACTGGTTTTCTCTCTCTCTCCTTTGAACCCATTCCATTCATTTATAACCTTAAAGTTTAACACCCAGAATTATACCTCCAACAAGGTATGAATACTTTAAAGTAATGACTTAAATACTAGGGTTGTTCATGCAATCTCATCTTGTGACAATTACAACCGTGGGAGATATGGGGGGGAAAATTAGGATGGTGATCAATGACACACTGAATAAGTTTCACAGTGTCAGTTGTTGCAAAGAAAACGAAGGCACTTTGAGCTACCATGAATAGATCCATAGTTCTCAAGTGCTAAGAGAGTTATTTTATTCTGGGCACCCATTTCTCTATTTCTGAATTAACATTCAAAAGCTCTGACCTCTTCTCTGAAGTGGGCTAAAAAAGCATCTGTCCAATAAACCAAAAATAAGTTTGACTCTATTTCTCTGCTCGCAGGGGCCACAGAATAATCCAAATTTGATAATCCAAATTTCATATTTGTCACTTTTGGAAAACGTATTTGTTCTTCTCTCCTCCTCTCTTTCTTTTATTATTAAATGCCTCCCTTGCTTTTCTACAAACAGCTGCTCTTCGGATATTCTTTTCTCTGATCTGCTCAATTCTCATTTTTCAACTATCGCAAAGGATTCCAACCCTCCCCACCACTGCATTTCCAAAAGGACAGCTCCACTCCATCCCAAAGATGGAGATGAGAGATACCATAGACCAGGAGGGGCCAACCGTGGTAATTTTAAGATCTGTGGTTTTCAACTCCCAGAATTCTCCAGTCAGTAGCTGAGGAATTCTGGGAGTCGAAGTCCACAAGCCTTCAAATTGCCATGGTTGGCAGAATCTAAATTGGGATGCAGGGTTGGTTCTCTTTGAGGCAGCCTTTAATTTTGTAAAGCAAGGCTATAAAGCATATGAAGAAAACATACTGGGAAGGTACAGTTGTTTAGGGACTAATAAAAGGCTCCCTGAGCATATTGACAAGCTTGATAAATTCCAAGCAACTCAGGAAGAATTCTGTCAGGGAAATCTGACTGACTGAGCAGCCTTTTACTTGAGTCTCCAATTCAATTTCATCGGACATCAGGTGAGAACAGTCAATGCTCAGACTACTCAATCATTTACCACCATCAAGGAAACAAGCACATATAATGGCTAGTTTAGCACCTTCCAGAAGAATGTCCAAAATTGGAACTGTTTGCCCTTTTCGTAAAACTCTTATTTGCTACTGGTGTCACTTATGTCATTATCCGGTGAGAAGGGGCCATCCTCCAAGTAAAATCTCTAAAATCTCTGTTTGCAAAAGTTTTGATTAGGAGATTGCACGCATCATAGAAGGGCAGCAAATCATTTAATCTACCTTTTCTCTAATGTTGGGAAAGAGAAAGAAAATGATTCTAAGGTTTACCTACCTTAAATGCCATTCTAATTTGGTGACTATTTGGCATTATGATGTTTTATGGAGATGAGATCACTGCCCATGACTGTTCTGCCTCAAGCAGCAACATGCTTTGAACTGTCTCTCCTTCCACATATTATTGTTGCCAAGTCACTTTTCATTCAAATGCATGTGTAAAAATATGCAACATTTAAAATATTTCAGAACACAGTGTCTGTTTTCTTCAAACCACACATTATTTTCTAATCTCTGTCCAGGCACAGCATTTCCCAGCAAGCAAATGTTCTCTCCAATGACATTTGCTAGAGGAGAAATAATATATTTCATCCATTACAGCAAGCTTTACTGTGGTGAACATGGGCTGGTGTGAAAAATAGGAGCCGCTTTCTGATGCTCAAATTCTAAACTATGAAGGACTCCAATAATTCTTCTACTTGCCTCAACAAAATCTGCTTTAAACTCGGATTACAATTCAATCATTTAGTGATAATAGAATGGCTGTTAGGCTCAATTTCAATAACTTAAATTACTTTCCCCAACAGTACAGAATTTATTGCCATATATATTATGACAGCCACTATTGGAGACCAAAGACAAGGAATCTATAGCTTTCTAGAAGTTGCTGAACTATATCTCCCAGAGATCATGGCTAAGATGACCAAAGGTGAGAAATAATGTCCCTCAAATGATGTCTGGAACTGCAATATTTGGAAATTATGGTCAAATTGTGTCAAATATCTCTAATAGTTATTCAGCGTTCAAAGACAATGTATCACCTAACATTAGTTGCTGAAGAGGAAAGGGGAGTGACCTCAGCAAGACTTAGTCTACAGATGAGTTGGGACTACAATTCCCAGAATACCCAGTCAATTAGGGTAGACTTATCACAACGGAAAGTTGCTAATGTCTAATGACTGGCTAATGTCTTGGTGGTAAATGTTCCAGAAAGATCTGCTTAATGACTATGCAACATTAGGTCATAGACTTGAATCTAGTCATCAGGTGGATCTCTTGTCTGATCCAAAAGGCATGGTTTTATTTTATTGGATGTATAAAAGGTAAAGGTTTCCCTGTCCAGTCATGTCCAACTCTAGGGACTAGTGTTCATCTCTGTTTTTTAGCTAAGGAAGCCAAGTTGTCCAAAAACATTTTCTGTGGTCATGTAGCCAGTATGTCTATATGCCAAAGACACACGGAATGCTGTTACCTTCCCACCAAAGTGGTACCTATTAATCTATTTGCATTTGCATGCTTTTGAACTACTATGTGGGCAGGAGCTAGAGCAAGTAATGGGAGCTCATCCGTTGCACAGAGCTCAGGTCTTGAACCCGGACTGTCAGCTTTCCAGTTGACAAGCTCAGTGTCTTTAACATGTATATCCCACCCTTTAACCAAACCAAGGCATCTTACATGAGGGTCCATTTTTATCTTACCCCCACCAAAACATCTCTATGAGAGAAACTGGACTGAGTGTTAATGGCCAGACAATAGTCACCTGGAGAGTTTCTGTGGCTGAGGTAAATTTGAACCTAAGTTTTGCCAGTTCTAATCTAACACTTTAACACTGCACCCCACTGGCTTCTTCTTATGTTCTTAAAAGGTACCAAATGTATAAATTCCTTTACACTCCTGACATTATTTTTACACATTCAATCATGTCAGCCTAAGAAGTTAGGAACTTAGGAAATCTTTTACTGCAGAATCTTTACACATTTTCACATTTGTGTGTGTGTGTGTGTATATATATATATATATATATATATATATATATATATATATATATATATATATATATATATATATATATATATATATATATATATATATATATATATATATACCGGTATATCATGGAAACCTAGGAAAAACACTTCATATATAATCAGGACATAGTTCACAGCTTCACATGAGTATTACTCATGACTAGACCTACGCTCACAATGTACCAGCAGCTCCAAAACTATGATGCTGGAGGAATATTTTCATGACTATTGGGAAGTTAATACCTAGGATAAGAATAAAAGGAAATAAAACCCAGCACACAATTCTCCTCTATCACAACTATGCATCCTGGAGCAAGAGAGTAATTGTCTGAAATGAGTCAGACCAAAGGCTTAAGGAAACAGTTGCCATAGCAACCTCCTTCTCTATTCTGATTCTGCTTAGAATTAAAACGCTATCAAATAATTTGGGAGTGAAGAGATAGGGCAAAAATCTATGGGTGCTAAATGACCTTCTGTAGACGAGTCTCTTTTCTGGTCAAAATGACATACAAAATATATAAAAACTAATAAGCAAAATATTGTTTGATAGTGGGAAGAAAGGCTGCAAGCAAGAATTCTAGTTATTTCTGATTCATTTTCTTTGCATAGATAAGACTCGCTCCCAACAGTTAACCTATTTCCAAAGAACTCCTCATTCCCCACCCTCATCTAGTGCAGGAATGGTCCAAGGCTAAGTCTGTCTGACGTCTGTGCCCTTCTGAAATTCAACTGTATCATCGCACAGCAACTGACAGTTAACAGTTTCACCCCACGCTGCTATGTCACTGCTAATGGCTCCCTATAGTCCAACAGAGAAGGCAGAGCAAAGAATAGTTGCTACAAGCTGTTACAGTCAGGAACAGGAATTTCTCTGCTCTTACACCCATCTGTGGAAATCCCAGGGAGCATATGAAGCAAAACCCCCACAGCAATTCGCAGCAATTATTTTTTGGGGGGAAAGAAATACAAAATGGAAAACACTTCAGTAAGGCTTGTCCCACTGAATTTTGAAATCCATTTGACCTAAAACAACAATGACAACAACAGCAGCTTGCAAGGGTGGCTAGATTTCATTTGAGGAGGCTTCATTTATGCAGCCGTTCATTCTACTGTTGTTTTTAATTTCCCAAGCAAGCAAGCAAGCAAAACAAGATCCCTTGGTGATGTGGGATCAGCAAAACAATGTCTAGAAATCCTTTGTGCTGGGAGGAAAGGTTTGGATTCAGGTTCTAGCAGGAACCTGAAGATTCCAGCAGGAACCTGTAGCATCCTTTAAAATAAGTATACATCCGTGTATACCCGTAGACATGTAAACATGCATGAAATGTACACACACTGGTCTGCCCATGCTTGAAATTAGCAAGCAAAGATTGTCTTGCAAGCCACACTCCTCAAATGACGTCATATACCCTTCATATACCCAAACCAAGGAGATGCAGATTCTAGTGATTTCACTGGGACCTTAAAACTCTCAGCAGCTGCAATGTCAGTTCAACCTCTTTTACCAATACAGAAGCTCAGTTTAATGATTCACATGACAGAATATTTAGTACTTATCACTTAATTAAAACTTTATCTCCTCTGTGTGTGTGTGAGAGAGAGAGGGGGGGACTTTCTGGAAAGAATGTTATTTAGACTACTACATATTACCTACTCCATATAATCCCCCCTCCAGGGGTGAAATCCTCCCGGTTCGCCCGGGCCAGTCCTTCGGCGTATAGCCGATGGAACTGGTGGTGGTCGCGGCGCGGAGCTTCTCCCGCCCGCTTTCCCGGCCCGGCTGAACGCCGCCATTCGGGTTATTTTTCCCTCTGTGCATGCGCAGAACCCGAATGATTGTGTTCAGCCGGGCTGGGAAAGCGGTGATTGTGTTCAGCCGGGCCGGGAAAGCGGTGATTGTGTTCAGCCGGGCCGGGAAAGCGGGCGGGAGAAGCTCCGCGCCACGACCGCCGCCAGTTCCATCGGCTATACGCCGAAGGACTGGCCCGGGCGAACCGGGAGGATTTCACCCCTGCCCCCCTCCCATTTTCCCACAGTAGAAAATATGGCAGGCCTGAATACAAAAAGGTAAAAGATGGCTTCCAGGCCTGACACATATTATCTGGAGCAGAGTGACGTATTTCTGATCTCGATTCCTCTCCTTCCCTCCCTCCCTCCCTCCCTCTCTCCCTCCCACACACACACAGAGGAGATAAAGTTTAATTAAGTGATAAGTAATAATTATGTTTCAGTTAATGTTCACTTGGGGATCAAAAGCTGTTAGGAAGATTACAATATTGAATGGATTTTCTAAATTCACTTGAAAAGGCACATGTAGGCTATTATAAAGAGTATTCTTCCAAGGTGATTTCAGCTGGAAAATACTATAATTTACTCAAAAAATTTACTATAATTATCTCAAATAATTTACTCAAATTTACATTATAAGAATTATATTACTGAGAGGGATCCAGAATATCAACAGAGAAAACTAAAAGACTTGGATGTATTCCTGGCTGTGAGTTTGGCAGATTAGTTTGTGTCCATGAGATATTGTGGTTTTTTTTGTTGTTGTTGTTGCTGTGGACATTTAGGTATTATTTATTTATTTTAAAAGACTTACTGTACAGTCACTTATATTGCAATTATAACCCTGGGTGGCTCACAAAACAGTAAACAAAAAAAAGCAAAAAATTCCCAAACGAAACAGAACAACAATAATTCTCAAACATACTGTAATAGATTAAGAATTCAAGAAAATAAAAACTCATACCTTGCTGGCTGGGGAATTCTGGGAATTGAAATCCACACATCTTAAAGTTGCCCAGATTGAGAAACATAGTTCTACCCCAATGTTTGTGGGAATAATCATATTTTCCAAGTTTTCCAGAAGGCTAAAAAGTTAAGAGCCTGCCAGATGTCTGGAGAAAGGACATTCCACAGGAGCTCTGAGAAGGCACACTTCTTGATCCTGCTAGAAAATGACATTTAAGGAAGGGACCTAGGTGTGTGTGTGTGTGTGTGTGTGTGTGTGTGTGTGTGTGTGTGTGTGTGTGATAGATCTGATGTTGTATATATTGTGGCTAGCGGTGGGTTGCTCGCCGCTGGCGGGAGGCTCTGCCCACCCGCTCGGGACACTTCTGTGCATGCGCAAAAGCGCAAACCGGTAGCAAAATCATTTGCAACCCACCACTGATTGTGTCCTATATTTGTTTGTTGTAATTGTTTTATAAGTTTATAAGTTGTCAGCTGCTCAGAATCACTTTGGCGAGTTGGGTAGCCAGACTACCCTAACATACATGAATGAATGAATGAATGAATGAATGAATGAATGAATGAATGAATGAATGAATGAATGAAATCTACTCAGAATAGAAATGAATCCTTGGGTATTCCCACTTGCCCGGGTTCTAGATCATGGAGATCCTTCATGTTTTGCCTATTCCAACTCAAACATAGAGTTGGAATTCTACAAAGACCTGACTTCTTTCTTCTCTGATCCAGCTGCTTTAGATTTTACAAAGAAATTAATCTAAGGCTGTATGGGTAGCAAACTTGATATGAATGTTTCTGTTTGGATGCTATAAATAGATATCACCATGCCCATGATTGAGCATGTATCTTCTAGGGGTATTTTGGAGAGGAGGGAAAAGGTGATACTTCTGAAGTTTCATGATTTTTTCTTAATCTCTTTTTAATCCTCATCCTTCAGTCCTTCCACACCATCTGCTTTTCTATTATTGCTGTCTTCTTAGCTGTGGTATTGAGCTTGGTTTGATTAGAAAGTCCTAATTATCAGCTACTTTCCCCCCACCCCAAACCCTGACTATAATAAAACCACTTTAAAGGGCATGAACGAGACCCTCAAAACTCATACATTATCTCTTTCCTTTCAACAATATTCATGCCAGTTCACGGATTCATAAATATCAAAGGGCGTATACAAAAATGAGATGAACATTTGTACATTTCAGTTTTTACATGGATGAGTGGAAATAAACACTGATGCAGTTATTATGCAGAGCATCATCCCAGCATTTCTATCAGGGCTATTCTATACTGTCATTTTAGCCATTTTAGCTGGGGAACTATGATCTTGGATGAAAATTAAGTGAAAGGGCTTTTGCTTTTTGTGTGTTTATTTTTATGGAGTTATTAAAAAGTTGCAAAGCACAGAAGTGATATTTGCTGGGCACAAAAAGGACACTGCAGTGATACACGTGACCTAAAACTTAGGCCTAGTATTAACAGCAAGGATTTGTCCTATAAAATTCATGTTGGAAGTTTTTGTTAGGACTTCCATAACATGCTACAATTGACCACTAGATGGCAGGAAAACATTTTCTCTCTCTCTCTCTCTTTGCTGCCATCTAGTGGTTGCCTGATATAATAATTCCATGTTTGGCCCATTAAAGTGATGGACCTGCCAATTTCCAGAAGACACTATTCACATTCAGACAAATAAATAAAAACAAGTAGAGGATCTCCCCAATGTTATCCCCAACTTCAAGTGCATTGAAACAAGTCCTACCTGCAGCAATTCCTGTCTTCCCACCAATAGTCACAGTCACAGATGTGCTTACTGTCACTGCCTCAGGCAAATTTCCCTCTGTTAAGACATAAATGTAGCAAATTCAAAAGCTGATCCTGTATCTCAAGGGAAGAGACTCTCAGAACTGACAGACTGTTAATTCTGTTCATAAATCAAATACAAAGTATAGAACACACATAAAGACCAGTAGATGTAGGACAGGGGCGGGTTCCTAATTTTTTTACTACCACTCTGTGGGCGTGGCTTATTTTGTGGGTGTGGCTTGCCAGCCATGTGACTGGGTGGGCGTGGGCCTCGGGAGCTTGGCAGCAGCCGGAGAAGCGGGGGGGCATTGCCCACCCGCAACGCAGCCTCTCGCAGCGGGAGCAGCAAGACCACGGCAGCGGTTCTTCTAGGAGGCTCCATCCGGCCTGAATGCTTCTCCCCATTCGATGATCCTAGGCTCCTGCCACCCGTTCCTCCTCCCCTCAGCAGCTCGAGAAGCCTCGAACGTGCGAAAATGCCTAGGATCATCACCGCGCGTTCGTGCCTTCTTGGACTGCTGAAGGGAGGGGAATGGAGATAGCTCCTGCCGCCCGTTCTTTCAGCGTCTCACGCGCTCCCTCAGCCATCCTCCCCTGCTTGGACTCACTGTGGGGTAGGAAGGCAGCGCATGCGCAGTGCCGGAAGCTCGGCTTCTGGGCATGCGGAGAAGAAAATAAAAAAAAATAAAAAAAAATTTTTTTTAACGGTGGCACCCAGGCACCTGCAACCGACCGCACCGGTACTGTGATGTCACCAGCGGGCCGCTACCTGTGCTATAGAGTGGACCGCACCGGTAGGAACCCATCACTGATGTAGGATCTCCACGTTTAAGATGATAATTCCTCAGAATATAGGAGAGAATTAATCAGATTGTATTGTGTGGGGAAGAATGTATGGGATAGAAGGCGAAGAATCCTGCTCCTTGTGGGGGGGGGGGAGGAAGAATGTACAGGTAGTCCCCAACTTACAACTTTTTATTTAATGACCAAACAAAGTGATTTATGACCATTTTTCACACCTGCAGTTGCAGCATCCCCATGATTACATAATCAAAATCCGAATGCTTGGCAACTGGCATGTATTTATGACGGTTGGAGTGTCCCGGGGTCATGTGATCACCTTTTACGACCTTCTGTTGAGCAAAGTCAACAGATTCACTTAACAACCACGTTACTAATTTAACTACTGAAGTGATTCACCTAACAACTGTGGCAAGAAAGGTTGTAAATGGAGCAAACCTCATGGAATAACTGTCTCGCTTAGTAACAGAAATGTTGGGCTCAATTCTGGTTGTAAATTGAAGACTATCTGTATCAGGAAACCTCTTCTGTTTGATGGCTACGTCTCTGTATGTTTTTGATAGGGAAACATGGATATGCCTGAATCTAATGGTTTGTTCTGCTGCCAGTAAGAGATTTAAAAAGAAGTAAGAAGTCACTTTGGGTTTCTGATCACCAAGAAAGATGCCTTGATCATCCTGACTTACAGTAATATAATAGAAGTCCCTAATGTTCAAAGCTAGAATTATGTCGGCATTTCCCAAATCAAACCAGAGTCCTACTTGCTTATTCATAAAGCAGCTCTAATATCAGTGTTTTTGCTAGAAAAATACAGATGTCTGAATTTGGGGATGTATTTATTTTAGGGACATGACACTGAAAAAGAGAAAACCCTCTTAGCAAAACAACTGTTTTTCCACACTGATGTATAATGAACTGTCAATTTGCCACTTAAAGTACAGCTTCAGATTTATTTATTTTTTGCTCTCTAGTCTAGAACTCTAAATATCTCTAATAGGAAATTACTGTGGGTGTCAACTAGTAATATTAACACCATTTCCTGGTCAAAAGAACTAAAGGTTTTAGAGGGGAGGAGAATGTTTATTCAACCGGATGCAACATTCTTCTGAGCTGTGCTTCTCTATCTGCATATGCATCCAAACCTCTGCTCAGCATTGCTAACTGTAAAAAAGTAAAGGTAAAGATTCCCCTCACACATATGTGCTAGTCGTTCCCGACTCTAGGGGGCGGTGCTCATCTCCGTTTCAAAGCCAAAGAGCCAGCGCTGTCCGAAGATGTCTCCGTGGTCATGTGGCCAGCATGACTAAACACCAAAGGCGCACAGAACGCTGTTACCTTCCCACCAAAGGTGGTCCCTATTTTTCTACTTGCATTTTTTTACGTGCTTTCGAACGGCTAGGTTGGCAGAAGCTGGGACAAGTAACGGGAGCTCACCCCGTTACGCGGCACTAGGGATTCAAACCGCTGAACTGGAGAGGCCCTAAAATTCTCAAAATGCATGTATCCCAGTTTGTTTGTTTTTATCAGTGAAGGTAAAGTGACATGAATCATCATGTGCTTTTCAGCCATCCATTCCTTTTGATAAACAAGTATATGGAACTATATGATTTTACACATGTAGTTAATCAATAGACTGGATATTCTTGAATTGTCATCAAGGGTTGGCTCTGGACTTCAGATTCTGCATAACCCATTTCAACATTTTTTCTTCCACCACCAATGTTCAGTTTATCAAAAAGCACCATAACTGCTTTGAATTTGCAATGCATTTGATTTCCCAAAGGTATAGATCAGAGGTGGGTTCCTGCCGGAACTGCCCAATGCGCAGCTCCGGTAGGCAGCGGCCGATTACGCAATTTGCGCGCGACCGCTCCGGAGCCCTCTCTGCCGGTCCACTGCGCACGTTGCCATTTTTTTTCATTAATTTTTGGGCGATTTTGCTTCTGCGCATGCGCGGAATCTCGCAAGGGGACGCGTGCGCGAGAGAGATTTTGGCAAGATTTTGCTTCTGCGCATGCGTAGAAGCAAAATCGTGCTGAAATCTCTCTCTCGCGCGCGCGTCCCCTTGTGAGATTTCAGCGCGATTTTGCTTCCACGCATGTGCAGAAGCAAAATCGCGTGAGGGGGCGCGCACGCATAGCGAGCACGCGCACACCCAAAGCGTGGAGATGCACGCGCAGCGCACCGGCACCGGGAAGGGAGCAACCCGCCGCTGGTATAAATGGAATTAACCGGCTTTGGGAGGAGAGGGGTTATGCTTCAGTTCTCCAAGGAGGAGTCAAATAATTATTGGTTAAGTTAAAAAGTTATGAAATTATGGTTTGAGATTTTAAGTAAGTTTGCACTAAGACAGGTATCATGTCAACCACTTGTATCATCTTAAGGGGATACTTTTGTCTACCAAGTACTGGTTCATCAGAATAACAGAGTTGGAAGGGACTGTTGAGGTCTTCTAGTCCAACCCCCTGCTCAAGCAGGAAACCCTATAACCATTTCAGACAAGTGACAGTCCAGTCTCTTCTTAAAAGCCTCCAGCGATGGAGCACCCACAACTTCTGAAGGCAAGCCGTTCCACTGGTTAATTGTTCCCACTGTTATGAAATTTCTCCTTAATTCTAGGTTGCTTCTCTCCTTGATTAGTTTCCGTCCATTGTTTCTTGTCTTGCCTTCTGATGCTTTGGAGAATAGTTTGACTCCCTCTTCTTTGTGGCAGTCCTTCAAATGTTGGCACACTGCTATCATATCTCCCCTGGACCTTCTTTTCACTAGACTAGACATACCCAATTCCTGCAACTATTCTTCATATGATTTAGCCTACAGCCCTCTAATCATCTTTGTTGCTCTTTTCTGCACTTTTTCCAGAGTCTCAACATCTTTAGTTTAAAAATTCATTAAAGGCTACATATTCCCTACTGTAACTCCAGTAGTTCATTTTTGACAGATGAGCACTGAATGACTAAACATATAATAAAATGTTTTCTACGTAATTAGAGAAAAGTCTTCTAGATTTCTTTGTGCAAGCTTTTGTGGTTATTGTACAAAGGCACATTGAGTCACATTACAATTATGGGTATGGGCACGCACGTGCGTGCGATAGCGCGCACACGCACTATTTCAGCACCCGAGGAAAAAAAGGTTCGCCATCACTGTCCTAGAACTTGATTTCTTTTCTTATTTCTTTTTTTGTCTCCTCACAAAATTTTTCAAAGCTTTAATAAGTCTCTTTTATAAATCCAATATAGGAAGTCTCTTTTATAAATTCAATGTAGGAAAAGTATTTAAGTCACTCTTTTTATTTATTATTTGTGTATCTCTTTTAAGGCATCACCTGGTATTATTTATATGTCTAGTGTAGCATGACTTTTTTCCATGACATTCTTGTAGCCTGCCATTTTAAAATCCACTTTCTGATTAGTCTCAGTCTTGACCAGTAAAACCTGCTCCTCCTCCATAACATCTTTTAAACACAGTCTATCTACAGAACCATATTCTTAAAATTAACGTCCGGGTCCATTTTTCAAAAATATCCTTCAATACATCCAGTGTTAAGGCATTTTTCTGCATTCTGCATTTGTAAGTCAAATTTAAGTACTCTTCTTTAATTATGTTTAGTTTCCTCCAGTGTCCACCCAAGTCTTTTTTTTTTAAAGAATTCTAAATAAAGGCATTTTCCTATGGGAAGGATTCTCATAATTAATTGCAAAATATTATTTCAAATCCACCTGGACTTTTGGTCCATTTGTAACTTCTTAAATCAAACTTCTAATCATTCTTTTTCTGTTTATTCCAAAATAACTTTTAAAAAGTCTTTAATTTTTTATTTAAAACTTGTTTTGCCAAGGATTAAAGAAAACTAATGCAGTGGTGTAAAACTTGTTTTACAGGTTTGTAATAGCTGAGAAGCAATTAACAAGCAATTTCCAAAAGTGATTAAAAAGGAAACATGTAAAGCCAATTTCTTTGGAAAAGGTGCAACTATGGTTTGAACAAGATAACTGTTCCCTTGTTTCTCAGAGCTCTAACCCTGCCAGACACTGCTATCTTGTGAGTTTCCTTGTGAGGAACAATTGTATGGAGCACTTGTGGGTGATCTCAAGTTCTCTCCTTGTGCAGAGGGAAATTACAAAGAGCTAGTCTACTCATTGCCAGCTCTTCATTCCGCAATGGACATCACCTCCACTTTTAGTAGAGCCATTTCAGTTCACCACTTTTTATTCAAAAGTCTGAAAGATTAGATTTCTGATTATATTTTTCCTGTCTTTTATTCCTGACTTTCTTTCCGGTATATTGCTTACTTAATGTTCCATGCAACAGAAGGGATTTTCTTTCTCTTCCTTCACAGTTCCAACACTTGTCACATTCTTGGCTTGATCTGTAGTGCCCAATATGTCCTGAACATAATTCTGCAGCTTCATTCAGCTTTAGCGTCAGCTTTTTTGCCTTTTTTTAAAAAAATCCTTGGAAATAGATATGTGAGAGGCCTAAGTGCATTAGTCTTTACACATTGCATCAGCCCTTATTTCAAGAAATTTCCTTGGGGATAGCATTCATCTATATACAACTAAAACTCTCATTATGTTTATCTTTCTGTTTGTACTTTCAGGTTAGCTCAAAGTGCGTTATACTGCAACATTTTTAATCAAGGTGACTACAATCCATTAACTTAAAAGAATGCAGGATTCATGTGGAACTGAAATTTCCATGATGTTCACACAATTTTATTTGCAAAGTTGCAGCACCCATGTGGTCATGTGATCATGATTTCTGACACACTCTGCCAACTTCCCACAAGCAAAGTCAATGGGGAAGCCAGCAGGAAGTCAGAAGCTACTCCTGCTCCCATTGTCTATGAAGATTGTCAGTCATTAAAGTTGTCTCTCTATTGACTTTTAGAGTGTTAACAACTGGCTGATTGAAAACAATATAAATCCTTCCTTCCCCACCAATTAGGTAAAGTCTTCAAGAAAGATCAAGAAAGTCTAGTTGCTGTTTGAAAAATATACCTTTGGGGCCTGTTCCTACTGTCTTTTTACCTGCCTGCAGTAATTTTATCTGTTTAGATATAGTAAATCTTGACATTATTGTAGTTTGTTTGCCATTACAATTATTTTTCTATTTATGATACAGTATATACTCTTTTTATATAATAATGGGGGCCCCCAGCACTGAGGTAAAAAAAAAGGTCAGCCTAGAATTTAATGTGAATTTAATGATGTGACAATCTGGTCAAGTCATTCTGTACTACCTTTCTCTCAAAGGATGACCCAATGGGTCACAGGAATGTCTAATAGGCCTATTTTATGATCGTGTGGTAGTTAAATATCCTTTCTAGGGCTCATTCACTTTGATATGCAATTTTGAGAATGAGCAATCAACTTCAAAACCATGCAGCAAGATAATAATAAGACAGATTTACTCAGAACAGCTCGCATCCTGCGACAATTCCTTTAACACCATCAGACTTCAACATCTGCCTACCCCAGATCTTTGGGAAGGACTCAATAGATGGATAAAAATGCCAAATCCAGTCTGAACATCTGGCTCATTGTGCAACGAACCATCAAAATGGCAAAAGGCAGCTTTATTTGGAACAGCTTACATCTTGCAAGAATACCTTTAACACTACTAAACAACAACATCTGTCTGTCCGAGGGCCTTGAGAAGAACTTGGTAAGTAGACAAAAATGCCAATCCAGTCTAAATATCTAGCTGACTGTGCAACCAACTCCCATGCTGGGACTTCTTGTAGGGCATCCCTCTGGATCCTAGCAGATGTTGTGGGATGTTCTGTGAGAGTCAAGCTAGACCCTTGGTGAGATCCAAGATCATATATGTTACTTACGTACGGACATTGGATAATTTGCATACTGGCCGCTGATTGGAAAAACAAGCGGCGGGAGTTTTAAACGGCTGTTAGTGGCTGGCTGGCTTGAGGCAAGCCCTTAAAAGCGGCTTGCCTGGAGCCTGCTGGCATTCAGTATTCGCTACAGCTTGGATAGAAATAAAGTGCTGAACTGTTGCTGTGACTCGTCTCGTCAATTGCGCGTGAATCTAACAATATATATCTTTCCTGTTACAGCAATGGAGCAATTTGTTTTTTATGTTTTCATATTGTACTCGTACACTGCCCAGAGTCACTCTGTAATGGAGATGGGTGGTTTCTAAATTTGATGTAAAAATAAATACAAATAAATAAATTCCATTCATTTTAGAATCTGAGGAAAATGAAATTGACAAGATCTCAAGGGAAAGAAGAAGCTAAAGCAGTAGACAGAAAGGGTGGACAATGACCTATGGGATGAGGTCAAATGCGGGCATTTCCCATCAGCATTCTGGTATTACTATGCAATGTTTCTTTCTGAAATGCCTGTCCAAAATAATACATTAGGATGCTGGCAGATTAATTTTAGATGCGTTTATAACATTAGCGCACAGTGCTACAGGAGGTGGGTGGGTGTTGAAAATAACCAGCCAAAAGGTTATGCAATTTATGGACAATCACAAGTTGCCATATTATGGACAACAGGAAGATGAAGAGAGAAGAAAAGTGTTTCCTCTTATTCCTGAGGATTAGAACCACAATAATTGATGGAACTGGTAACTTTTCATTTTCAAGATACCAGTCAAATGAAAATATTAAGGGAATATGACGTAACAGAATTAACTGGCCAGCATAAAACTTGAGAGGAAGCACTCCAAGCTAGCAGAATATGTCAGGTCAGGTATGAAACAAGACCATCAATCTGCAGCTCTGCAAAGTGGTATGGCTTTGTGGAGCCATCTTGAAGAGGCACTTCACTAAATCTTGATTCAAGGTCTAAGGTTTTTCAGCTTTCAATCTCAGGAGTCTTAGAATCCAGTTGTATTGGTCTGACTAGTTTAAATAGTAATAAACTGATAGCTGCTGAAGTTAAATAAAAAGGAAACTAAAGGGCAAGAGAAAGTTCAAGTATTTTCATTCAAATCCTGCATGCGCTTTTAATTTTCCAGTTCACCTTCTTTGCTCCCCAATCTTGCCTTCCTTCTTGTTGTCTTCTCCACCCACCCGTCTTCCCACCACAATGCCAAAAAAAGATTCGCAGTTAGCGCATTATGCACCATCATCATTGTCCTTGAGTGCAGAAAAAAGGAGCAGAAAAAACCCCTTTAGATTCATTTTTAACCACCGTATATTTACCAGACTTTGTAAACTTTCTCCTCACTATGGTTTAGTTTCTTATACATCAACAATGTCCATATCCAGTGTCTCTAGAAAGATAACCTTGAATGAGCTGGAGGCTTCCCAAGATTCCAGAGTCTAAAATCTAAAGCTCCTGGAGTCACCCCATTGGTCTATCTTTTAATGTATATCCTGCATTAAATTACACTGATGATCAGCTTTAGATTGGAGAAGGGGAAGTTTTCTTCCATAAGCAACCTTGAGGGAAACACAGCTCAACAGAATGTTAGACTGATGTGAGCAGTTCCTGTTTGCAAAATCTGGAGTAGCCTTCCCCTTCACCATCCCTCCCTCAATGCATTTCTAAAATACCTGTTGGGTGCGGTCACACACAAGTGTTTGCTGCCTTAGGTGTCTGCAAGCATGGGATGCCCTCGCCAGACCTTCAGTCTTAAAAAAACCCAAATCTGTTCATGGTCTGCTGCAAGACCATAGAAGAACCAAAAATAAATAAAAATAAAAAATAATAAAATAATAAAATAAAATAAAATAAAATAAAATAAAAATAATAAAAAATAATAAAATAAAATAAAATAAATAAAATAAAATAAAATAAAATAATAAAATAAAATAAAATGAAATATAAAAATAAAATAAAATAATAAAATAAAATAATAAAATAATAAAATAATAAATAAATAAATAAATAAAATAAAATAAAATAAAATAAAAGAACCCCAAGCCCCAAAAACTTTAACCTTAGACTGTCTACAGTCGACTTCACCCCATTTCTAAGAGGTCTGTAAGGGGCGTGGATAAGCGCACCACTGTGCCTACTGTCCCTGTCCTACTGTCCTATTGTCCTCTTTTATCTTTACTTTTTTACTTATGTTATGTTTATACAAATACCTACTATCTTGTACATGTTTGACAAATAAATAAATAAATAAATAAATAATAAATAAATAAATAAATAAATAAATAAATAAATTCCTAGGGTGTCATGAAGGCGGAAGAAGAATAGCAAACAGAAGCCTGCTGTGGAGGGCATAGCCTCTAGCTTCACTTCATACTGATTAGGGCAACCACTAGATAGCAGAAAAGAGACACAGAAGACTCTGTCACTTATTGGTAGTTCTTTATGATAGAACCTAATTTAATAGCCCTATAGCTTGATGCAACTTGCTGTTACCATTCCACCCACAACAGTGTGCTTGAGCCAACTGATAATGGCTTGTCTATGCAATTCCTAAGCACCAGAACAGGTGGTCTCCACTGAGTATAGCTGCTAAGTTTTTAAATGTTGACTAATATTGGGGTGGGGAATCTATTTGAGAGGTTTTCCTGGGACTCGGGAGCTGTGCTTGTGCCTGGGTGATTAATGAAAGCATGTGGCACAAATTACCCTTAGAATATTTTTGCATTGGACCAATCTTGGCTGCTTTACAGAGTGATTCCATGGGCATCATTATTCACTGTAAGCAAATATGCAGTACAACATTGCCATGGCAAAGGGGAGACGTAGTGATGTGCAGTTGCAGTTTAAGCAAAATGGGCACTCTCTGGTCTTCTGGGGAAGAAATGGTGGATTGAAAATAGTTCCACAAGAGTTGATAACCGCAGCAGAATGAAAACTCAGTCAGTAGACTGGCTCTTCATCATTCCTCTTCAGACAAGATAACCCACAAGTGTTCCAGTCAGGAATCCTTTATATCTCTACAAGTACTGAGATATTCTTGAATTTGCAGAAAGCTGCTTATTGAACAGGGGTGGCACTCTTTTGGCTATAAAAGAATCAGCACAAATCAGTTGTGAGCTGCACTCATGGAAAACTAATGGCCCCACCATCGATAGGTTGGATGAAGCAAGGGTTGAAAATATTCTCGCTTCCACTGAAATCTGTCTTTTGACGGGCTAAGCATCAGCTGTTTCAAGGCACAATAATTCATTGTAGGTACCTGCTTCTTCCTCAAAAGAAAGGCTATAAATGAAGCTCCCTGGAGGATGTTCAGCTGCTCGGCGATACCAAAGGGGGAAGTGGTCCATGGTGAAAATGCTTTCCTTATCATAACTGGTCAAAAAGTTCCTGGAGTTGAAAAAAAAAAGGAAGAAAAGCAACACGATCATATCACATGACCTTCAAAGTACATTTTAAAAACATTTTTCTTTTGATCCAATGAAGTGTCTTGGTGTGCAAAACACACACCCTATTGCATATCCATCTCTTTCACTTCTCTATTTATCAAAACTCTGATATTTCATTTTTGTACGTCTGGGTTGTTCCTTTGATGACTCTGCTTGGCATCTTCTGTTGCTTGCTTTGTACTGCACAGCATAGACAGCATATTATACTCCTTCTCATTGTATGCCTATTCGGCTTCCTTCCTGGGATTTTCCATGTTCCAGAACTTGAGCTGGATAATGAGAAATCAGAAGAAGAAGCTCACAGCAACCACAAGTAGTCAGTGCTGTACATCTCCAGTGCTCTGCATCTTACTTCCACTGTGTCATATACATCTACTTTGATTAATTCTGTTGCTTAAACCCTGTGCAGATATATATCCCTTAGACTTGCTGATATTTGAAGAAAGTGTGTTTTACTTTTTGGTAAACATGCAAACCAGGGGTGGGTTCCTAATTTTTTTTACTACCACTCTGTGGGCATGGCTTATTTTGTGGGTGTGGCTTGCCAGCCATGTGACCGGGTGGGCATGGCTTGCCAGCCATGTGACCGGATGGGCATGGCTTCTTGGACTGCTGAAGGGAGGGGAACGGAGATAGGTCCTGCCGCCCATTCCCCCTCCCCTCAGCAGCTCGAGAAGCCTCGAACATGCGAAAATGCCTGGGATTATCACCACGTGTTCATGGCTTCTCGGACTGCTGAAGGGAGGGGAATGGAGATAGCTCCTGCCGCCCGTTCTTTCAGCGTCTCACACGCTCCCTCAGCCATCCTCCCCTGCTTGGACTCACTGTGGGGTAGGAAGGCAGCGCATGCACAGTGCCGGAAGCTCAGCTTCTGGGCATGCGCAGAAGATTTTTTTAAAAAAAATTAAATTTTTTTTTTTTTAATGGTGGTGCCCAGGCACCGGCAACCGACTGCACCGGTACTGTGACATCACCAGCGGGCCACTACCGGTGCTATAGAGTGGACCGCACTGGTAGGAACCCACCACTGATGCAAACTACATTAGCTCTTCTTAGCTCCCTACTCCTATTTTGACCATGCTACTTTGGTTCCCAAGCGGACTGAAATACATCTCATTCATAGGGTGAAATATATCTCATTCACAAGGTGAAGTACATCTCATTCACAGTGCATGTCTTTTTAATTTTTTCTTTTTACCAACAGTATGTTGTACACAAATATGTGTGTCATTTTATTATCCATTACAGAACTCCTGGAAAGATGAACAGGTGTTGTATTTTACAGCTTATAGTTCATTTTATAAACATTTTAGCATATTAAATAAACTGTGTCTCCCAGGACAGATTTAGATAGATATATTAGGTTCTCAAGGCAATCTTTGACTATATAAACCCCACGTTCCTGATTTTAAAGTATACAAAGTAATCAGGATAACCAATCAGAACAAAATGTTCAAAGCATTTTGAAACCCCACATTGATATGGACTATACAGGGCATATTTTAAGCCCGAGTTATTAAAGTCATGAACATTAAATACTCTCATGTTGATACACAGCTAAATACACAGAATTGATCTGTAGACTTGCCTGTTACATATCTGAAAGTCCCTCAGAGAGTAATGCAAATTTATCTTTGCAAATCCCACCATTCTTTTTATTTTTCCAGTGTGCAATATGCAGGTCAAATGTGAGAATGCATCACACATGCATGAAATAGTGATCCTTTATGAAAAAATCTGCTGAGTGATAATAGATTGATTTAAAGCAATTATAATATCCTGATTTAAAGCAAGATTAAAACATTTATTTCACTCAGTAGCTTCTGTTGTAGTGATGAGCCATTTAGGCATAGATTATAGATTGTTTGATGTGCACTAAATAGACACATTGAAATAGGTCGTGTAAGCATCTAGAGAACTGTAGTCAGAGTGCACAAAAGGGCAAGGATTGGAGGATTAAGCATTTTCTTTGTAACTGATGGTAAGAAAGTTGGTTCCAGTGGGCCTGCTCCTTTATATTTTCCTTCCTTCCTTCCTTCCTTCCTTCCTTCCTTCTTTTCTTGTCAACATGCATAATAACTCTCCACCAACCATATAATGAAGTAGAGATATCTAAGGACGTACAGATGACTTCTAACAATAACACAAGTGTCAAGTACAAGTCCAATTTGTGCTAGAAAGAAGATATTTATTTCATTATAGAATTCATATATCCCTTCATTCCAATGAGGTTCTGCTATTGGTGCACTCTTTGAACTGTTGGTGTACAACAATAAAATAAGAAGTTTAAGACAAAATAAACCAATGACGACATCAACTGTCTATCCATCTGGCATCAATTATTTCTACCACAATTCCATTTCCAAAGGTGTTCCAAAAAACATTACATTTTTTACAAGTCTTCAGAGGAACCTGAATGTTTGAGCCCTTCTACTTTAGATAGCAAGCTCTTTGGAGGAGGGAAGTCTCCCAGGGACAGAGGTGGGTTCCTCCCGGTTTGGACCAGTTCTATGGACCTGGTAGTAACTTGGCGGCCTGGGTTGCTGGAACCAGCAGCGACCCAGGCCTGCCACGCCCATGAACCGGTTCTCTCGGTGGCTTTTTTTGCTTTTGTGTATGTGCAGAAACTGGGTTTTTAACACTGCGCATGCGCGCCTGTTCGCGCGAAGCACCCGCGCACCCGCGCGTCGCGTCAGGAAGCGAACGAGGTAAGCCAGAACCCACCCATGCCCAGGGAGCAGGTATTCTGTCTTCATTCTGATTAGGTAAACAGATGGTCTCACAGGTATTGAGACCCCAAACCATCCATGGCTTTGTAGGTGATATCTAATGCCACGAATTAAGGGTAAAGGTAAAAGTTTCACCACTGCAGTTGTGCCTAACTCTAGGGGGAGGTGCTCACCTCCATTTCTTATCTGAGGGAGCCAGTGTTGCCCAAAGACACTTCTGTGGTCATATGGCCAGCATATGGCCACCAAGGCACATAAAACACTATGAAATATGGCAGACAAAACTAAGAAGCTCACAAGGATATTACTGTGAAAAAAACATTTTATTCTTGGAGCAGGTGAAGAAAGCTTCTTCACAACTAATTCAACATTAATGGTGACCCTAAATTAGCTAACAATAACTGGAATTCTAGGTTAGCCATGTAACTGATACCAACAATAATATTTGTTTTTAAAAATTTGATTATTTCTCTCAAAGTTTGACACCTTAGGTGACTAGTCAGTTCATTTCTATGGATCCTGGAAGATGGTGAAATGATATCAAAGAATAGCAAATTTTTTCCTTTTCAAAAAAGCAACCCTTGGAAAGAACTGTTTCAACTGTTTTACTCACTCTCTCTGGGCATATTTTTCAAACTGGGTGGCTTCTGGAGTGGGAGGCATATCAAATTGAATAAAGCAAAGAATAGGAAAGAGAAGAGAAATGATGTCCAGTTGGTAAGAAGGAACAACATTTTAATAGTTCCCTGGAAGTCTCTTTTGCATAGCTCTGAGTCAAAGAAATTGCAAGGTTAAGACATATTAACTATGCTCCCTCCATCCCATTATTATCCCAACCTATCTCAAAGACAGGGGTCCCCAAACTTGGCAACTTTAAGACTTGTGGACTCCAACACTGGAAGTTTTTAAGAAGATGTTGGATAACCATTTGTCTGAAGTGGTGTGGGGTTTCCTGCCTAAGCAGGGGGTTGGACTAGAAGACCTCCAAGGTCCCTTCCAACTCTGTTATTCTATTCTATTCTATTCTATTCTATTCTATTCTACTCTACTCTACTCTACTCTACTCTACTCTACTCTACTCTACTCTACTCTACTCTACTCTACTCTACTCTACTCTAATTCTATTCTAAACAGAGATGGAGAGAGTAGCCAAAGTAAAACACAGAATTCTGGGAGTTGAAGTCCACAAGTCTTAAAGTTGCCAAGTTTGAAGACCTCTGCTCAAAGAGAATCCCTTAAAGTGGTATACAAAACCCCCACAAACCCCCATAAATTGCAATGATAGCAACTGGAGTTGGCAAATTATGGATCTTCTACTTCGTCTTTTGCTAGGGGCAGACTGATGCATACTTCAGAACTTGTCAGATCACAAGCATTGAAAGGTATGTAACAATGGAAGAAATTGAGGAAAAAATAATAGAAAACTCTCCCTTTTTGCAGCAATATATTTGAACAGTAGGGAAAAAGGAAGACCCATCTATCTCACACGTCTCTTCCAAACGTTTTGGGCACTTTTTGCTATTTTTAGAATGTCAGTGCAAACAATTCAGCAATGTCTATAACATCTAATGTTTGCTTTCATAAGTGAATGTAATTATAAGTAGACATTTCCAGTGGCCTCTCACATTCTCAAATATCTTGATTTTCAGTGGGGTTATTTCATATGATCAGCTGTCAATTTTCAGCTGTGAACAAAAGTTAGAAATTGGAGATGAACATTTTGTGGTAAATCTAATTGTAAAAGATTTATATTGGACTTAATTAGATCTGCAGAGGAGCTTATTTTGAAATTCAAAGTCATTATAGCAATCAAGGAAGAAAATAATTATGAGGCTAAAAATTACACCAGACTTTTCTAAATCCAATATGCAGCATGCATGCCAAATCAAGATCAGATTGATTCATGGCAATTGAAAAGGCCCTTAGATAACCAATCTACCTAAATCTTGAAAATAGAGGTGGCTAGAGCAGGACCATTATGAATGATTTCAGAGAAGTTCTCAAGGTAATTTCCCCCCCATCACCTACTCTCTGATGTTTGAAAAAGAGAGAGAAATGCCAAAATTAAATCTAGGACCTGCTGTTTGCAATATCTAATACTGAGCTATGATGCCCTTCTTAAAATCACAATATTATCAATATGTAATAAGCCAACACAGAATTGTCTTCATAGAGAATCATCTCTAATTCCATTTTCATTTTCAGAAATTGAATCTGGCTTATAAAACTGGCATCTTATAATTTCTCAACAACTATTGAATTTTCTCCCTGTCTCAGGACAATGTATTCAGGCTTGACAATTACGTTGATTTTTTTTTTTTTGCAGATGATACACAGATTGAGCTTTGCAGAAAAAGAGGAATCACTCTACAGAGAGTAATAATAGCATAGAAAAAGTGTTTATAGAAAACAGTTAATAGCAATAGCACTGAGACTTATATACTTTGCAGCCCTCTCTAAGCAGTGCTTTGCAGCCCTCTCTAAGCAGTTTAGAGAGTCAGCATATATTGTCCTCAACAATCTGGGTCCTCGTTTTACCGACCTCGGAAGGATGAAAGGCTGAGTCAACCTTGAGCCGGTTAGGATTGAACTGCCGAATTTCCAGTGGTCGGCAGTCAGCAGAATTAGCTTGCAGTACTGCATTCTGATCACTTTGCCATCATGGCTCTTAAAATAATATAGAAAATTGTTTTATTTCAGATTCATTCCTACAATAGTTGCAGGAATTTATAATTTACAACTTCCCTCTCTTTTATTTGTAAGTATTCCTTTTAAAAAATGAAATTCTCATTTCCCTTCCCCGCCACCTAGGGGAGATACAAAAGCCAATCAATTGTCTACATTTCCAGCATTTAATGTCCATTGAATTTGGGTCAGTCTGGTTATTGGTGGTCCCAAAAAAACCCACCAGTTTTTCAACAAGCTTTTTTCAGAGCAGAAAAGAAAGTTACCAAATTGGGCATCTTAAGAATAAAGAGACCTAGGTGGGCTAGAAGCGGTCAATCTAAATTTATTTATTTTATTTACTTATTTATTCAAGTTTGTTATAGCCGCCCAACTTCAATGAACTTTGAGCATTATACAAAACCACCAAATCCATAAAGACAGATAAAACATAAAGCCACAGAGACATCTCAGATGAAAAGGATACTAAAAGCAACACAAATCAAATCAAACAAGAGCCCCCAAAATACAATAACCCTGGGCCAGATTATTACACAACATACAATCAGGACATGTGTCCACCTGAAGGACTGGAATGGCAGTGATACACAAAGAGTATGTTTCTAAATATGCATGTAGCTATAACTCAATAAAACATAGCATGGAAGTGTGGAAGAAGAGGAATTCTTGGAAATTCTTGAAGAATTCTATGATGAATGTGCCAGGTGCAAACTTATAAAAAGGATGTAGTGCCTTTAATGGCAAAAGTCGAACAAACAGATATTTAAATTGGCTAAATACAATAGTGTAGAAGAGGCAGGCTAATAGATTTTTAGAAACATTCTTTGCTTATTGTTAATACCTCCTCCAATGTCAGGCATAAGGAACCAGAAACAACTCAAGGAGTTGATCAGAGTGATATGTTTACTGCTACTCGTCTACTGACAGGAAACCCGCCAGACTAATGCACTCACTACATAATTACTAGATAAATACTGTGAAGCTTAAGGGAGGATCATCTTTCAGCCACTTCCTCCCTATCAGTGACTCAAGGCTAGCCAACCTTTTCACTCCTTGCCCCAACTGAGCTCCAGATTCCACCACATCTAAGCAACTTAGATGGACAATTTATATATGGACACTACTGACAGGAACCGAGCAGACTATATAATAAGAAATTGAAGATGAAGAGGTCAATCACTTCCATAGGTTACAGTGGGTTAGATTTAAGAGAGTGTGTACCAAAACACATGACCCAAAGAACACAGAGCATAAATTAAGTGTAAAGCATTTGTTCAAGCTGCTTAACTCATGTGAAATGAAATCTGTAGACCTTTGTGAAGGGATAAGAAACAATATGAAAACCAGACTCTCTCTCTCTCTCTCTCTCTCTCTCTCTCTCTCTCTCTCTCTCTCTCTCTCTCTCTCTCTCTCTCTCTCTCTCTCTCTCTCATATATATATATATATATATATATATATATATATATATATATATATATATATATATATATATATATATATATATATATATATATATATATATATATATATATATACATATACCAGGTGACTCGGCAGTAAAACATATATACAGTATATACATACATACATACATACATACATACATACATACATGTGTGTGTGTATTTATATACAGTATATGTGTGTGTGTGTAGCATTTTTGCTGATAAATGAATATATATATATATTTATATATAAAATCGCCGAAATATATATATATAATATTGCCAAAATCGCGCGTGCGTGTCCCCTCACGAGATTTCAGTGCGCGTGCGCATCCCCTCACGAGATTTGCGCAGGAAGCAAAATTGCATGAGGGGGCGTGCACGCAACATGGCAGCGCACCAATAGCGAGGTAAGTGCAACCCGCCCCTGGTTAAAAGTAATTAAAACTAAGAACTGCTTAAAAAGTGAACCACCTGGGTTAATGTTAAATATTAAGAAAATAAAAGCAATGCTAATCAATATATTTAGAGAAACTCATACTGACAATGAAGCCTTGAAGCTGATAGACAGTTCTGCTTTCTGGGAACTCATATAAAGATGGATAATACACTGGGGAAATAAAAAGATCCTTGCGAGAAAAGCAGGGTTCCTGCCGGTTCAGACCGGTAGCGGGAATTTCCCCCTGCTCACCGAACCAGCAGCGAAGGCCTGCTGGACACGCCCCCGAATTGGTCCTCTGGCTTGAAATCCGTCCACCGGAGCCAAAATTATGCGAAAATAACCCTCTGCACATGCGCAAAGCCTCCTGTGCATGCGCAGAAAAGTGTAACCCGGGTGCGACCCCGAACCGGTAGGGAAAGTAAGTAGAACCCACCCCAGGAGAAAAGCACTAGCAAACTTTGATGAGATCATACAGAATAAGGGCCTTTAAATTAGAACAGGGGTGTCAAACTCAAGGCCCAAGGGCTGGATCTGGCCCACAGGGTGCTTAGATCTTGCCCGCGGGGTGCTTAGATCTTGCCCACGGTGCCACCCTAGAAACAACGAAGGACCGGCCCAAGGTGCCTCTGCCAGAGAAAACAGAGCTGGGGAGGGCTGCGCTCCTAAGCTCCGTTTTCGTTGGCAGAGAGCTGCAGGAGGCCGTCGCAGCCGAAAACGGAGCTCGCGAGGGCTGACATGAGTGACGTTGATCTGGCCCCCCGAGGTCAAACACCACCCTGATGCAGCCCTCAATGAAATCGAGTTTGACACCCCTGAATTAGAATAAAGGTCAGAGCAGTTGAAATAATGCTGCTTCAGCAGTAAGAAATAGCTAGGAAACTGGATGCTGAGAAGAGCAAAGGAAAAAAAAAAGAAATATCCCTTTGGATTATTGATTTGAATATTGTAAATGTAAGAACAACCAGTCACTCAGTCCTGATCTAATCCAAATGCTGATTTTAGCATATTTTATACTAAAAGAGGCAAGTAGAAACTTATTTATTTTGGATATGTAATGCAAGCAAATGTTGGACCAGAAACATCATAAAACTTGGCAAGGTAGAATAGGAAGATGGCTGGGTGGGATTAAAGAGATTACTAGCAGCACTTAACTAACAAATATAAGTAACCATGATGTTTGGTTCACCCAAATACATTCTTATGAAAAACCAAAACCTGCCTAATAGAGATAGATGGGTGAACTAGTGATATCTAGCAGAAGTATCTACAGCAAGCCAAGATTTTGTCAAAATGATGAAATACGCATTGACCTCAGAATACAAATTCTGCCCCTTTTGTGCAATACCACGATGCAAAATACAAGAAAGGCAGAGCTCGCCCTGCAATATTCCAATGTGCGTTTAAAAATTTACTTGCCTCCCTCTCTTCCCCAAACCCCTGTGTTATTTGTGATTTGCAATAGGGAGTTACTGCTATTGAGTAATACGTAGATCACCTAGCTACCTCTGACTTTTCTGATGAGGATTATAATAAATAAATAATAATAATGTCACTGCAACCTATTTTCTGACTATTCACCATTGTTTAAATTATGTTTAACAGTTCTTAGATGCTAATTAATTATCCTTAGATGTCTAATTATCAAGAACACTAGATTCCAAATGATTCTCAATGTTAAAATAATGATATAATGTGGGTAAGGATGCTTTTTAGACTAACAGAAAAAAAACCACAGGTGTTATTGGTAACAAACTGATAAGAACAATATGCAAATTGAAAAATTCATTTTAATTTAAGAGTCTTCTATGTGAGTCCCATTGATATCAATGAGAGAACATCATCATGCCTAAATTTGCTTGACTCTGTTCGCTAAATCTCCTTGGAAGCTCAGTAATAAATCCTTCAGTGCAAATACATCTTCAAATTATGTTGTTGTTATTTAGGTTTATTATAGCCTTCAACTTCAGTGGCTTCTGGGTGGCTTACAAAATATAATACTAAATAAAAACAATTTCAAAAAATAAAACAAGACAGCCCAGATTAAACAACCATTAAAACAAAGCATAACCTTCTTTCCCAAATATATGCCATTCTTTTTATATTTCAATTTATTATGACAATTTGCTGCATGACAGTTAAGACTGTCATGCAGAAATAGGTTAGAAAGCACTAGTATTACTGTTTTTAATTATGTTTACTTTACTCATGACCAAGTGTTTGGTCATAAATATATAATTAAGCAACATTTGCTGCCATTCAGTTCCCTAGTTTAGTATTTTTGTCCCTAGCATGTTTTTGGAAAGCAAAGTTGCAGGTGGGTGAACTTCAGTTGCAGATTAAGCAAGGAACAGAATAACAGAAACACACAAATTTCTGCATTGTTCTGTGTCCTCAGATAACTGAAAAAATTGTTTTTGCTGATAGATTTCGTTTAATGAATAAAAACTCAACCAAGCTGATTAAGCAAATAAAATCTAGCTTTAGAAAACTCTAAACTCCAGGCATTCACATCAACAAATCACCAAATTATAAAACTTCAAAATAACATCAACGTTTTGAAAATTAGAAATAATAGCATTCAAAGCCATCCAAATGAGAAAACCAGGTGTAACTTTCTCCGCCAGATGGGGCTGTTGCCCACATCAAACAGACAAGATTATTTTTCAGCTGGTTTCAGTTGCAAATAGCTTAATGCCAACAAGCTGAACAGTTGCTTAAAGGAAAGAGGAAATCCATTTGGGCAAACACTGATTTATAAATGCCCACAATTTTGCTATGTACTATAGATTCCCCATGGATTCCATTGTATAATGGCACCGTAAACATTTCTTGAATCTGAATGACATATAAACAGGAACAATTTGGCAGATTAAATGAACCTTCATACTACAGCTGAAGGGTTTACAGATCATGGTGTTGGATATGTGCTTGTATTTGCATTCTTCAATGCATTCATCCCTGAACATGCATTATGGAGATGCACATGGTCTTTTTTATGTTCTGAATTAATGTATATTTGGCACTAAGGATATGATGGCAATGCAACAAATTGATAAAGAAGATGCCAGAATCTCTTGTGGAGATGGGTAGCTATAGAAATTAAATAAATACCGGTAGAATAAAGAAGTGAAACAGACTTGTCTAGAGAGAAGGTCTGATTATTGTACATGAGAACAACTATAGCAGTATCTGTTATCTGAAGGATTCTATTGTTAACATCTGTACTATAACAGATGTTACTACAAGCAATTCAGAGGTGGGTTCCTCCTGGTTCAGACCGGTTCTATGGAACTGGTAGTAACTTGGCGGCCTGGGTTGCTGGAATCGCCAGGCCTGCCACGCCCCCGAACCGGCTCTCTCGGCAGCACCAGCGGCAGCGCCATCTTGTTTTTTGCTTCTGCGCATGCACAGAAGCTGGGTTTTTAGCACTGCGCATGCATGTGGGCGTGCGGGGCGCATCAAGGAGCGAACCGGCAGCGGAGAAGACCAGAACCCACCCCTGAAGCAACTGTATAAGATCTAGAATGAAAATAGTATCAGAACAACAGATGTCCCATCAGTTAAAGAAAATATGCAAAACAACAGATGCCATAGAACCCACTGATTTTATTGTGCAGATTGGATGTCACCTTGTACCACAGGAATAAAGCTGGTGATTTAACTCACCATCCTATATTATTCCTATTGCTTTTATCAAGATACTATTGGGAGGGAGGGAGGGAAGGAGGGAGGGAGGGAGGGAAAGAGGGAGGAAGGAAGAGGCTGAGAGAGCAGGGAGAAAGTGGGAGAGGGAGAGATAGGGGGAGGATGGGAGGGAGGGAGGGAAGGATGGAAGGAGAGAGGGGAAGAGGGAGAAGTTGATTTTACATTAGCTATACGAGTGATGAAGTAGCATTTCCTTTTTTATTAGACATCATCCAAATTGTAAGTTAGGCTTTGTTATCCCTCACATGGAAGGGAAGCCAGGTGAGTGAGTACATTTGTTTCTACACTTCAGGGGTGGGTTCTAAGTTACCTCGCTGCCGGTTCCTCCTATCTTTTCCAATGAATGTAAATACAAATGAATGTAAATACAAACATCAATCCTCTTCTTGTTAATTACACAGTGCTCAGATGAGCATTCCAAAGGATGGAGGAGGGAAGAAGAGGAAGCATAGTTGTAGTCATGTGATTTCTCACTTAGCAACTGCTTCATTTAATGACAGAGCTGCCAAACCCAATTGTGATTGCTACATATGAGGACTATCTATTTTTTTTCTATTTTTTTCTTTTCTTTTCCATTCGGAGTGGAGTCAGTGCAGCTGAGCATTTACTGACCAGATGCTCTTCCTGACACCTATGCGGAGTTCGCAGCAGATATTTTCTCCTTGCATCCTGATAGAGAAACATCTGCCACTGCCTACGATTGAACTCTCAACCCTTCTGAATGGGCCACTGCATCGTTCTAAATGATGACCTGATGCGCCGCTGTCCGTTCCTGGAGGAACGGCTTCTCCAGGACGGCACCTGGGCACAACAACCAAGTGGGGCCACTCACGGAGCCAATCCTAGAAAGAACTTGAGGACACGGGATCTCTCTGGGTGAAGTGACGATTTATTGCTTAGCAGAGCAGAATATATAGATCCTCATACGCAGATGAGGTTTGCAAGTGTCAATCATTACAAGGACCAATAGCATTATTGATAGCTGCGTGCTTCTTATGTGTGTCTTCACGTGTACCCTATTTGCGTTTCCAAGCAAGCAGGTATAGAAGCATGTCAACAACATTCTGTGGTCGGCCATTTCCGTCCTTTGCAGCTAGATGTACAGACCCTGTAACACAAGTCCTAACCTAGCCACCTGTCTGAATCACTGAACCACTTCAACATCTGTGACATTTTGACCTACTTAAGTTTCAGCAAGCTTCTTAGCATAAGCCTATGTGGTTAACCATTTCCTCTTGCAAGTTTCCATACATATGTTATGCACTTTATTCTCTTAGAGGAATTTAGCAGAGTTTTAACAGAGTTGGAAGGGACCTTGCAGGTCATCTAGTCCAACCCCGAAAGTTGGGGGAAGATAGGATAGCAACATCTCCTCCTTTCTTTTTTTATTAGGCAGAGTTACTGTCCAGAAACTGCGGTGGAATTTTCATGGGAAACTCTGGGATGACCAAGGAGCTCGAGGCCCCTTTTTCGGTATCCGATTGGTCGAACACCTGCAAGTTTAAAGCTTGTTTCTCCATGGCAGCTTTTATAACTCTTTCAACCATAGAGCGTAGTAAAGGTATAAGACATGGCAACATCATAAGACCCAATAATGCGATACCAAGCATAAGCAAAGCCTGTTTCCAATTACGGAAGAGTCCACCCAGAAACCCTTATCGTCCAATACACCTGTCCATGTTTGAACAGGGACATGGACCAGTTTTCGAAGGTCAGCAGTAAGATCAGCAACCACTTTTCCTGTTTCATCAATTTCTAAGCAACAGTTGGTTAGATTGAATTTCCCACATACTTTAAAAGTGCTGCCTCTGGATAGTCACTTACTATTCCCACCCCCGCCCAAAGGGTGATGTTGTACCGGGTGGGGATGGTGGGACTATGGCAGGTGGTTGAAATGCCCTGGGTGCAAGTTGTGTATTGAGTCCCATTATGGATGCAGGTGGCTTGACCCTTGCAAGTTGCCGGGGGGGGGATATTGGCAAAAAGCAAGGTACTGATGATGGTGGTCCCTTGTTGCACTTGAGTTATGCATCCTGAGCAATCCTTTACCATTCCAGCAGAAACAGCCCGCCTGCCCCTGTGCAAAGGGGCTTGGCATCCTTCTGGACTGGCAAAGGGGGGCAAGGTGGCATGAGGGACCTGTGGAGGGTGATTGTATTCTGCAAATCCCACCCACATTGCCAAAAACATACATGTTAAAAGCAAAAACAATATAACAAGGTGATACAGAAGATGTTTGCAAGACATAGGTACCATAAACATTTTGGAAAAGGAAAAAGGTTGGTTATGAAAGGTGCAGCGGATAAAGGGACATCGAGATGGTGGCTCATAGGGAGGTGGGATGTCATCATCTTCCTCGAGGTGCCCCCGACCGTTTTCCTGGTAGGGCGGGGGAAGCTCGAGCGGTGGGTGGTTGAAGAGAGGGGGTTGCTCCAGGCTGGGCAACGGGTCGGGATGGTTGGCAATCTCCAAGTCCTGGTTCTCCTGAGGCATCCTCGTCCGAGACCTTTGGCAAGGGTGCTGTTTTGGGAAGAAAAGGTCTTACTTGTCGTCCCGGGACCCAAAGAACACGATCAGGGAGCTCGATGGCAGCGTAAACTCTTCCCCACGTGATGAGGCCGGCCGGGCCCTTCCAAGTGGGATCCGGAAGTTCTCGATAGTAAACGGGTGGTCTTACCGGTGGTCCGACCGAGGTGGAGAAATGCCGTTCTGCTGCAGATGATGGTGGAGTTCCAGTTAAGTTTAAGAAGTTTATAGTATGTAAAGCTCTGTTGAGGATGTCTTGCTTCGATGGGAGGCCAGGGGGATGTTTTTTCCGCTCAAATCGTTTAAGCCTTTGTTTTAGGGTCTGGTTGGCACGTCCAGAAATCGATTGACCCTGGCCAAACTTGTGCACTATTCCCCATTTTTTACAAAACGTTGCAAAAACAGCACTGATGTAGGCACGTTGCAAGCATTTGAGAATGAACTTCCAAGTCATAATGATGGAAATTGGGGCACATGGTGCAGCATGGAAATAAGTTCCCAATTCAGTCCATACTGACAATTTGATGGATCCCTTTTCGGGATATGAGGGACATTGTTGCCACAGTTGGCGCAATTCAGATTTGGTAGGGAGGACAAATTTCTTCATTAATTGACTTTTAGAAGCTCTGAGAATCTGACCAAGTTCTTCCACATGAGCGACCTGCTGCTTGGACAGATCCGCCCCCATACTTACGAAAGATCAGTCGCTTCCACGAACGACGACGAGAGTGTGGGTAAGCGATGGGGTCTCAGGCACGCGGCGGCGAAGCTGCGTCGGTCCGGCGAAAAGAATCACGTGCGTGTTCGAGTCGTCGGGGTCACCACTTGATGCGCCGCTGTCCGTTCCTGGAGGAACGGCTTCTCCAGGACGGCACCTGGGCACAACAACCAAGTGGGGCCACTCACGGAGCCAATCCTAGAAAGAACTTGAGGACACGGGATCTCTCTGGGTGAAGTGACGATTTATTGCTTAGCAGAGCAGAATATATAGATCCTCATACGCAGATGAGGTTTGCAAGTGTCAATCATTACAAGGACCAATAGCATTATTGATAGCTGCGTGCTTCTTATGTGTGTCTTCACGTGTACCCTATTTGCGTTTCCAAGCAAGCAGGTATAGAAGCATGTCAACAACATTCTGTGGTCGGCCATTTCCGTCCTTTGCAGCTAGATGTACAGACCCTGTAACACAAGTCCTAACCTAGCCACCTGTCTGAATCACTGAACCACTTCAACATCTGTGACATTTTGACCTACTTAAGTTTCAGCAAGCTTCTTAGCATAAGCCTATGTGGTTAACCATTTCCTCTTGCAAGTTTCCATACATATGTTATGCACTTTATTCTCTTAGAGGAATTTAGCAGAGTTTTAACAGAGTTGGAAGGGACCTTGCAGGTCATCTAGTCCAACCCCGAAAGTTGGGGGAAGATAGGATAGCAACAATGACCACCTATATTGTACTCAATAAAGCTAAGGGTTAACAAATAAATCTTTGTGTGTTGTCTTGTCATTTTAGTATGGATCATCCACTCTTCTTTAGAGGCTAGAATTTTGTGGAAAAATATGTGAGTGTCCTCTTCACATAAACTCCTGACCATTAACCCAGACTATGTCTCCAGATGCCAGCTGTTCACACACCATGGAGCATAGCAAGTGGAGGAGAGCTGGTTACATGTGCCTCAGTGGATGGCAAAAGGAAAACTGAGAGGTTATAAGTGAGGCATAGTATTTCATAGTTATTTAGGAAAGATAATAGAAGGGGCATATCTCAAAAATACATATCCAAAAGACTCACTTGTTAGATAGTTTTTCAGTTCCTACATAAAGGGTATTCCTCATGAGACCAGCCCGAGTTCCCATGAAGGCCACCTGCACACCATCTTCAGTTTCACTGTTGCAGAACAAAAAATGAGAGTTGTATAAGCAAGTGAGAGACAGAAATCGTAGAAAAGCTGGTTGAACTTCCTTTGTGCCATAGGATCTGAAGCTAAGGAACAGGTTGTATTTTACAGTAGTCAACCCGCTTTCTAGGCAAGATCACAAGTCCAATTTGCCTCAGCAATTCTGGATAAAGCCAGATCTGTACCCAAATGACAGTGGGATCCAGGACATGCCCTTCAAAGAAATGAAGACTGTGGGAAGATCCTTATGGCCAAAGGTGATAATTTCAGAAGTAACAGTAACAGAATTGGAAGGGACCTTGGAGGTCATCTAGTCCAACCCCCTGCTTACGCAGGAGACCTATACTAAGGATTCAAACCGCCGAACTGCCGACCTTTCTGATTGACAAGCTCAGTGTCTTGTACAACACAGGTAAAAACCAAGCTGCTGTTGATCATTGATTTTGTATCAAATGAACTTTTTGAATACTGTTTCTGGACAGGTATAGGTAGAATGCATTGCAGCAGTCTAAAGATGGATTGTTTCAAAACGTCTCTTAGCACAAGAAGTGCGTAATTACTTGGACATGGCGAGGGCCAAGGTCGTCCAATAAGCTTCCATAGGTGCTGTAACGACGGCATCGAAGAGAACCTGTTGAACTAACTCTTCATCACCTAGACATGGAAAAGAATGGTAAGAAAGAAAGGCAATCACTGCACAAACATTGGAGTTGAAATTCAAAGCATATGGAGGACATAAGGATGGGGACTTGGATTATGTATCTAACTGTACATTTAGAGTCTTGGGAGACAGGACAAGGGGATCAATGACATCAAACCAGGGGTGGGCTTCAAAGGTTTTAGCAAGGGGTTCTCTGCCCGGTTGCTGGGTGGGCGTGGGCATGGTGGGCATGGCCTACTTGACCTCCTGCACCACAGTGGGGGATGTTTTTGCCCTCCCCGGGCTCTGGAGACTTTCCTTGAGCCTCCGGGAAGGCGAAAACGGCCTCCCTAGGCTCTGGAGGCCCTCTGGAAGCCGGAAACAGGCCCGTTTCCGGCCTTCCCAAACTTACGGTAGGCCCATTTTTTGCCCTCCCCAAGCCTCCATGCACGCCCTGCACTTACCTGCATCCAAAATGGGCCGCGTGGGGACTCCTGGGAGGGGCAGGGCGGGGTGGGCAGGGCCAACCAGGAGTGGGATTTGGGGGTTCTCCGAACTGCACAGAATCTTAGCTAGAGTTTCTCCCAAACCCCTGCGAAACCCCAGCAGCCCTGCATCAAACTATAACCAGGTGGCAGAAGCATTGCCACCCATATTTTTGTACTTGTTTTTAAATTTTATGCAATTTCTTTGTTTATTCTTGTATTTCTCCTTGTTGTAAGCCGCCCCGAGTCCCTCGGGAGTTGGGCGGCATATAAGAATAACAAAATAATAAATAAATAAATAATTGCTTCTTCTTGCATGTGTGTTATGCATGCAACATGTGTTTAAAAAGAAGCGAGGCATTCAATCATCCCATTTCAGCTGCCACAGTGGTGTCATTGTCATCCCAGCAATGGATGGTCTTGTACGGAGGCCCTGAAAACTGAAACTCTCTGAACATCCCTGTCTACCCAAAGTATATTCCAGTGGTTTAAAACTGAAGCAATCGGATATAATCTTGAATAGCAATAACAATGGGTCTGTTCCTAGAATTTCAGTTTGGATCTTGTTTTAAATTCATTCATCCATTCTTTTTTCTTCCTTTATTTTATTTATTTATTTATTTGTGAGATTTATATACCGCCTCACAGTGCAAGCACTCTCTAAGTGGTTTACACCAGTAAGCAATGTATATTTACATTGCCCCCAACAATCTGGGTCCTCATTTTACCTACTTTGGAAGGATGGAAGGCTGAGTCAACCTTGAGCCGGTGAGATTTGAACCGCTGACCTGCGGATCACAGTCAGCTAAAGTGGCCTGCAGTACTGCCTCTAACCGCTGCGCCACCTCGGCTCTTAATAACACAAAAACAACAGCCTTGCTCCATTTGTTCCATGGAATTATCAGGAATTGAACTTTCATACTGAAATATGGATGAAGTCTTAAACCACGTATTAGTCTAATTCTCCCTGAATCTCCATTCCAATAAATAACTTTGCTGGTTTGGGAATGACACATTACATACTTCTCTAGGTCAGAGACCAAATATGCTGACTGGAGCAAAGCATGAAAAAGTAGTTTTGTAGGCAAATCGAATCAAGATATCAAAGAAACAGTGACCATGGGAAATATGAGTTTAGAAAGGGTTACATTAATATTCAGATGGGAGATATACCACACCTGAAGTTTCTAGTTATTCAGCAATGATATTCAAAAGCACAGTTTTTAGTTACGACACTATGATCTGATAGACCAATTTGTATGAGGAATTGAATGATAAGAAGTAAATGTTGTTCATCTGTTAGGTTTAACTTGAATTGAGTTGAAGTTGCTAATTCTAATTTGCAAGTAATTTGAAAATCAAGGAAGAGCCATAATGAAAGATGACTAGGCAGCATGCTGATTATATACTGCACACGGTCACCCTATAGAAAAATAATAATTAAAAAGGGATATGATCGTCACCACCAATTATTTGAAAAGATGTCACATAGTTGTTGGAGCAAATTTGGTGTTTTGCTGTCTCGGAGGATAGGAGAGAATCTAGGAAGCAGGATTTAGAAATTCTGGGTAATTTGGGCTGTGCCACATTGGGACAAAGTGCCTCAAAAGATGATGGAGGAGCTTATATCAATGCTTTTAAGCAAAGAAATCCATTGAGCCCTATTATAATATACTGGAATATGGCCACTGTTGAATTATACTTGGATGAACCAATTTGGTATCTTCACAAGACTGTTCCTAACAGTTTATACCAGGGGTGTCAAACTTGATTTCATTGAGGGCTGCATCAGGGTTGTGTTTGACCTCGAAGGGCCAGGATGTGTGTGTGCTAAGGGGGGCGTAGCCAGCTTGACATCACTCGTATCGGGGGCGCCTGCGGCCCAAGCACTCTGTCAGTGAAAATGGGTTCTTGAGCTCTGTTTTCGGCTGGGACGGCCTCCTGCAACCCCCTACTAGCAAAAACAGCTTGGGAGGGCTGCGCACGGCCCTCATGAGCTCCGTTTTCAGTTGGGACGGCTTCCTACAATCCTCTGCCAGCAAAAATGCTGCTCAGGAGGCCATGCATGGCCCTCGTGAATTTCATTTTCGCTGACAGAGGCTCCGTTTTCGCTAGCAGAGGCAGGCCGGTCCTTCGCTATTTCCAGGGTGGCCCTGCGGACCAGATCTAAGCCCCCCGCGGGCTGGATCCAGCCCACAGCCCTTGAATTTGACACCCCTGGTTTAGACAAAGTGGTTCAGAAGAATACTGCTTAATAGCTATATGTTTCCATACTCACATTCAAGGTCAGCTTCTTCTGCTGTAATAAAACGGATTACAGCTTCCAACTGGCTTAGCTTCCTGTGAGCTGGATCAATATCTGTAACACAATAAATCCTGGGGAAAGGAGTATAAGAAAGAAAGAGAGAGTATTGGCACATATTCTCCTTTTGGGGTGTATCCCGACCAGAGGTGTGTTCCTCCTAATTCACACAGGTTCTATAGAACCGGTAGCAAACCGCTGGTGATGTCACGGAGCTGGTTCTGTCGGTGCCGGTCCGTGGATGCCGCCATCTTTTTTTTATTTTTTATTTATTTTTTTGCTGATTGTTCTTCTTCTGCACATGTGCAGAAGCTGAGTTTCTGGCACTGCGCATACGGCGCCATCTTGTTTTTTTGGGGGGGTTGGAATTTTTTTGGAATTTTTGGCACTGCACATGCGCACCTACATGGTGCGGCCATGCAGCGCAGGAGGAAGCAAACCAGCAGCGAGGTAAGTTAGAACCCACCCCTGATCCCGACACACATAAAACTAAGCATAAAATATCCCACCTTTTCACTATCACTATAGAGAGAAGTTAAACAAGTGAACAGGAAATAGCTTAGGGAAAACTAACCAATGTAGCCCATAGATCCGTGATGGTGAACCTATGGCACGCGTGCCACAGGTGGCACGCGGAGCCATATCGGAGGGCATGCGAGGAGTTGCCCTGTCAGCTCCATGGCAAACTGGAAGTTCGGAAAAACTCACTTCTGGTTTGCCGTTGTGCTGTTTTTCGCACTCCGGAGGGTTCAGGGAAGCTCCCTGAAGCCCCGGAATGCAAAAAACGACGAAACGGGCAAACCGGAAGTTCGGAAAACGCACTTCCGGTTTACCATTGGGCTGTTTTGGGCTGTTTTTAGCACTCCGGAAGGTTCAGGGAAGCTTCCTGAAGCCCCGGAATGCAAAAAACGACAAAACGGATAAACCGGAAGTGCATTTTCCGAACTTCCGGTTTGTCCGTTTCGTCGTTTTTTACCATCCCAGGCTTCGGTAAGGCCTTTGCATGGGGGTGGGGGTGTGTGCACATGCGCAGGGGGCAGCATGGGGGGGTTGTGCGCATGCGTGGGGGGGGATGGAGGGAATGGGCATGTGTGCACGTGCTAGCGCGCACCCCCCCCTTTTGGCACGCGAACCAAAAAAGGTTCGACATCACTGCCATAGATCATCACCCATTTTACCATATTCCAATATGGGCAATTGTTTGAATGACTCTCTTATCCCAATAAGAATGTAAGAAGACTGTCACACAGGCTACCCAGGATCAAAGCACATCTTCATATGTGGTGCCCATGCACAGCACACATGCAAAACCCTGAGGATTCAGTCTCATGGTTGTAGATACCAGCTTGACTTCTTTTTTGATTGCCCACTGCCCTGACTTTAAAGAAAAAAAAATTGGGCGATAAATTTATTTAGCCCCTAGGATTACCCGGTTCTGGTATAATAATAATAATAATAATAATAATAATAATAATAATAATAATAATAATAATAATAATTAATAATAATAATAATAATAATAATGATGATGATGATGATGATGATGATGATGATGATGATGATGATGATGATGATGATAATGATAACGATAATAATGATAATAATTTAAAAATGGCAGAGTCCCTTTTTACATCTGATTAATATTATCTGAGGATGTGAACACTTGTGCTGTGCTGTGCTTTGGATTTGAAAGGCAAATGATGCTTCAAAAGGCACAGAATCACTCATGTACAATAGCACCTGTTGGTAACTCTTTAAGCTAGACGTGTGTTTTCTAGGTTTCCGTCACCACCCTTTGCAGCATAATGCAGGGAAAAGATATATTTGCTTTAAGCCAGAGGTCTTCAAACTTGGCAACTTTAAGACTTGTGGACTTTAACTCCCAGAATTCTCCAGCCAGTATAGACCCCTGCTTTAAGCAGTGGCAATAGGTATTATGTGCCACTTGCAGCCACTTGCATTTTGCTGCAATTCAGATCAGAATCCAGAGGGTTACACAGCCCAAATGAACAGGCATGAAGATGTGAGCCAGCCTTACACCTAACTCAAGCACAGGTTTAAGGCAGTGTCAATTGCTCTGGGACACAATGTTTCCCCACATGGTTGGGCCAAAATCCTTTCTCTGATGTGTTTAACATCCTTTAATTGGAGAAGATTTAGCTGAGCCGAGCGGTAACTCTTTAGCTTCTGCAGAAACATTTTCTCAAGGTCTCAATTGCAAGGATCCAATGGAAAGTGTTCATCTTTCCCAGACATGAATGATCAGGAAATAAAAAATAAAAATCTTACCACTCATTGGCTAAGGTCAAATCTGGCTGCAGGAGGTCATGCAAACCTGAAACGAAAAGGTTATGGCATTGTTATGACAGTGATTCCTTCTTTGTGACAAACTTGCTTAATACTCAAATTTTCCACAAGAAATTTCCATTTGTATTTGTCACGGGGTGATTTTCTGATTGTCAGCTGTACTCATATGTACTCATATGTTGGGCATTATGACCCAGAGGTTCTTAGCAAAGTGAAGCAGTCACATGGGATGTGATCTGCGCAGATGTGAAATTCCTTTGTACCCCTCCCTTACTTCTACTGTAGTCCTTCATTAAGAAGGACGCATATTTTAGCTGCCAAGATGTAATCTTTAAGTATTAGGTTTTTATATTTCTTTTGTACCGAAATAAATATTTTATTATTAGACTTTATACTCGGGTTTATTTTATCTAAATTGGTTTCCGAAGGAAAAGATTCATTGCCTCTACAATTTATCTTTCCAAAGCTAACAGTATTGAAGGAGGGTTTAGTTTCTGTAGGATAACAGAAATAGGGTGAGGGTTAAGACATTGTGTAATGGGAATATATACACCAAGAATTTAGTTTGGGTGGGGGAGGGAGGAATTCCCTGATTGGATATGAGAGAGGGGGGGAGGGAGAGAGAAAGGGAGGGAGGGAGGGAGAGAGAAAGGGAGGGAGGGAGGGAGGGAGAGAGAGAGAGAACCAGTATCTTATCATAACAGATGTTCAGATAGTGGGAATGAAGTTCAGTAAAATGGGAAAGACTGTCCCATTACTTCAGTCTATTCTGAAACAGCAAAAGCTGCTTTGTTTTGATAAAAATATTATTCTACAAAGGGATCGGAGCATCCTGTACTTTGTCTAATAGACAAAACCAAATAAAGGGGCAAATGAATCTTGACTGTTTGAAGCCACAGACTTCGGAACATCCATTTTGCTGAAAAGGTTACTGACATTACACAACATAGACAAAAAGGATATAATATACAACATAGACAAAAAGGAACTGTAAAAGCTTCATAAATGGGTGCCTTTCCAAGAAATATTTGGGTTTCAGTGGTGATGAATAGAATAGAATAGAATAGAATAGAATAGAATAGAATAGAATAGAATAGAATAGAATAGAATAGAATAGAATAGAATAGAATAGAATAGAATAGAATTTTTTATTGGCCAAGTGTGATTGGACACACAAGGAATTTGTCTTGGTACATAATGTGATTTGATTGCTTATTTATACCCTATGACTATCATTAAGTGCTGTACCTTATGATTCTTGATGAGTGTATCTTTTCTTTTATGTACACTGAGAGCCTATGCACCAAAGACAAAGTCCTTGTGTGTCCAATCACACTTGGCCAATAAAGAATTCTATTCTATTCTATTCTATTCTATTCTATTCTATTCTATTCTATTCTATTCTATTCTATTCTATTCTATTCTATTCTATTCTATTCTATTCTATTCTATTCTATTCTAAACAGAGATGGAGCGGGTAGCCAAAGTAAAGCACCATTAAACCTAACTAGGGTACAAGAAAGTTTTCTCCAATGTTTCTCATACAAGACTTTTACCAAACGGTGTCATACAACCAACCTTCTTCCACTGAAGTGTCCCCAAGCAGCACATATTCACCATATCCTCGTGACAGAACAATTCCCAAGCTGTGAATTGGGGAGGGAAGGGGGGACAATAAGGAAATAAAACAGAATATTATGAAGGCCTGTCTCAGTTTTCACTGGTGTGGCATTAAAAAGATAAAGGTTTCCCTGTCCAGTCGAGTCCGACTCTAGGGCATAGTGCTCCCTCCGTTTCTTGGCTGAGGGAGCCAGCATTGTCTGAAGACAATTTCTGTAGTCATGTGGCCTACATGGCTATATGCCAAAGGCACATGGAACACTGTTATTTTCCTACCAAAGTAGTACCTCTTTATCTATTTGCATTTCCATGCTCTTGAACTGCTAGGTGGGCAGGAGCTGGGGCAATAATGGGATGTCACCCCATTGCGCAGAGCTCGGGTCTCGAACCCAGGCTGTCAGCTCTCTAGCTGACAAGTTCAGCATCTTTAACTGCTGAGCTATTGTGCCCCATTATCCAGATGCACTAACACTGAAATCACAGAATTCCCAGCCAACTTACAATTTAAAACAGAAAAACTAAGCGTAGCTCATAAAATTATCTGCTACAACGTCCTTCCTGTCAACGACTACTTCAGCTTCAATCACAGCAATACACGAGCACACAATAGATACAAACTCAAAGTGAACCACTCCAAACTTGAATGTAGAAAATACGACTTTAGCAACAGAGTGGTTAATGCCTGGAACTCACTACCTGACTCTGTGGTTTCGTCACCAAACCCGCAAAACTTTACCCTAAGACTGTCCACTGTTGACCTCACCCGATTCCTAAGAGGTCAGTAAGGGGCGTGCATAAGTGCACCAGCGTGCCTACCGTCCCTGTCCTAATATTCCCTTTTATTAGTACCCATCTTTTGTATATAAACAATGTTATATCTATGTATATCACCAATACGTACTTGACAAAAACAAACAAACAAACAAACAAATAAATATTCCATTATTCCAACATTATTGAAGCCATGAGAGAACAACTGTGTTTTTAAAGATTTCTGGAATGACATTAGATAAGTTAGAAAAATTTTGGTGGAATATATCATTCCAGAGGAAAGATGCTTCTTAGGTCCTGATAGTGGACATTCTTTGATTGAAAAGACCTGAATTGCACCTATTCTGCCTGATCTTATTAGCTGGGCAGCAACCCTGGGAGATAGGTGATCCTTCAAAATAACATGTCTTGTGATATGAAGGGCTTTATAAGTGATAACCAGCGCCTTAAATTGTACCCAGAACCCCACCATCCTTCCCTTTTTCCTCCACCATGAATTCTGAAAACTCAGAGATTTACTTTTTTATTGGCACAGTTTTTTGGTCCTTCAACATCTACAGCATCTTGAAATTCTCTTAATGAATTAGGTTCTATTTCCACAGGTATGAAAAATGGATTCACTAAGTGAGTGAACTGGGCGACTCAAACTTGAGTTAATTCACTTTTTTTCTCTACAGGGCTTCCATAAAGAAACAGCGTCTCCAAAAGCTCTGTAGACCAGAGGTCTTCAAACTTGGCAACTTTAAGACTTGTGGACTTCAACTCCCAGAATTCTCCAGCCAGCATAGCTGGCTGGAGAATTCTGGGAGTTGAAGTCCACAAGTCTTAAAGTTGCCAAATTTGGGAACCCCTGCTGTAGACTATTCCTTTTCAGAGCCATTCCTATGGCTCCAAAAACTAAATTCTAATTCTTTCTTTTTCTCACTTACTTGTTGCTATTAAAAATAAAGCCTACTATATCAGCCTAATGCATCTGTTTTATTTGTATTGATATCCTGGTACCATTCAGGTATAATTGGATAATTGGATTATAAAAATAATATAAAAATTATAACTGGATTATAGTTCCCAAGTTTACCAGCCAACAGGGTCACCGGCCATGCCATTTGGGAATTTTGGACCTTATAATCCCAAACTATTTTGATGGCAACAGGTTGATGAAGGTTGACCAACTGAATTGAATTGACTCTGTAGGATCCTGGGTGGAATAATCTTACTGTTACCTAAGGCTGTCTGAATAGTCATGCAAGACATTTAATTTGATCTCCCTCTGCAGAATCTGCTCACTCACCTAAATGGAGTGCCGCTGATATGAGTGAAGAAATAGTCATTAGTGAGGAACAGGATCCTTTTCTGAGAAAAGAAAAGAAAAACAAATATCAGGAATGCTAAATTGTATCTTACATCTTACACACAGATACAGACACACATAAACCCATACAGAGAGAAAATGATGCAACCAGAGCAGGAAATGTAGTTTGTCTTTCGCATCTGCTTACTCAATCCTTCTTGTTACAAAGTTGGTATGTAAAAAGAAAGGCTTAATTTTAATTTTAATCATCAGATGGGTGCTGAAACGAGGTCATATATTAAGAACCTCATTATTAGGGCAGTCTCCCAATTAGATAAATCTCACATTGTAGCATCATAACCTAACTACTGGGAATTAAGACACAGTTTGGTAGGTCCAGTCCTAAGTAAATGTGCAGGGGACTGCAGACTTTATCAATTAATTGGATGAATTTTAATTAAATAGACAAACCTGAATAGGCTGAATAAGAATAAAATATGATTAATTGGATTTTAAGGGATGCATAAGCTTACCAGAAAAGGCTGTAATATTTTGTTTTTAAAAAGTTCTTCTTGTTTGTGTGAGATGGAGAGAAAAAAATTGGAGACTTCTACTAAGATAGTATCTGTTTTTATGAGGCCTTGTAGTACAACGAATACAACAAACAAGTTGTACAATAAATTGACATTATGTTGTACTGTTACTTAAGATTCATGTCTTTTGTAGTGAATATGAATAATGCAACATCTCTTTAATTGTCTGCTACATACTTTTTCATAATATATCAATGTGTAGTAATCTGTGTGTTTCATCAGCCTACAGATTGCTCAACATCTACATTAGGAGGCTATTGCCTGAAAACCCACAATAATAACTTAAGGTGGTATACAATTGTTTATGGGCCGCAGAACATGAATAAACCTGACAATTTTTCCCAATAAACATCCTCTGGTAGCATTGACTAGATAGGTTGGTCCAAGATCTCTGTGATACCAGGCCAGGTAAATTGCATCAAGGCAGGAAGGCAACAAAATCACCATAGAGGTTCAGAAGAACACTGTGAGAATGAGAATCCAAGGAGGAAAAGATAGGCTGCAAATATTCATAGTTGGGATGGATAAGGAATTCTGGGAATACTTACAACAATACAGGTAGTCCTCAACTTACAACAGTTCTGTCAACTTCGAATCAAACCTGGCAGAAGCCATTTTTCTATTCCTCAGTTGCCATACAGATGGGGTAGGGGGTAGGAGGATGAAGTATGTCGCTAGACAAAACACAGAACTTTCTCGTGGGAACCAAGGTCATCTCTACAGGTGGTGGATAGAGATGGGGAAGAGTGCCTGGAGAGCCTGCCAATTAACCTAATTGGCCAATGTGACCTGTGACTTTTGGGGAGGGAGTTATTTCCTATTTTAATTATACTGAAGTAGCGGGAAACATTTAGAGTTGGTTTTCCATTTGATTGTGCTGATATGATGTACGCAATAAAGAAGTTCTTAGAGGAAGACCTCAGTTTTGGAGTTCTGATTTGCTTGTTTTCGTTAGTGGGGATCATGACAAGTTCACTTAGTGACCGTTTGAAGTTACAACGGCACTGAAAAAAGTGACATGATCATTTTTCATACTTATGGCCATACCCATGGTCACGTGATTTACATTCAGATGCTTGACAATTAGTTCATATTTATGATGGTTACAATGTCCTGGGGTCATGTGATCATCTTTTGGGATCTTCTGACAAGCAAAGTCAATGGGGATTCCAAATTCACTTAACAATCATGTTACTAACTTAACAAATGCAATGATTCACTTGACTACTGTGGCAAGAAAAGTTGTAAAATGGGGCAAAAATCACTTAACAAATGTTTCACTTAGCAACATACATTTTGGGCTCAATTGTGGTCGTAACTTGAAGACTACCTGTAGCCTGGTCCCATGGCATGAAGTGCTGTAAAGGTTAAAACCAGCACGTTGATCTGGTAGACTAATCTTTCTTTGTAAGAAAATACAAAAGGTTGTGAGGACATTGCCCTCTGCTATGAGCTACTCTATCTCTGTCGCTACAGTGAGCTTGTTTTTTAATTGAGTGGGAAGGATGTGGACAGAATGGGCATGGGCTCTCCATTCTGCTTGCATCACCTAATGTTCCAACATCTTTGCACAGCACACTGGCCATTTTGTGAATTCACACCCATAGTACCAAAGGAATCTTGCTAAGTAGGATTAGCTGTGGTACATAATACGGTCTTAGCACTGTTTCTTTGTATACCTTGATACATGACTTGATGAGCATTGCACTTCTTTTAAAAAAAAATACTTTTTATTGAGTTTTTTTCACATTAAAAAGGCAAAACATAATTTCACTAATACAGCTTGTCGCTATCGGAGGTATCTTCTTCATTCTACATTTTCCATATCTAAGGCCATTATTCTTAACTTAAACATTCTTATTTCTATTTACAATTTTATACCTGTTGTATATTACTTTACATCTATTTACATTTTACTACTTTACATCTATTTACTACTGCAATGCGCTCTACATGGGGCTGCCCTTGAAGAGTATTCGGAGACTTCAACTGGTGCAAAATGCAGCTGCGCGTGCTGTGGTGGGTGTTTCAAGGTACACCCACGTAACACCTATACTCCGCCAGCTGCATTGGCTGCCCATTGGTCTCCGGGTACAATTCAAGGTGCTGATCATCATCTTTAAAGCCCTACATGGCTTAGGACCAGGCTATCTCCGGGACCGCATTCTGCCTCATTCTTCCCTTCGACCAGTCAGGTCCCACAGAGTGGGTCTCCTCCAGGTGCCGTCAGCCAAACAATGCCGACTGGCGGGGCCTAGGGGAAGGGCCTTCTCTGTAGGGGCCCCTGCTCTCTGGAACCAACTTTCCCCAGAGATCCGAATCATCCCCACCCTGCTGGCCTTCCGAAAAGCCATTAAGACATGGCTCTTCCTGCAGGCGGGGTGAGTTTGAGACGACCTTATATCTGATGTCTCCCCCATGTATGTATGGTGTGTGTGTGAGTGTGTATATATATATATATATATATATATATATATATATATATATATATATATATATATATATATATATATATATATATATATATATATATATATATATATATATATATATATATATATATATATATATACACACTGTTTTAAATTGTCTTTTTAATGATTTGTTTGGAGTTTTTATAAAATGTTGTACGCCGCCCTGAGTCCTGAGGGAGTAGGGCGGCATGGAAAAACTGCCAAATAAAATAAAATAAATAAATTTTACATTTACATTTATAAGAGCATTGCACTTCTTATCAGAGTATCAGATGGAATTGGGAAAAAAAAGACTGGCCACAGCCTTCAAGGCTGTTCTGCCCCTGCTTTAATGTCCTTGAAATACGTTACACAGATCGATGCACAGCAGCTGGTCTACATGAAATGACAGATAGGCTTGAGATGGAAGTGTGACAGAGAAGGTGACAAGCGGTAGGCTAACCATCTCAGTCCTTGTGGCTGCCGTCACGTGGGACTCTTTTCTTTTCTCCTTCACCTAAATATCATCCTTCCCTTTTGCTAGTTAAACACCAATCTCCAACGTCCCGGAAACCCCCATCTAGTACAATGACAGCAGGCATCAAAGGAGTTGAGGCTAAATTGTTCATGCTTTGGAAAGGCAGATCGATCCTGGAGGCAGTTATGTCAGTTGGCTGCCAGCTGAGCATTTCAAAAACATCTCAGCTAGCTTGTTTAATTAGCCAAGCATGGCCAGCCTAATGGTCTCAAAAAAATAAAAATAAAAGAAATCTGCGTGGGTTGCCATATAATGTTCAGTGGCTTCCCCGTGTTCTGTATTGCTGGATAGGAAATAGCCTGACTTAAATGACCCCTATAATATTCCCTCCAGGGGTCCCAAGCCCTCCTGCTTTTCTATTGCTGTTAACATTTGTTTTGTTTTTATGATTTCTAGCTACCACAAGGTCACAGCAAGTGTCAGCATCTAACCAACGTGGCTGATCTGGGGGAAAAAAAAGCTAAGCAGGACCAGGTCCAGCTGGGACATGGATTGGAGACCACTCAGAAATGAAGAGTGGAAAACTGAAGGGAAAATGGGAAAAAAATTCCAAGGCAGTGGCAATGCTGCCAAGAAAACTCCACAAATATACCCATGGAACCAACATTTTGGATTCAAAGAACACCAAGAAAGTCACAATGGATTTATGTTTATTTTAAGCGTATCCACAGGCAGTACTAAGGTGCCTATTTTACATAGAGACTCTCTCTCTCTCTCTCTCTCTCTCTCTCTCTCTCTCTCTCTCTCTCTCTCTCTCTCTCTCTCTCTCTCCTCTCTCTCCCTCTCCCTCTCCCTCTCCCTCTCCCTCTCCCTCTCCCTCCATGGGGCAGAATTTCCTCATTCTACTTTTTCTCCTTCAGTATAGTTTTTGTCTGAATACTGAGGGGAACTGGGGAACTGTTTCATGCATTTAGCTTCGCCCTGAAACGTGATCCGGTTTTTTTTTTTTAAAAAAAAACACCACTTAATGTTAATTAATGCAGTCAAGGAGCACTTTGTATAGCCTGAAAGCTTACAAGATTAGAGAAATGGCAAACAGTCTCAAGTATTTGGGGGCAGGAGCTGGATGTAATATTAACAGGAGTGAATAAAATGTCTCCACGGAACCCTGCTTTGCTAACCTTTAAAATAATTTTCAGTACGACTGAAAGGGGAATAATATAAACTTAACAAATCAATTCCGTGGAGAGAGTGAAATTTAGATGAATCAAAGAAGCAGAGCATGAAGAGGTTAAGAAAGGCTAGCGGGGCAAGAGAGAAAAACCAGTGCTACTTTTTAGAGTAGTGATATATTTCTTCAACTCTTATTTCTGGTTACAACAGACTTCGGAGGGATTTCTATCAGTTCAGAACCTCTATATCAGAGGTCTTCAAACTTGGCAACTTTAAGACTTGTGGACTTCAACTCCCAGAATTCTCCAGCCAGCATTCTGGGGGTTGAAGTCCACCAGTCTTAAAGTTGCCAAGTTTGAAGACCTCTGCTCTATACATTTATTTAACTTAAGGGGGCAGCTGGCCAAAGAAATCATCTCAGTGCCTGCATGTTAGAGACTCCATGGAAAACTTTCCAACTCTCTTGAAGAAAAAGTACGTGCCTCTGGTTTAAGAGATGCAGATGAAAAAAACAATAATTGAAAACCCAATTCATAATGTGATGAAGGAGCAATAATGGCAAAAGATTAAAAGACATGAAAGTCGGTAAGGGAGCGCTAACAAGGGGCCAATAAATGTCACATGGCATTTAATGATGATGAGAGATTTAATTTAGGAAATGCCATGATGCCTAAATTAATAGATAGGTGTAAAACATTTCATTTGTATAGAACAGATTGGACAGTGGGATATTGAAGCCTCTCCTTTTAATGTACACTAGAAAGGGGTGGGCCTTTGATTGCACAATCGCTGCACCCATATTGACTTTTTCGTGGACAGTTCTGCTCTGAACTCTTGATATGCACACCTGGACAAGATCTGCTAGAACCTAAGTCTCCAGAATTTTAGGAAACATTTTCTTTCTTGAATCTACACTCTTCAAATACCACTGGATTTTAATGGATCATATGTTTCTGCAGCAGCTACTGATAAATTAAGCCTCTGTTGATGACAACTATGGCTAATATGGCTATGCTCTCTTTACATCTTTTCTCTGCCTCTTCATCTGTGTTTGATGAAGAGAGAATAAAGATATGGCTAAGCTTTGCATTTCCAAAACAGCCTTTATGATTTCAGTCTTTGAACTCTCCTGCTATTGTCCATGTATCCAATGAAGCTAATCTTATTATGCTGATGTGTTTTGGGGATTTTAGGATAGTTTCACACATTTAATCTTTTGAAATGTTCACTTTTCTGAATTGCATGGTTTTTAATCTATAATTAAAACTGATAAATACTCACTCCTTTATCCATGGGAACCTTCACATCCATGGACAAATAGCCAGTTTCTCCATTGATCATTGCTGTCCGTAACTGCAGAAAGGAACAGGGCTTCATTAAAATACTTACAGTAGCTGGCTCAGGACCACTGGCCTGCAATGACAATTTAGGTATAGATATTTCACCCCTCTGTGTTTAGCTAAATAATATACAGGTTGGGTTGTAACCATATTGATTCAGGAAAGCAACTGCCATGACTTGTGTGTTGGATTAGAACTGGGAGATTTCAAAGTATGAACAATTGGCTGCAACGGATTGGTACAAGGATGTTCTTCTCTATCAGATAGGAATTTTCCTATCAAGAGGCAATTTAGAATCTTGCTTTCCTGAAGTCATTCGTACTTAGAAAATAAAACCGAGATTCAATTCAAATTAACAAAATGTTTATTTCAGTACAAAAATAACAAAAGAATAAACCCTTAATAAGCTACATCTTCTCAGCTAATGGATTCACGTCTGCCTCGGGCGAGGCATCGAAGAAGAAGGGCAGTAGGTGGAGACATAATTCCTGGAATGCACGCATGCGTAGTAAAAACATATCACATGTCTGCTTGATTAGAAATACAATAAATACAGAAAACAGTAGAGATGCACAACTGGCAATTATTCACATCGTGACATGCTCTATGTGTATATTTTCGCTGTACCTTTCATTAATTACTTGCATCATCTTGGCCTTGTTCTTACTTTGTTGCATGTTGCCCATTGTCAATAGACAGACTATTTGTCAATATTCCTATGATTTGCTAGGAACTTTATGGATAAATTGGCCAGGGAAGGGTAATGCACACAAACCCCTCAATTAGACACTTACAGTTTCATTTACATCTTCCCATTCTACTTCAGAAAGGTCAACACTGTTGTAATTGGGTTTGGGCTTCAGCTTTTTCCCTTCTTTGTACTGGAATATTGGAAAAAAAAAGGACAGGCAAGTTAGGAAGATACACTTTTTTTTCCTCAAAGAAACTTTTTCCTCCCTTGCTGATTTTACTGGGTTTGTGTCTATTGTTGAAAGATGTTCTAGGTGTTATTGGGAGCTGTGGTGGCACAGTGGTTAGAATGCAATACTGCAGGGCTAACTTACTGCTCACTCCAGGAGTTCAGTCCTGATAGAGCCCAAGGTTAACCTTCCATTGGTAAAATTAGGACTCAGATTGTTGGGGGCAATATGCTGACTCTGTAAACTGCTTAGAGAGGGCTATAAAGCACTGTGAAGCGGTATATACGTCTAAGTGTTATTGCTATTGCTATTATTGTTGAATGAAGAAAATGCAATTGTTGTGTTCTTCCATTCATTTTGTTCCCTGGGCAAAGATGAAATTGTCTTCAACATCTTCCAGACTTTTGCTATTACAGAAAGCAAAATAATGCTGGTCCTCATGGCATCACTAGGAATGGAAGATAAGACTTTTTCTGACAAACACAGGTAGCCCTGTATTTATGACCATTCGTTTAATGATGGTTCAAAGTTATGACAGCTTAGGAGAAAGTCACTTACGTTCTTGAAGTTACAATTGTCACCCCACCCTACTGGTCAATTGATTGTGATTCAGGCACTTGGCCTGAATCACCTGATTGCAATAGTAATCTTCCAAGCAAAATCAATTGGAGAAACTGGATTTGCTTAACGACCATGTGATTCACTTAATAACCACAATAAAAATCATCATAAAATCAGACCTGGTCATTTAATGACTCTCTTAACAACCACATCGCTTAACAACTGAAATTCCAGTCTTAATTGTGGTTGTAAATTGAGGACTACCTGTACGGGCTTAGCATATTTGAACAAATTATGTTTCCAATAGCTCAAGTCAGAAACAATGAGCAGCGGCAAGAAGCAGAATAATAATACAGAAATGCTATATGCTTTACTGTTTTAATTCAGATATAAATTTCAACACTGTACGCATATAAGTAATTTAACCAGCTTGGCATTTATTGTATCATTTGTGGTCTTTTTCTAATGGGGATATTTATTGCATGCTTGTAATGAAAGCAAAGAAAATATAAATCAAGAGAAAATATAAAAAGTAAAGAAAGTTCTGGAGGAAAACTTTAAATCTCGCATACTATTTACATTTTGGGCAGAGTAAGTATGTAATGAAAAGGTACCTTGGAGAAAATGGAATATTCAGCCAGCCAACATAATCAGATAGTAGCATTTGAAGCCTTGACATTTAAGTCAAAGTGACATAAAATTAAAATGTAATCGTATAGGTAAGTTACCTAGCTACCAAAATTACCTGAGATCCAAATTCCCTAGACACCATGACAATTCCATTGGCACAGAGTTAACAGTGATATTTTTGCTGAGGCAGTGGAGTCCACTGCATGTAAATGTTCATGACAGGTCTTTGATTTGACACCTGAATGGTGCCATTTAGGGGTTTGAATAGATATTGAATTGGATATTCATTGGAAAATAAAACTAAGACTCGAGAACTGCCATTAGAGAAAGACAACCATCCAATAGCACCCACTTAGTGTCACTGTGGGATAGCACAAATCTAGATGGCTGATGACCCTCTGCATTAATGAATTGGAGGTTCTAAAACAACACAAACTAAACAGAGATCTCAGAAAATCTAGGGCTTCTTTAGGTACTTACCAGTGGCCGGAGGTCAGGATGAGACAGAATGTAGCCATTGTTAGTAATTAGAAAGGCATATCCGTGGATACCCAGCTTGAAATAAATGCAGTGAGACAATTTGATGTATTTAGTTCATAATTTTTTTTGCAAGAGGGAAAGTTACAGAACCCATCTCCCACAAAACTATGCACTGGTTGATTACTATGCACACTATCATTTCTTGGTTGGGACATTTTGTATAAAATCTTAACCCATCAAGATATCTCTTTAATTTTTATTTTATTTATTTGTTATTTATATCTCATATTTCTAAACCACCCATCCCCCTCAAATTATCTTGCTGTGTTCTCAGATGCTCTTCTGTCTTAACAGATTAAAATCTGAATCAGGAGAGTTAAGGAACATAAGAAGCTGCCAATAAATCAGAATATTTGTTAATCAAGCCAAAATTCTTGGGTCTAATTGGCAATGGCTCTCTGTAAGGATTTCTTGCAGATTTGCTGACTGAATATTTTCCCCCTCAAACTGAACAGAGCCAGCTCACTCATGACCCTCAAGCAGCATATTCAGAAAGATTCGTTTTTAGGTTCAGACCCTAGCTACTACCATCCTACTATCTCATCTCTCCTCCATAATGCCTTGCTCTGAGGGTTCCTCAGATCAAAGAATAAGAATGTGGAACCAGTCTGAACACAATGCTGGCCCTGATACCATGTGTCAGCCTCCATGTTGCTTGCTTGCTATCGGCTGCCATAGAAACGGGGGGAGGGGGAGGCTTAGGTATTTGGAGGGGGGGAAGAGTGCTAGAGGGGATGTCTCCTTGTGTGACTGAATAGGGAGGTGAAGGGAGGAAAGCTCTCATCATTTGCTGCGTAGCGGAATGAACTTGTTTACAGCCTGCTCAAGGTCAACCGTCCCGCCATACCAGATGGATGGCTCCACCTGAAGATGCGCCCCACACGACATCCTGGGGGGTTGGGGATTGGACATTCAGCCCGGCTCCTTGGGGGCAGGGATTTGGGAGTGCTTTCAATATGTAATTTTCGCGCCTTGCTTTCACCTTGTTGCTGTCAGTTCATACTCAGTAAAAGTACCTTTCTCTATAAACATGGAGTTGGGGTTTTTCTTTCTTGGGCTATGAGCGGAGGCACACCTGACACCGTGTTTCTAAGATTCTCAGAGGAGCATCAAATCTTTACAGTAAGGCACGAGGAACATGTCTTCTTAGTTGTGGGACTTTCCCTTGAAAGGGAGTAGTATGAACAGAGAGATTCAAAGACATAAATGTACCCTGCAAACATGCTGGAAATGTGAAAATCTTTCTGAACTAGTGGGCATCTTCTTGCAGCATGCAGTGACTGAAGCAATTCACTGTCACTATGGTGGAATGAAGATTTCCTTTGGGATTGTTGCACTTTTAAAGATCAGGCAATTCTCATTATTTCAGTTCTTACTTTGTATCGTGGAGCCAACTTAAGGAGCTCTCTCAGTGGAACGTCAGACCCTATTACACCCAGGAGGATGCCATGTGATCTCTGAAAAATAGAATTAGAATAGAATAACAGAGTTGGAAGGGACCTTGGAGGTCTTCTAGTCCAACCCCCTGCTTAGGCAGGAAACCCTACACCACTTCAGACAAATAGAAAACGAAAACCGGAAATGTATTGTCTCTTTCTCCTTGCACCAAAATCAATATCATCATTTTGTCACCACGCTGGTTTTCATCATTTGTATTGATTAGCGTGACAAAATATTCAGATGGAGGGATAAAAAGGAACAGAAATAGGTTAAATATTCCATTCTAGTCTAAGCTATAGTGTAGGTGCTAATAAAAAGAGATAATAAATTCTATAAGACTAATAATTTCAAAAGAAGACAGAGAAGGGGATTGCATTCCTTTTCTCAATTTGTCCAACAAAGAAAATAGTTCTTTCACTAGTGTTTTTTTTCTCCGGTGGGAGCGGTCTATCAGTTCTTTCACTAGTTTTGAAATGTTAGTTTTTAAATTTTTTTAAATTCTGTTTTTAACCAAAAGAAAGTTACTGTATCTCACACATACATTGGTAGATAACTGCAGATCATTCTTCAGTACTTTTGCTATCAAATTTTATTTGCAAGACTTCAGAAGCTCTAGTCTAGAGAGCCCCTAAAAGGGAGTTAGGGCCATAAGGAGATGCAGGCTATAGCTTGTCCACTTGACTTATTTTTAAATGCACTCTTTAAAATGTTTTCATTTATTTAACATCAGAGGTGGGTTCCTGCCAGAGCTGCCCGGTGCACAGCTCCGGTAGGGAGCGGCAGATTGTGCAACCGCTCCGGAGCCCTCTCTGCCGGTCCATCGTGCGCACCGCCATTTTTCCCTGGTGATTTTGAGTTGATTTTGCTTCTGCGCATGCGCGGAAGCAAAATCGTGCCAAAATCTCATGAGGGGACGCGTGTGTGTGAGATTTTGGTGAGATTTCGCTTCCACACATGCGCAGAAGCAAAATCGCGCAAGGGGGCACGCGCGCGTAGCGAGCACAAGCGCCCCTGAAACTTGGAGATGCACGCGCAGCGCACCGGCACCGGTAAGAGGGCAACCCACCACTGTTTAATATGCTGTAGTTATATAGGGTTTTAAGAAGTAGTAACACACACATCTGGAGATCTGTTAAAGCTCTGTCAGTCTGGTCTACCTACCTCACTAGGTAGACCCAGACCAAGAAATCAACTCCATAGGAAAACTAAAACATTTAAAAATTATCTAACTGTTCTGGCTTTAAAACACGTTTTATTTCTCACACCCTTGGAACTGGCATATCTTCATCAAGGTCATGTTCCTTACTCTCTGCAAGCTCCAACAAACAAAGTTTAAATTTTGCAAGCCATCCTCTTATCTTGCTCCACGGGGAGATTTCTAGAAAATGATGCTTACCGTTTCGTTTTTTTTGCTGAAGACAGGCATAGCTACGGTTGTCATAAGCAAGAGACTTTGAGCTTGAGAGGCAAAGAGCTGCCAGATAGAAAAAGAGCAGCAGATTAGCTGATGGGAGACTAATTGGCAGGAGAAGCACAAATCCTTTGAATTAAATAACAGGAAAGCACAGTGAAAAAAGTGTGCACTAAAAATACTAGCTACGCAAGAGGACAAGAAGAATATGATACACAGGGAAAAGTCATGAATCTGAGACATGTTTTGCCAATATACCTTCACATAGTCAAGGTAGATAGCAATATAATAGCACTTTACTTATATACCGCTTCATAGTGCTTTACAGCCCTCTCTAAGCGGTTTACAGAGTTCAGCATATTGCCCCCAACAATCTGGGTCCTCATTTTACCCACCTCGGAAGGATGGAAGGCTGAGTCAACCTTGAGCCTGGTGAGATTTGAACAGCTGAACTGCTGAACTAGCAGTCAGCCTGCAGTCGCAGCATTTAACCACTGCACCACTTCACCTCTTAGAGATAACATCATAAAGAAAGTTTAACATGTGACTGCACTTCTTCATAACCAGGTTAACATGGCATAGTTAGAGATATAGCTAAAGCACGTGAATCACTTACCCAGACATAACAATTTGTAAATGTGCTTACATACATAAACATTCAAACTCATATTCAGGGTTCAAATGCAAATGGGCTGGGGTTGGAGTTGAAAACAAGGGATATATTGCACAAGGGACATGGGCTTACATGGAAGATGGTTCATCAACAAGTTGGAAGAAATAAAGGTAAGTTGCATGAAATGGACAAAGGCATCACACGCTAGAGATGGAGAGATGAGAGGGAGGGAGGGAGAGCCTTCAGCTCTCTTCTAGTCAATTCGATAAAGGTTCACCCATTTCACCCTAGAGGGCTTCAAAGACTCCTTAGATGAATCCAAAGATCTAGCATAAGAGCCAATTATATACCTATGGAAATTCCTGGGTAGCATGAAGGCAACTGCATCATTCCAGTCACATATGAAAGCAACCAGTATTGAGAGGAATCCTTCCTCTGTTGGGAATAATATATTGCTATTATTCTTAAAAGCTGTACATAGCACTATCTTCCATGACTGTCAACTTCCACTGTTGCATCATCTATCACAACATTTTATGGCATTCAATTCCACCGATTAATCTTCTGCTAGCCATCCTAAACATTAGTTTAGTGGGCATTATTAACAGGTTGAGCATAGCTATTCAATAACTAAAATGTAGATGGCCATCCTGTTGCGGTACTAAATATTTATAATTGTGAAAACACTTCCTCTATATTCTCTCAAACAAATTATGTTACTTCTATTTCATATTCAAAGGGATCCTTTTCTAAAGCTAAAATCCCATTATGGATATTGTATAATCTTAACAGTTACTTCAAGATGTAGCACTATAGTCGCATAATTATCCACATGTCTAGACAGAAATAAGTACCATAAAATTCAGTATAAGTGAGCACCAAATTGCATTCAAATCCATTCAGTGAATCTAGAATTAAGCCACAATTCAAACAGCGGATCTTCAGTCCATGATCTATGCTCTGCAATACTATTCCATGACACAACACAACACAACTCAAATACATCCAGAATTACGTTATCTGTGTCTTTCCCATGCTGCATTGCTCAGTCATCACTGTATTATCATCTGGATGTATGGTTAAGCTACAAAGTAATCTAATATACAACACAGCAATCCACATTAAAAAGGATCAATGTTCACAAAATACAGCTAGGTTGTTACCTCCTCGGATTGTGGCAGCTAGTGAGAAATGTGGATGGCATTAATAAATGGACAGGACAGAACAGATGAATAAGCCAAACAAACATGCAACAAGTAACACAGACAATGCAAGTGAGAAAAATGTAAGAGCAAGCAAAAGCATCACATAGTTTTTAGGTAGCAACAGTCAAGAATCAACACTCAATAAAATAAATACAAGGTCACTCTGCTGATAATCTTAACTAAATTGGAAAAGAGATTTCTTTTATAAGTTAGTTCCATGAAATGTCCAGCTTTGCCCTCTGAATTAAAAAAAAATCTTCTCATCTATTTAGGATTAGCTTCAAGATGGCCAAGGCACAGTATGGTATGGTGGGACCAACTTTTTAAAATGTTGGCTCTTGTAAGCCCTTCAACTGGTTGTGGATAGTAGTAGCAAGTAACTGCGAACACACAGAGTCATATTCCATCCAGAATGTGACTTTGTGTGATTTTAACCACTGGAGATTGATTCTGCCAATATCAAGATTGTTGATGCTCTGCCTTACCATTCAAGGTACAAAGAAGGTCCATGTATATGTAGCAACCATCAGGCAAGAAGAACTTTTCCTTGAGATGAACTTGGTTCCTTGTGAGTTGATGGGCCCATTTTTATAGTTTCTTGGGGGACAGTACAAAGTGGTTCTTTGTTGCTCTCTTCCTGGGTTTAATTTTATTTCCTAGTCTAACCTATAGCTCTGGTGCTTCCCAATGGTCTCCTATTGAAATCCTAACAAGGGCTAACTTGTTTACCTTTCTAAGACATGGCAAGGTGCTGCCCAGCCAAACATGGCTGTAGGTGCTGCTACTTAGATGCTCAGGCTTTATTGCTAGGAGTGGGTAAACGCACTTGAGAAACTTTAGCCTTACACAAAATGATATACATTCCTATGAGAACCCTCTAAAACCGTACTGAATTTCAACTTGAAGAAAAATATAAGTGGGAAGTCTACATTTATGCCAGCAGTCTCACTGCTAAAGAAACAGCCACAAGTGAAAGAGAAATCAAGGTTTTGGCTGGCGTGCATCTCTCTTCCTCCTCAAAGGTATTCTTCCTTTGGGTTTTAGCCTTAGTCATCTAAGACATATGGAACCCCATAATGTATGTTAATTCTTTCTGTGAATATAGAAAACAAGCTACGCTGCTGCTGCAGGCTCAATGACCCATTTCTTGAGCACAAACTGATTTTTTTTCTCCTGGTGACTAATCCTTAATAAAGTGCTTCTGCAGAGTTTACAGAGTCAGAGATTCTAATTAAGTCATGCTATGCCTCTTGTGATTTGTTTTGAGTTCCTGGACTATGGTGGAATTTCAAATACAGCATCGCACATAAGGAAAGTGTGATAAATGATGTCTCTTTTAGAAGGCACATTTTAACACTATCCAGCTGCTGTGATTCCACTTCTGAATGATATGCATATTGCAACAAATATCTGAAAAGACCTGTATCTCTTAACGCCTTCGAAGTTGGACAACTAGAAACTTTTCATGAAATACTTACAGCACTGTCCATATAGGCTTCAGTCCATATGATGTCATGATCATGGTTGATAACCATTGGCCGGCTAAGCACATGCAAATATTCCATGACATTCTCTTGCACATCAGCCAAAGTAGATATCTGTGTGTAGTAGCCTGACATGGAAAAAAAATCATCATCAACAGAGTTAATTTTGTTTAAGTCAAGGCTTGCATCTCATTTGTTCCAAAGTTTATTGAATCCTGACCAATTGTCCTAGGCTGTATATGTATCTAATGAAATCTAGTTTTGGGACATTTCTGAAACCTTCTAGATTTCCCAACTGGTGCTAGAAGACCATAGTTTCTGTTCACTTTTTAAAAATCCATTAGGATGAACCTTCAGTACCCAACAAATTTTGGTGCTATTCAATTTTCATCATAAACTTGCTTAACCCGTGCAGGCTTCAACCAGATAGAGAACATTGGAGATACTAAAGGTTCTTAGACATTCAAGATTCTAAAAAGGGCTGTTTTCTATATGAAATTTGTTATAAAAAATAATAGCAATGCTACATTTAAAAGGTAATGGAAATGTGAACACAGTTAGAAATACCTAACTAAAGTCACTGGAATTAACCTTTTGAATGATTGCTTCCAATGGATTGAAGGACAATTATTTTTTATTAGTTTATACTCAAAAAAGATCTAGAGAAATCAAGATCTTTATCTCTCAGATAAAAAATATAGTATCCATGGGACTCTACAAACAGGTATTTTGTGATAAAAGCTACATTTCTTTTGCAGCATCAATGTTTTTAAAACTTCCCTAAATCACCCTGAGACTGCCATTGGCCATTGACTGATTTTTAGGGGAAAAATAAAGATTTACCCCTCATTTTCAAAAAACCAACCAACCGACTACACCAAAATCACCACTACCAACCAACTTTCTGAATTTTTTTCTAAACATACTTAAATGTTTCTATTTACATGTACTCCTAGACTTATGACCACAAATAAGACTGGGACTTCCACTGCTAAGTGAGGTGGTTGTTAAGTGAGTCGTGCCTGATTTTATTACCGTTATTAAGTGAATCACTGTGGTTGTTAGGTGAAGCACATGGTCATTAAGAGAATCTGGCTTCCCCCATCGACTTTGCTTGTCGTAAGCCAGCTGGGAAGGTTACAAATGATGATCACATGACCCTAAGATGTTGCAACCATCTCTCAACCCTGAAGCTGACCTGACCGGAGCCATCTTGGAGCTTCCGTGTTGCCACACTGGAGCTGAGGGATAGGGAGGGGGGGATTAGAGATAGCTGGGGTTTTGTAGCCAAAATAAAATACTTTCTCTTGGGAACCAAGGACATTCTCACATCTGGCCTGTGGAAGGAGGAGTGAGGTAGCCAGGCAACCAGACAGCATCTTGATTGGGCCATGTGACTGATTGTTTGGGGTTGAGGGAAAACTTTCTCTTCTAATTAGGTGAAAACCGTGGGAACCTTCAGAGTCGGTTTTCACCAGATCTTTGCCAATATGATATCTCCAATAAAGCTATTCTTTGAGGAATTCATCTGCCTCGGAGTTTGGCTTGCTATGGGTTTATTACTTAGAACCCTGGATTATCATAAATCCATGCTGGTTGCCAAGGGCCTGAATTTTTATTATCTGACTCCAGGGACACTGCAACGGTTGTAAGTGCAAAGACTGATTGTAAGTCACTTTTTTCAGCACTGTTGTAACTTTGAACCGTCACTAAATGAATGATTATAAGTCAAGGACTACCTGTACCACCTTTGTAATTGATCCCATATTATACACAAGCACAATATTTAGGAAATTTAGGAAAGGGCCAATTAAAATTCTCACTGCTAATTTTTTGCTTCTTTTATATTTTTTTTCAACCACAAAATGCTTCTGATTCAGTTTCCTAATTGTGTGCTCTTCAAAATCTGTGACATATGGCTCATACAGGGGTAGGCATTACTATTTTCTGCTACTTGCTTCTGGAACTTTTCCAATTCAAATTAGGTTTGCATATCACAATTGCTATAATGTAAAAATATATGATTGGCAAGTGATTCTGTCTTGCAGAAAGGATGATTAAAATGAACTTTAATAATTTTTTTTACCTTTGTTGTTACAAGCTATCCATTTCACATTCTGTGCGAAGCTGACTTCCCTCCCAATAAGGTATGTAAAAACACGGACCTGTGAAATGAGATCACAAGCATTAGAATGTAATATTAAAAACAACCAGCACTCTATATTATTCATTTTTCATTTTAGAAAACCCTGGACAATATCATTATTTATCTTATTCTTTTCCCCAAATGCAATTCTCAGATCCTGCCACATCGTCTTGTATCTCTGAGCTAAAGAGCCCCCATCAAATAAGATAGTCCTTATGTAAATATAGAAATAAGAGTATGTGGCAATAATTTAGTTCGAATTCATGGAATAGCTAAGCCAGATCTAGATAGTACTTAGATGGGAAGGGAGCAGGAAATCTCCGGGCGATAGGCTAAGTCAGTGCTTCTCAATTATTTTCTGTTACGCCCCCCCTAGGAAGAAGTAAACATTTCGCGCGCCCCCCAACTCTCCACCGGGATGATTGTTTGCAATATTCGGCACGTTTTCGCTGAAAAAACTCAAGCGGCTTATCAGCGTGATTGGGGTGTAATGTGTTTAAGTGACGCCTTATTTGGCTTCATGCTGTCCGCTGCCAACATTTTTAGACACAGTAAACATACCGGTCTTTCCTCGTCTCCCACCGTAGTCACAGTGAAGCCAAGCGCTACATACACTTCATTATATTTCCTCGTCTTAGCTTTCAGGAGACACGTTTGTCTCATTATCTCCGTCTCTCTCCTCCTTTCTTTTCATCCCTATTAAATATTTTTCCATGGTGTCTCTTAAGGTTTTGTTATCTGCACTTCATATCTCCTGCTCTGTGCTGTGTGCTATTGTTCGGTGCAAAAAACCCTTACTCCCTGCGGCAAAAAAAAGCACGTTCCCCGGGGTCATGCGCCCCCCCCTGGCATCACTCCACGCCCCCCCAGGGGGGCCCGCCCCACTATTTGAGAAGCACTGGGCTAAGTGAAAGGAAAAAAAAACCTGAAAAAAAACAATGACACGCAGGACTTCTATGCAAAAAAACCTATGTTATGTCTGCGCAGGCGCGAGCAGAGGCTTATCCTCCTGCTGCGCAAGTGCGAGACGTATTTTTTTAAAATAATCTTTATTGAGTTTTTTAGTTAAAAACAACATATAAACAAGACATACAAAAAATACATAAAATACAAACAAACAAAGTAAAAACTAACCACTTTTACAGTTATTTCATTTCCAAATATATTTACACTTTACAGTATTACTATTTTAATTTAAACAATCGCTATTGTTTATCCAGTTCTATATTCAATGGATCGAATCTCCTACTATATATTCAACATCTATTTCTTCCATTTTAGTTATATATACCCCTAATTGTTTACATAAGAAGTGAGAGTAAGAACATTTACAGTTTCTTTATAGTTCACCTTTTATAACCAAATGTGAAGTTTTTTGTTGTGATTTAACCACTTGTACCATTTATTCCAAGCATCATAGAATTCTGTCTCCTTCTCATGTATCTCCATTGTTAGTTTGTACATCTCGGAGCATTCCAAGATTTTTCTAACGACCATTGAGGATGTTGGGATGGTATCATTTTTCCAACTCTGCGCGTAAACAATTCTAGCGGCGGTGGTTATATGAAGTATTATGTAACGGCCCTCTTTTTTAAACTTTATTCTAAAAATTCTAAAAAGTCTTTACTTTTATGAGTTTGTGGGAAATAATAAGAGGCGAACCAAAGGAAGGAGTCAAATACAATTTGTCACAACCTTTTTAAACAGTAATTTCAAACTAACAGCTGTCATTATTTTACAGAGATTGTTACTGTGATTTGTTATGAGTTTTGACTTAGCATATCTGTGAACTCAACCAACTGTGATTGATTCAACAAACCATTAATAACCAGTTTCTTAAAATAGCTTGTGAACCTTTCACTCCTATCACATTTTTCTAAAACTCATTTAAGTATTTTTTTTTGTGTTCTTCTGCTACATAAAAAAATAAATATAGTGACCTATCGCTAAACCTAGACCAATCTCATGAAGATTAGTGAGTTCCATCCATAAATATCTGAAGCAAAATTGTAGCTAGGAACTTAAGCATCTTCATGCTATTCATTGTTTTGTTCCCTGCTCATGATTCATACCAGACCAGTTGATTTTCTACGCTCTTCTCTGTTTTTTACTTTGGAAGCTAACCTTACGATCAGGCCAGTTGAATTTTTCAAAGACATATTCATAATCTTCCATAGCTCCATCGGTGAGCAGCATGATTGCTTGGTTGCAAAGGCCTCCTTGTCCTGCATCTCTGAACTACAAATAGAACAAACCACAATGAAAATCGTGCATAGAGATACACATCTCACTGGCACAAATAGTATAGCAGATTAATGAAGTCCTTCGTTAAGCCTCAGCAACTCCCATCTATCATACTGATAGGTGTGCTCAAACATAATGTTGTTAATGATATCAAGATTTATTCATTTATTTTTATCCTGCCTTTATTATTTTTACAAGTAACTTAAGGCAGCAAACATGCCTTCCTCTTCATATTTTCCGCACAACAATATTGCTGTGAAGTGGGTTGGGCTAAGAGCAGGGATGGGCTGCTGGGGGTTCACAGGGGTCCAGGAGAACCTCTAGCTAAGATTATGTGCAGTTCGGAGAACCCCAAAATCTAAAGTGACCAGATTTTTTTTTTCTTCAAGCGGGACACCATTGACGGGGGTGGGTTTCTCCATTTGAGTTTTGCCCTCTGCGCATGCGCAGAACGCTGCGCATGCGCAGAGGGCAAAACAGCAAATGTCGGCGTCCAGGTGAGGGGGGGAGGGGGGAGGGGGGAGGCGGGAGGGCGCTTGGATGCCTGCAGCTCGCGACAGGTAAGCTGCCGGCTGCCTCCTTTCCCCGTCTCCCGCCTCCCGTTCGTTGCTTGCCAGCCCGGCCGAAGGGAAGGCGGGAGGCGAGGAAAGGCCTCCCGAAAGGAGGGGAGGCTTTGGGAGCCCGCCTCCCTTTCGGCCCGAAAGGGAGGCGGGCTCCTGAAGCCTCCCCTCCTTTCGGGAGGCTTTTCCTCGCCTCCCGCCTTCCCTTCGGCCGGGCTGGCTCGCCTCCCCTCCTTTCGGGAGGCCTTTCCTCGCCTCCCGCCTTCCCTTCGGCCGGGCTGGCAAGCAACGAACGGGAGGCGGGAGACGGGGAAAGGAGGCAGCCGGCAGCTTACCTGCTCCAAGCATCCAAGCGCCGCGGTCTCCCGGTCGCCCGCCTGGCCCCAGGGCAACGGCGGAAGCGAGGCGACGGGGGGAAGAAAGGGGAGGGGGACGAGGAAGGGCTGTTTGCACCACTCGTAAGCTCAAAGCGGCGACGGCTCCTCGTCCCTCACCCCTCCCAACCGCAGCGGCGCCTCCAAGGGCGGGGCTAGGGATGGGGCGGGGGAAGGAGAGGAGGAGCAGCCTCCCTTCCCCCTCCCCCCAGCTTCCAGCGCCCGCCCGCCGCCAACGCCGGCCCGAGCTGAGAGGCCTGCTGCCTTTCAGGCCGATTTTTTGAAAGAATGCCCTAGTCGGGCATTGTTTTAAAAAATCGGGACTTTTTAAGAGGGCGGGCGGGACGCGGGACAAATGGTGAAAAAGCGGGTGTGTCCCGCCAAAATCGGGACGTCTGGTCACCTTACCCAAATCCCACTCCTGGCTGGCCCCGCCCACCCCATCCCTCCCCTCCCCTCCCCTCCCAGGAGTCCGCACGTGGCCCATTTTGGATGCATGTAAGTGCAGGGCGCCCATGGAGGCTCGGGGAAGGCAAAAAATGGGCTTACCGGAAGTTCGGGAAGGCCGGAAACGGGCCCATTTCTGGCCTTCCCGAACTTCCAGTAGGCCCTCCAGAGGTAGGCCGTTTTCACCCTCCCGAAGGCTCAAGGAAAGCCTCCGGAGCCTGGGGAGGGCAAAATCGCTCCCCACCATGGTGCAGGAGGCCGACTAGGCCACGCCCACCATGGCCACGCCCACCCAGCAACTGGGCAGAGAACCCCTTGCTAAAATATTTGAAGCCCAGCCCTGGCTGAGAGAGAGAAACTGGTTCATATTCACCCAACTGGCTTTCATTTCTAAGGTGGGGCTAGAACTCATATTCTCATGGTTTCCTTAACCACTAGGCTAAAAAAAGAAATAATTAAATAAAAATAATTAAATAAATTAAATTAAATTAAATTAAATAGTTAATAAAAGTCTCCCTACTTTTGTGCTAAATAGTTCTATGATGGAAGGGAAAAACCTTGGTCATACTAGTAACATATTTCATAATAATTCATAGGAAGCAAATATTAGCCATAAAATTGATAAAAACAATCCAGGCACTGAGACCCAATATACCCACCTTGAATTCAGTTATTTTCCAGAAGATCAAAATATTACTTAGACTTTCCAAAAATAAAAACAAGAATTTTGCCTAATCTAAATATTTCTGGGTGGATGTAAGGTTGCTGGTATCCTTATCATTATATGTACGTTATTGATAATAGCAATAGCACTAGCACTTAGACTTATATACTGCTTCATAGTGCTTTTACAGCCCTCTCTAAGCGGTTTACAGAGTCAGCATATTGCCCCCAACAATCTGGGTCCTCATTTTACTCACCTCGGAAGGATGGAAGGCTGAGTCAACCTTGAGCCTGGTGAGATTCGAACTGCCAAACTGAAGCTAGCAGTCAGCTGAAGTAGCCTGCAGTACTGCACTCTAAACATTGCGCAACCTGTTTGTAGCCTCCAGCTAAGGTGTCTGTGGTGATCTGATGCTAATTAAATATAGTCTCCCCTAGCTTGCCTATTCCTTCCTGAAATAGCCTTTGCTACACATCATCTGATGGTTTGGGTGGAATATTGTATGCTAGATGCAGGTTTTAAACTGTGCGAATGAACGAGACCCAGGGAATATACTAGGTTTAATTAAATAAAATAATTAGGCCTTAGCATTCCAAAGCTTTTGCTCTCATCTTCTCTAACCTTTTCTACCTCTCCTATCACTGGGAAAGCAGACCCAACCAAATATGTTATCCTCTTGAACAAATACGAAATTGGAAAGATATAGATATGACTAAACACAAGAGCCAACTCAGTGGTCTCCCTCCTGAAGAAACAAGAGTTTCAGGTTAATCAAGACCTGATCTTTTAGGGCAGTGGTTCTCAACCTTCCTAATGCCGCGACCCGCGCCCTGCCCCTGCGCCCCCACCGCAACCCACCCTGCCACTGCGCCCACTGCCACAACCCTTGCCCTGCCGCCGCCATTTGAGTTATTTTACCCTCTGCGCATGCGCAAAGCATTCTGTGCATGTGCAGAAGGTAAAAGAACCCAAATGGCGGCATCCGGGCGAAGTCTCCTGACCCCTGTGAAAGGTCGTTCGACCCCCAAAGGGGTCACGACCCCCAGGTTGAGAACCACTGTTTTAGGGTCATCTAGTCCCATGGGAGCTTTACAATATGGGTTGTTTTTACTTCCCAAAACCACTCCTAATACCTAATTTTATTGCTATCCTGAGTCCAACACATAATAAACACGAACATGCAAATCAACATTCTTAAAATAATAATGTCCAACCTGGTCTGCAGTTTGAAACAACATGTTCATCAGCAGGTTTTGGCAATGTCACAAAGAGTATGTGTCGCTATTATCTTTCCTTCCTTTTCCTCCAATGATTTGCAATAATCGGCACAACGCTGCGAAAGCCAGTGTGCCCTTGAAGAAAATATAAAGCAGTCTTACCTCCCTCAGGATTTTGAAGGATTCAGTCAGGGCTTTGTTCACTTTCCCAACTCCTTTTGCTTGTAACTCGTGCACCAGCTGCTTGAAATGCTGAGCAAATGAGACATTAAAAGCACTCTAATAGCAGTGATTAGAAACATTAGACAAAAGATAATACAGGAATGTCAAAACTTTAGAAAACTACTCAAAGAATAGAGATCTCTAGCGCAAGCTATGTATGAAGGGACCTTGGTAACATCGTCAGTGCTAGTCTAGACTAGTGTTAGACTAGCATTGATGATGTTACCTAGTTTGGGTAATGAAACAACTGCAAGAAAATAGCCAAGTTCAGAGAGCACCAAGGACCCCTCATTTCAATCTTGAGCTACCAATATTCTCCTTTTTTTGGCAAACTATATATTTCAGCACTAGGACAGCTCCATAATTTGAGTTCCCCTTAATAATACGGTACTTTCCAGTGAAGGCAACAGCAATCTGAAGCTGCTACTACAGTAGTACAGAAAGATCAATGCATTTCCCCCTTCTCCTACCCTTTTCTATACAGATAATCCTCGATTTATGACTGGTTACTGAACAACTGTTCAAAGTTACAACGGACCTCCCCAGAGTTTCCGTTTTTGAAGTTATGCGAGCTGCACCCCCATGATCACATGATTGCATTTTGGGCTCTTGGTAAGTGGCTCAGCTTTACATGGGTTTCTGATGTCCTGCAGGCATATGACCATGATTTGCAACATTTTTCATTTTGCCAATATCTGCCATTTACTTCTGGTTTCTGGTTAAAAAAAATGCCCATTGGGGGAAAATGGATATACTTAACAATTGTAGTGTTCACTTAATGACCACAACAAAAATGTTGAAAAATGCGGTCCAGTTATGTGATGCCTAATTTACAATCATAATGACTTATAATAAAAAAAATCTGGTCCCAAATGGGGCCATAAGTTGAGGACTACCTGTATGGCCTCCGTGTTTGCTGCTTCCTACAGTGACCTCAGGAAATCCTGCCCCTGACCTTCCCATTGCATACTTTCTCCATTCCCTGGGATGCCTTTGACATCAGCATCTTGGTCTGTGCTCCTGTTCCTTATTGCAACAATATCAGAAACTGCCAGCTTGGCACATCCTACTAGTCCAGCTGTCCCCTCATTAGAATAGAATAGAATAGAATAGAATAGAATAGAATAGAATAGAATAGAATAGAATAGAATAGAATAGAATAGAATAGAATAGAATAGAATAGAATAGAATAGAATAGAATAGAATAGAATTCTTTATTGGCCAAGTGTGATTGGACACCCAAGGAATTTGTCTTTGGTGCATATGCTCTCAGTGTACATAAAAGAAAAGATACATTTGTCAAGAATCATGAGGTACAACACTTAATGATTGTCATAGGGTACAAATAAGCAATCAAGAAACAATCAATATTAATATAAATCATAAGGATATAAGCAACAGGTTACAGTCATATAGTCATAAGTGGGAGGAGATGGGTGATAGGAATGATGAGAAGACTAATAGTAATGCAGCCTTAGTGAATAGTTTGACAGTGGTGAGAGAATTATTTGTTTAGCAGAGTCAGCAGAGTGAATTATTTGTTTAGCAGAGTGATTATTACAGTATTCAAGTCAAGCTTTCTTTCTTGTTTTTCTTTTCCAGATCTAGAAGTTATCTTTAACCCCAAACCTCATGATGAAATTCACAATTTCTTTACAATATTAATATTTCTTATTCTCTTGGAGACTTTATATTACCAATTAAAATAATGCAATCATTATTTAACCCCTCTTAACTGTAGTTATTGGAGGGCCATTGCTTTTTTTAAAACATTCCACATTTTCTCAAATGCATAGATTTTATAGTTCTTTGGTTGAGGAAATATAAATTTGTTGTGAAAACGCATCCAGGGCTTTGGTTTTTCTTAGTTATCATTTTTTCTCTCCTACCTTTTAAAACAAGCAAGCAAGGAAACAAAAGTAAATGAAAAATTATAAGGTGGGAGGATATAGGGAGGCATACTGGCTGGGGAATTCTGGGAGTTGAAATCCACACATCTTGAAGTTGTCAAGTTTGAAAAATGCTGCTCTAGATATTTTGGATTCTGTATTTCTAGCTTCCGATCATGTGAATTAGAATCCAGTATTATCTTTAGGGTTACTATTCCCTAAATGGGTTTAGATGACTGAACTACTTAGCTAGCATTTGGGTATATAAAAATAGCCACAGAATTCACAGGGGCAGCAAAAGCATTGGTTAAAATATGTTTTATAATAGTTTATGGGCCTTTAAGTCCCCAGTGTTTATATGTCATATTCAGTAGAGAATGTCTTTTCAAGTTTAATACTTACCTCCCTGTTATCTCTGTCAGCTTGAACCAGGATTCCCTTGAAACACGATTCAATGTAATGAACATAGTCATTGTACTGTAAAGACAAAAGAAGGAAAATTACATGCTGCAAAAGGAAATGTTTTAAAAGAACTTTGAAAGCATGAGCAGATTTTATACCGAATAAAGAAGATCCCTTTTAGCTACAGACTGTCGTGTTCGCTTTGAGAGCAAGGAATACATGTTAAAATGCAAGGTGTTACAAAACAATTTCCGTTGCCTTTTGGGAAGCAAATCAGTAAGCATGGATGTGTAGGACATAATTCAGTAATTTTCATTGATATTTAAATAGTACATAGGGGAAAGAAAATGTAAATTAAGAAGCAAATAATCTTGGCCACATCTGCCTGTGTGTCTTTCCTTAATCTGTTTTTCAGTTGAATTACAATTTCTAGCATTTTGCTCCTTATCATCCTTGCACTCCTCTTAATGCTGAATCAGGCAACTTTGTTTGCTTCTGATAATGTTCTGGGTGCACCTTCTTCACTTAATTGGTAGTCGTCAACACGAGAGGGGTAAAACCCATAAGGAAACCAAGGAGACCTATTTATCATAATAGCTCTTTGGCAGTGAAACTCATGATTCGGAGAGGTGGTGGGCTTGCTTTCACTGAAAGAGCTCAAGCAAAGGCTACATGGACACCTGTCTGGAATACCTTTATTTGGGTTCCTGCACCCAAAGTTCTAAGTGTCTCCTTCCACTCTCTGAATGTTCAGTCTCACCTCGCCTCAAAGATTTATAATAAGAATTGCTCCTGAAGAATGTTGGTGAAGCTCAAGGAGGAAGGGGGCAGAGGATAATGCCTGAATTAGTCTGTCACCATGTTATTTCTCTTGTTTTGGAAACATAGCTCATGATATTATTCTCCTTTTATCGCAGCAACATATTGCTGTTCTGTTTCCATACTGGAAAAATCAATACCTCGGAACAGATGTAGAAATGGAAACCAATCTGATGATAATAATAATGATCTACTCTAGATTTACTGCTACAGTCAGAATAGTTTGGCTCTTCTATAGTAGAATAAGAGTACTCTTCATTCTGCTAGTTTTCTCAGGTTTTTTATGGATACCCCAAATACAAAGGCCTGTCTTGTCAAAGACTGGTGAAGGATAAGTTTCAGGGGAGGAGGATGCTTGAAGTTTTTTTGTTGGTGGTGTGTGTGTGAGCTCGAGTCCCCGTGGAAGAATATACCATAAGAAAAAAGATTTCATACTCCCAAGCTGAGAAATTTTAAATAAATTGGTTGTCCAATTGTGGTTAAATTCTACAACTTGCTTTTCACTCTGAACTATCTGAAAGGCAAAATTATTTTGCCAGGGAACCTGGTGAGATGGCTGTATTAACTTCCTGACCAAAATAAAAAGTAAAAAGTAAAAAAAATCAGTATTATGCTTGCAAACTTCAGTCAAGAAGACTCACTTATCCGCAGGACTATTTTCGGAGCAGGCTGGTCTGCCCTTCTAGGCAGGGTGCCTTTCTCAATGGGCTGGATTATCTGGAATGATCACTTCCATTATTTCAAGACAGTTGAGTTAATGGCCATGATGGCCAGGGGTGATGACAATTGTAATCCAGGACAAATCTCATGGGCACCGTAGTGGAGACAACTGTTGAGAGAGTCCTGCTTTATAGTGCAGCAGCTCGAGACAGTGTGCCACAGTCCCAAAGGATTGGTTTCTGCTACTCAAAACTGCTGTAAACAAGAGCATGAAGGAAGCCCTAATGCAGGGACTAGATCAGGGGTCAGCAACCCGTGGCTCTGGAGCCGCATGTGGCTCTTTCAACCTTCTGCTGCGGCTCCCTGTCGCCGGTCGGCTCCACAATTGATAAGGTTTTCGGTTAGGACAGGTAGAGGAAAAAGGATGCCGTGTTAGGAGGAGACTCTATGGTGGGGGAATCGGACTTCCGGTCAGCTCCAGAATTGAACGGGGGGCTTCCGGTTAGGACCTTTGTGGCTCTTTGAGTGTTTAAGGTTGCCGACCCCTGGACTAGATAGACAAAGATGGAAAGGCTGCAGATCAACAAAGAAATGAACAGGGGGGAAAAAACAAGAGGAACACAGAGATGATAAACAGGTTACATACAACCTACCTGCTGAGTTCTTTTATCTATTGATACAAGTGATATCACTGTGCACCATTTTTAAAGTACAAGACAGTTCTTTACCTCGAGTGGCTTAAAATCTAACATTCATGAAAGGAAACAGAAAAGGAGGCAAACAGAGACCGGGTTTCACCAAGTATGGTTATGCATTTGTTTCAGCTGCACAGGCTTCAGCTTAGTGACAGGCTAAGTTATTGAGAGAGAGATCAGAAATTACTTCAGGGCTCCAAATCAGGCAGTGTGGAGGAACAACGTATTGGTTAGTGAGCCAAGTGCTGAGATAGCACACTAGGGATATTTCCACTTTTGCTCTGCTAAAGATCTCTCTTCCAGAGATCTCTCTCTGCTAAAGATCTTTCTCTCTTTTGCTCTGCTTGGGCAGGGGGTTGGACTAGATGACCTGCAAGGTCCCTTCCAACTCTGGTTATCTGTTATCTGTTATCTGAATCCATCTTTTAAGGATAATATGACAGGATTATTTGCGGGATGGGGGTGGAAAGGGGGTGATGTAAGGGCTCTCTTGCATTTTAATCTCATGAAATTACTCTTGAGAGTAAATATCCTGTCCAAGCCTGTTCAGACTCTTAATCTCATAGCAAAAGCTATTTTTAACAACTGTTGGGTGACCAAAGCCAGATAAAATAATTTCTATCTGAAACAAATTCTGCAAGCTAAAGGGAGAATTTGGTTTCATCCCAGGATTCTAAAGATATATTTAGACAGAAATATTATTATTTTTTCCAATGATATGTGAAGCTAAGCAATCAGGGAGATCACTTCTATAAAATATAAAAGTATCCCCAAAAAGATGTGTGCTTTTCTTTTTTAAATAAAATAGAAGCATCCATCCATGACCACAAGATGTAGTTAAAAAAAAAAGTCAAGATGGTAACACTCTCCCCCATTTTATGTGTCAGATGTGTTGCAACACACCCACAAAAAATAGGTGGCACATCAAGCACACCATTGTGGCCACCATCCTTGTTTTGACTACACCCTGCAACACACCCGAGTTACACCCTGCAACACACCCGAGTTGGAATGAGTAGTTTATGCTTTGAATATATCACATCTGATAATAAAAGGGCCGATTGTCCAACCATTTGTAACCATTCAGCATACAGGTTTTACGAAAAGTAGGCCTAATTGTTTGGAGGAACAACAGAGTTTACAAGCAAAGTTTCTGAATAAATAAACTGAGCATCTAATAAAGATGATGTTTTGTTTGGCTTATAGCACATCATTTTTCCAGGAACACCCAACAGCCATCTGGAGGTAAATTGGAGTGAGATCGAACGACTGGTCCAAGTCATCCAATGAATTTCCATAGCCGAGCATAGATTTGAACCTTGGTTTTCCCAGATCATCATTTTAAACTCATAACATCCCACACTAACCTACCGGTAGTCATTCTAAAGCAGTGGTTCCCAACCTTTTTGTGATCGAGTACCACTTGGAGGTCCCGTACAGTCGCCGCGTACCACCTGGTTCCAGAGAAACTAAATTTGATCAGATATCACTTTATTTCCATAATTGTACAAGTAGAACACGCAAACCAACTAAATAATAATAAAAATAGTAACATACACACTGAGATGCAGTAATGAATATCAAAGGGTAACTTGAGTCAAGAGAACATAGTGCTAACAATAACAGAGTGAGATTAACCTTAGCTCGAGAGCTCGCTACGATGCGCACCTTCTCGCGAGGGTTCTACTGCGTGACTGCTGAGAGTTCAGAACAGTCACTGTTCCTTTTTTGGCCTCACGCATCCAGCAACTGGATTCTCGGGCCGCTGGGACCAGGTGGGTGGCGTGTGGCAACAGTTGCAAATCGTTGCCAGATTATCTTGTGTTAGGCAGTAAACATTTTTGTGAAGTAAAAAATAACTAACTAAAAATCGTTCATGACCCCAAAAGTGTTCGCGTACCACCTGGAAGGCCCTAGTGGTACACGTACCACAGGTTGGGAACCACTGTTCTAAAAGAAAAGAGAGCTTCAAGGAAGGAGATACTTACTGCAATAATATTGACAAAATCATTTTCTCCCAGTGTGTCCAATATAGTGACAACAGTGTGCTTAGCAATGGTGAGTCGCAAACCCTTCATGCTTCCACTGATGTCCACCACAATCACAATATCTTTGGGTGATGTAGCTGCCTGGATATACCTTAGGATAAATGTAGGATAGGAAAAGGAAGTCAGAAATATAAAGTAAACATATTAACTGAGATACAGTGGAGAATTTGGACCAATCACAGCACTCATTATCCTAGGCCACGGGTGTCAAACTCGCTGCATCACACATCCGGCCGCCAGGCCACGCCGCGATGCGAACCGGTGGCGAAGGTAAGTGGAACCCACCCCTGCCAACTAGGTAACATCATCAATGCACTGATGATATTCTGCACTGATGGTGTTATCTAATTGGGTAATGAAATGTCTGCAGGCAAACCGCCAAGCTCAGAGAGCATCAAGGACTCCACAGAATAAAGGTCCACTAAAGCAAATGCATGAATATTGGTTTCTTCCTTCTAAATCTCTCACCAGCCTCGATTTCTGCAGTCAAAGGAAAGGACTCCATTTTCATCTGGTATCCATTTTATTCCTGAGGAGACATCACAAGACATTTGCTAATGATCTAGCACACAGATATTACAATATAAATATCAAGATTTGTCTGCTTTTTTGAAAAGTAGGCTTCTTTTGAGAGAGAGAATCTAATTAATGAACTTTTTTAAAACTTATTTTCTTCTTTACTTTTTTACTATGGTTTTTGATCTTGCAATTACAGATAAAATAATAAAAGCCAATTTTAATTGTGATTTTACAGATGTTGACATGATAATCACATTATCAGAATCTTGTAACCTAGGGTAAGTGTGTATTAGAAAAATAAAGCCGTCAAACTCAATAGGATCGTACTGATTCTCAGCTTCTTTTATTCAGGAAAAATGACTTTTGATTTACTCTACTTCTCAGGTAAAACCAGAAGTGGGTTCCTCCCGGTTCAGACAGGTTCTATAGAACCGGTAGTAACATGGTGGCCTGGGTCGCTGGAACCGGCAGCGACCCAGGCCTGCCACGCCTCTGAGCCGGTTCTCTCGGCGGCGCCATAGGCACCGCCATCTTGTTTCTTTGCTTCTGCGCATGCGCAGAAGCTTTTTTTAAAGTACTGCACATGTGCAGAGGGTCATTTCCGGGAAGTGACGCACGTACAAAACGTGCACTTCCGTCGCGATGCGATCCGGTGGGGAAGGTAAATAGAACCCACCCCTGGGTAAAACCTAACTTTTGGAAAAATGAAGATAAAGTAAGACCTGTCACCTGGATAAAGCCTGAAGAATCCGGTTGTGCTGCCAAAATATTGCCAAGTGAGAGTTGGGTCTCGTTCAAAGTTCTCCACAAAAACAGCATCCAAGGCTTCCGACATGTATATTCCATTTATAATGTCAGGGTCTGAGGGAAAAAGAGAGAACCAACTTTATTCAGTAAAAGAAGAACTCCCTTTTGAAGAATGATAAGCATGACTATGAATGATACTGAACTGTTTACAAGTTAATTAACATCTATTCAAGCTTCTCCTTAAAGCACTAACAGTTTAATGTGTAGGTGTGGGAAGCCCCCCAACCCACCCAGGGGCGGGATCCTAATTTTTTTACTACCACTCTGTGGGCGTGGCTTATTTTGTGGGTGTGGCTTGCCAGCCATGTGACCGGGTGGGCGTGGGCCTCGGGAGCTTGGCAGCAGCCGGAGAAGTGGGGGGCATTGCCCACCCACAACGCAGCCCCCCCGCAGCGGGAGCAGCAAGACCGTGGCAGTGGTTCTTCTAGGAGGCTTCATCCGGCCTGAATGCTTCTCCCCATTCGATGATCCTAGGCTCCTGCCGCCCGTTCCCCCTCCCCTCAGCACCTCAAGAAGCCTCGAACGTGCGAAAATGCCTGGGATCATCACCGCACGTTCGTGGCTTCTCGGACTGCTGAAGGGAGGGGAATGCAGATAGCTCCTGCCGCCCGTTCTTTCAGCGTCTCACGCGCTCCCTCAGCCATCCTCCCCTGCTTGGACTCACTGTGGGGTAGGAAGGCAGCGCATGCACAGTGCCGGAAGCTCGGCTTCCGGGCATGCGCAGAAGAAAATTTTAAAAAAAAATTAAAAAAAAATTTTTTTTAATGGCGGCGCCCAGGCACCGGCAACCAACTGCACCGGTACTGTGACGTCACCAGCGGGCTGCTACCGGTGCTATAGAGTGGACCGCACTGGTAGGAACCCACTACTGAACCCACCCCAGAAGAATGAAATGTTTTGGGAAATATTAAAAAAGGCAGAATATTATATTTCCCTACAGGAGAAATGGAGAAACATGATTTTAGAGGCAGGAAGCAGACCCCAGTCTTTCTTAATAGCCCACAGCAGATGCCAGCACTTAAAAGATAAAGAGCTTATTGAAAGAGGAAGACAACTATCTAGATAGCTCTATTCATAAGCAAAGCAAATACTGCAGGCAGAAATCCATTCAAGACAGTATATTTAGAAACTCCTTGCAGACAGCTAACAAAGGCAGAATGGTAGGATTAGAAAGCAGCCCCTAACCCAAGATCTAACACAGGACAAAAGCCATTAGCCACAATAGGAATAGCCCAACACCAGTGGTGCGTTGCCGCCGGTTCGGACCGGTTCTCCCGTACCAGTGTCAGAAATTTGCTACTGCTCGCAGAACCAGTAGCCATGGCTGGCTGGCCACGCCCTTGAACCGGTCCTCCGGTCGCTGCTCCTTGAAAGCAGCTGGCAAAGAACCCTCTGTGCATGCACAAATGCTTCTGCGCATGCGCAGAGGGTCATTTCCGAGTTGTGATGCGCACGTCCGACACGATGCGAACCGGTAGGGAAGGTAAGTAGAACCCACCCCTGCCCAACACCCTTTCCAAACACAAGCCCCTTCATTGCACCACCCCCAGAACAATTCAAACTTCAAAGTCACAGAAACCTATAAAGATCCATCCACTCATTCAACCATTTGTTCAGCTGACCCAGAACTGTCTTTGTGGTTCGGTTCAATAAACCATCTTTCCAATCAGCCTCCATGTTCTCCCAGCTTGGAACTGAACCAAGTGGATTTTCCTTCCAACATAGCATATGGAAATATAAGAAGCTGCCTTATATTAACTATTGATCCATCTAACCAAGAGTTTTATTTTATTTGGAATAGTGAGCTATAGGCTCAAATTCGGTTATTCTGGAGGCTTGCTGTTGGAGATGTTTGAAAGTGGCTGTCAGATCTATGACCAAGCTCAGAAATTTAAACAAGAAGGCCGGGTTATAGTGGGCTTCTTAGTCTAAATCATCACCCCTCAAGATAAAGTTTGCTAAGTTGTGCAAATGAAGTACCTCTGTTTCAAAGTATTAAAAGCATCCCTGTTCTTTGAAAACGATTAAAACAGGAACACCCTCTGTAAAACTTTCAGACTGGATTTGAAGACCTCTGCTCCAGAGCAACCAGAAGGTTAGATGGCAGCTAATGTCTTATTGTTACCGTTTATAAGGTTTCTTGCTGGCAAACATTACAGGTTTTTGTGCTTTTGCAATTATGAGGTGTTGGTGATGGTGATAATATTGTTAATATGTTGTTAGCCACCTAGAGTCACATTTGCAAGATGGCTGTCATATACATTGAACAAACAAACAAATATTGGCACGAGAAAAAGAACAGCTGAATCTCCATTTCTGTGCTTAATTAATAAAAAAAACTATTAACTATCTGTTAATGTCTAAATATTATTCCCTTTTAACCTTCAAAACATGCATTCTTCCCCTGAAGTTGCATCTTTAAAAATTCTTCATCCAGTTCTAGCAGCCAGCAATACTACCATAATATATACAGTACTTGCATGTACACAAAATACATATTTTTGGTTGCGGTCTACTTCTTTATCTTTATTTATAACATGTGCTTTGAGCCTTGGCTGTCACTTTCATGCCAATTTTACAATAAAACTATAGAAAAAAAAAGATGAACCTTTGTTGTAGACATTGGTTGGAAGCTGTATATTACTGGATGTTGTGTTCACTGGCAAATTATTGAAATGCTCATTTGGTTCCAGAATGAATTCATTCCCAAGTGATACATAATTACCATTTTCATCCTTTTCATTAATCAAAACAGCATTGTAATAATCAAACTGGAAGTGAAGAAAAATACAAAAATGAATGAATACATAATTTTCAACAGCTAAAATTCATGCTGAACCTTACATTTTGGTTTGAAGTGAGTTCTTGGATTTTATTAAAACCAAGAGTGCTTGGTGAAAATAATTTCATCTCCAAATACAAGTGTTTTTATGGAGAAAGGGCCCTAATAGATCAGGCCACAAAGACTTGTGAAAGATTCAGTAAAAGAATGCTTCAATAGCAAGAATAAAAGGCAAGTATGAGGTTTTGGAGGGTGCCCAAATTTAGTTAGATTATTCAGATTATTTTCTTGGACAAAGAAAATAATGCAATATTAACCATTCTAATATACATAAGGGTTTTCCTGATTTTCTTCTTTTGGAAACAGTGGAAAACATGCAGGAGGTTATAGCAATAGCAATAGCACTTAGATTTATATACCACTCCACAGTGCTTTACAGCCCTCTCTAAACGGTTTACAGAGTCAGCCTATTGCCCCCAACAATTTGGGTCCTCATTTTACCAACCTCGGAAGGATGGAAGGCTGAGTCAACCTTGAGCCTGGTGAGATTTGAACTGCCAAATTGCAGGCAGTCAGCAGAAGTAGCCTGCAGTACTGCACTCTAACCACTGCGCCACCATGGCTCATAATTATATGAGTCTTTTCCATTGAAACCATTCCAAGAGTGCACTACTATGATTGCCATCATGGTTATTTTCAACCAATCCTTCCTCCGATTCACATTTAATTTAATGGATTTAATTTAATGGATTTCTATGCCGCCCAATCCCTGGGGACTCAGGGCAGTTCACAACATGTTAGATCCATTACAAGATAAAAAGCAATAATTAAAATGTATAACAATATACATGGTTCTCTCCAGATTGCCCTCACTATAGTCTTGCAACTACGTTAAGCCAGCAGTCAGGAGATCATGATAGAAGAAGCCATGTTTCCCCATCCTAAACAGCCAGAGGTAAAGCAGAGATGCCAGGGATGAGCCAGGATGAAGGCATAGAACGAAAGCCCACTTTGGTATTTTTCCTATTGCTTTATGAGAAGTTGACAGGTTGGCAGATGGAAGAGAGAAGTCTTGGCAGCTTAAGCCTGAGAGCTCAGGAGGAAGCACTGTGGCATGCCCTCTCATGAGCAGTAATTACAAAGAGTCCATTGGAGTTGGGCTTCTAATAAATTCAAATAAATAAACAAATACACTAGTGAATTCCAGGAGTAATGGAGAAGGACCAATTTTCTCTGTCCTCTATGTTGAGCCTGGTTTCATTAAGTTAAAAAAAAAAGAACAAGAGATGGAAAGTGCCCTAACTTAGTTATTGGATTAATCCATTTTTAATGTACTGCATAGTACATTATGCATGTTTTAATGTACTGCATTGTACACTGTGGCAGCATAAGCCGAGGTGGTGCAGTGGTTAAAGTGCAGGACTGCAGTTCAGCAGTTCAGCTGTTCAAATCTCACCGGCTCAAGGTTGACTCAGCCTTCCATCCTTCTGAGGTGGGTAAAATGAGGACCCAGATTGTTAGGGGCAATATGCTGAACTCTGTAAACCGCTTAGAGAGGGCTGTAAAGCACTATGAAGCGGTATATAAGTCTAAGTGCTATTGCTATTGCTATAAGCAGTTTGAGGTGCCTCTAAGGCAGCGGTTCTCAACCTGGGGGTCCCGACCCCTTTGGGGGTCGAACAACCCTTTCACAGGGGTCAGGAGACTTCGCCCGGACGCCGCCATTTGGGTTCTTTTACCCTCTACGCATGCGCAGAATGCTTTGCGCATGCGCAGAGGGTAAAAGATCCCAAATGGCGGTGGCGGGGCGGGGGTTGCGGTGGTGGGGTGGGGCGCGGTGGGGGCACTGGGGTGGGGCGCTGGTCACGGCATTAGGAAGGTTGAGAATTACTGCTCTAAGGTAAGCTGCACTGGGTGCCAGTTTGCTTCCACATCCAATTCAAGGGGTTGGTATTTAAAACCCTTCATGGCAAGGGACCAGATTATGTGAGGAACCATCTTGTCCCTATTTTTAGTCAGACAGTGAAGTTATGTTGTGGACCCATCGGTTAAGGAGGTTTGATTGGTGGGGTCTCAAAAGAGAGCCTTTTGTTTTTTTTACTTTGTTTTTAAGTATGGATTTTATATGATTTTATCATTTTATTTGTAAATGGCTCAGAGTCACAGAAGTGGGATGGATGGTAAAAAAGTTTGATAAATAAATAAACAAAATGGGATGCCTTCCAACAACTTGTTAAGACATGTAGTATTACAATATTCTACATCTATTCTTGGTCAACACCAGTTGGCAGTTGTTGAGTCCTGAGACTGAAGAGGCTTGAGACAGGCTTATGACAACAGCTCTTTATTATAACTATGTACAAGATCCAGCAGAGAGCCAGTCTGACAGCTAGCTCTTTTATAGGGAGCTGTCAGATGGCTCAACCAATCAGCAGTCTCCATTTTCCCGTTTGAATGGAGGATCTGGTTGTAACCATGCAGTCTGGATATCTAACAGCAGTAGTCAACTAACTTGGTTAAATGTGTTGTGTGTGAACACAATCAGAGAGAATTCAGTGTAGCCATCTGCAATAAGAAGAACCTGAGATCCAGCTCACTGGGGCAAAAATCACTGAGTAAGTGTTACAAATGAACAGAGATTTTAGCCTCGTATGTCTGATACTACTCTCCATTTTAGCTGAACATTTGGGCTGAATAGTTTTTAGACTTCTGTATCCAGAACTGAATCATATGCTAAAGGGGGGTCTGCTATTTGAACTTTGTGCTCTTTTCTTCTTCGCATTCACTAAAAATGTTCCAATTTCATTTAGTTCAAGATACTTCACTTTCAGTAACTAGGTTTATATTATGAGTAGAACCTGTATGTTTGTAAATCCCCCATGAGATTAAAGTTTGCACAGTCAAGCAAGAGCAGTTTTGGACCTGTTCATGAATATATTTCCATAACATTGGGTCTATATAGAAAAAGTCTATCACATTTATGGCATCCATTTGACGTTTTATGTTCTCTCCACACCATATGGAAACATCATTAGTTTGGCTTAGAGAAACACCATAATGCTTTCATTCATACTTAACAGCCTCTGCCACTGTGGTCAGTTTTAATAGCATTAATTTTAATTTTAATACCATTTATAAAACTTTGCAATGGTTATCACTGCAGGCTGCAGCTATGGCTTTAGGTAGGCTCATAGTCAAAGACAGATAATTATACAGGGAAAAGAAACTAGTTTACATATACCTATTCAGTTCCTCAGAAAATCTAATTTTAGGCAATGGCAGGTTTGTTTAAATGGGATGATGCACATTTAACATCACAGACAAGCATTCAAATTTGTTCACAAAGATAAATCAATATTAGACAAAGAATCAGAAGAATGCAACAGCTGGCTCTACCAAGGATGTAAATTTAACATGGCATAGAGCAGGGGTGTCAAATTGGCGGCACGTGGGCCGGATGCGTCACGCGCAGGCCATGCCCACCCCAGCTCTGCAAAGGCAAAAAACACCGCTATACGTCACGATACGTCATGTGACGCGATCGAGTTTGACACCCGTGGCATAGATGCCTTTGAAAAGCCAGTGGCCAAGAATGAGGGACTTGTAACCCTCCAGATGTTGAGAGACTTCGTCCCCTTGTACCACCAGTGTTAGTGGCTGGCGCTAACCAAACTTATCATCCATTAACATTTAGAGGACTACATCTTCTCCATCTTGCCATAATTTGCTGGATGCTTTGGAGACAGGTTGCCAGTTGTACTGCAAGTGTTCTACATGAGACATAAATTGACTTTGGATTATCAATGGATTATCTGAACTCTAAATGATATCGTATATCTTTTACCTCTAATGATGAGTTGTACTCATGGTAAACATCTGCGTCTTCTGCAGCTTCAACTAACCGCTATAACAAAGAAAGAAAAAGGGAACATGAGAGATCTTAAATGGAAGCAACAGTAAAAGCAGCACATCTACATGTGTACAGGTGTGTTTGCAAAAAAAATCAAGATGGCAACTATAATCGTGCTGTCAAAACCCCAAAGGATGCTAACATTCCTGTCTTGTGTTGAAGGCATTAATGCCTATTGTAATGGTAGCTTTAAGACCAAAATGAAAGACATAGAATATACTACATTACACGATTTGGGAAAACAAGGAATCTATGAACCATTGGAACATAGAAAGCTGCCTTATAGCCAATCAAATGATCACTTCATTTAATGCAATGTTATTTTTTCTGATTGGCACTGACTGGGTGGGTGGGTTGTAGTGTGTGTGTGTGTGTGTGTGTGTGTGTGTGTAAACATACACACACACACACATATATATATATACATATACATACATATACATACATACATACGTGTGTGTGTGTGTGTGTGTGTGTGTGTGTGTGTGTGTGTGTGTGTGAGAGAGAGAGAGAGAGAGAGAGAGAGAGAGAGAGAGAGAGAGAGAGAGAACCCACACTTTATATAGTGGTATATTATGCTGTGTTTAGAAATCACTGTGTACAGTATTTGCTTTTCTTTCTTTTTCTTACTTCCAAGTAGATAAAATCTGGGAACCAATTAATCCTTACCTCAACAGCTTCTACTTTTCTGGATAGCATCCTTGCCATTTCTTTAGAGAATAACTTTACCAGCTCCAAGCCATCCACCTCTTTGATCTTTAGATTTGGTTCCACATCTTTATACTTCTATCAAACAAACAGGACAAATTCACAGCTGAGATTTTCAGTAGCCACAATCTGGACTCTAGTGAACAATGATTTTAAAAAATGCTTATACATCAAGTAAACAAGTATTCATAGACTGAGATACGATGATCTAAAACCACTACTAATTTTTTTTTCAGACTTCAGAATTTCAACTTCACCTCTTTTGGTTCCGAGAAAGCTTAAGAATTCTTGGATGTCAGACCAACCATGCATTTGTCTGAGATCATCTGTTTTTATCAATGATCGCAAGAGAGCAAAGGATGGCACTCCAGTTGTTTTACCCACCCTTGTACCAGTGGTAGGTTGCTGCCGGTTCGGATGGGTTCTTTAGAACCGGTAGCGGAAATTTGCCGCCGCTCGCCGAACCAGCAGCAATGGCCAGCAGTCCACGCTCCCGAACCGGTCCTCTGGTCACTGCAGCTGGAAAAAACCTCTGCGCATGCACAAAGGCTTCTCACATGCGCAGAGGGTCATTTTTGTGAAGTGACGTACCGTATTTTTCGGAGTATAAGACGCACCTTAGTTTTTGGGGAGGAAAATAGGGGGAAAACAATCTGCCTACCAGGTATTCATCTGGCTAGCGTCCTTAGTCTGGTCAGCTTCAGCACATTATTTTATCCCCTGGTTAGGACTTAAAAAAACCTTCTTCGGAGAGAGTAACAATGAAAGAGCCTGCAAGCCAGTAAGAGCTGGGAAGATCATTAGCACCTGGTTAGGACTAGAAAAAAACTTATTCGGAGCAAGTAGAGCAATGAAAAAAACCCTGCAAAGACTTGGGGCTGGAAAAACATTCTTTGGAGAGAGTAACAATGAAAGAGCCTGCAAGGTAAGAGCTGGGAAGATCTGTTAGCACCTAATTAGGGCTGGAAAAAAAGCTACATTCGAAGTATAAGATGCACCCAAATTTTCAGCCACTTTTAGGGAGGAAAAAGGTGCGTCTTATACTCCGAAAAATACGGTAGGTGCTCGCGCACGCAAAACATGCACTTCCGTTGCAATGTGAACCGGTAGGGAAGGTAAGTGGAACCCACCCCTGCCTCGTACCCTCTCTCTTTGTCTTCAACTATTTCTTTCGCTTCATATCTCATGTTGAGAAGGGAGTCACTGTGAAGAGGGTCAGCAAAGCCTCTGCGCAGATCTACTGTGAAGGATGATGACAAGATGCAAATGCCTTGACTTTGGAAGGAAAAACGAGCTGGGAGCATGGGGGAGTTCCCAAAATGCAAATCACCCATGTCTGCCTCTGAGGAAATGTTGCAAAACTATCTTCACAGCATTTTATTTACAGCAGCAGTTGATGAGCAAGATAACCATCAGCTCAAGATCTCCACAAATAACATGGCCTAGCAGGGCACAGTTATAAGCTCAGATAGCTGCAACACTGCTTTGTGGAAGAAGCCATAATTAAAAGGGGGGAGAATAGTGAGATGAATAGGCAAGGATTCTATGTTCCTGTTTTACTCTTCTTTAAAGAAAGCAGTGAAGGACATCATGAGTAGCAAACACCTTAAGAATAAGGAAGGGAAGAGGAGGTCAGACAAAAATAGAAATGAGCCTCCATTCCAATAGGCTGGATAGAAGCTGGTAGCCTCACCTGGTGTGATTAGCAACACGCAGGTTTTGTAGGATTAAAGACAGTCAAAGGTCTCTCCATCCATGCTGGTGCTAATGAAGGGAAATGAGGAGGAGGTGAAGCTAATGACAGAGGTTAGCTGATTGACACTGCCAAGCAGCAATGTTAGTGAGTGATAGTTTAGCACTGATAACAATATATGGAGAGTCAGTTTCGTCTAGTGCTAAGGCCCCAGTCTACAAATTGGGAGACGGTGAATTCTAGTCCCATCTTAGACATGACCGCCAGATGGGTGACTTTGTGGCAGTCACTCTTTCTCAGTCCAAACCATCTCATTGGATTGTTGTGAGGAAATAGGAACAGGAGGAATATGAGGTATGCTTGCCATCTGGAGGGGTGTTTGTTTTTTAATAATAAATACAGCAAATAAATAAAAGGAAAATAAATAAAATAGGCAGAGGGCTGAGCAGAGTAGCAAGTTTACAATTCATGTCCAAGCTCTCCTGCTTCCCCCCCCCCCACTTAAAGTCTGTAGATATGTCATGCCCGCACAGCAGTTCAGCCCTGCTAGTATTTCAAAGAGTTTAATCAGCAGAACGAGATGATCCCATCACAAATATGCATGCTGCGTGCCTGGCACTCTGCTTTGTGCTTTGTGCTTCTGATATGTACAGTACATCTCAAAAGCAAAGCACTATTAGCAATGATAAAACAGTGATAACACGGGGGAGAATGTTTCTCAACAGGTATATTGACGAATGATAGCTAACATTTTGTCCCTCCTGAGCAGTACAGATGGTTTTAACTACAAAAGGGATGAATAAGACCTGTATAATTTGACATGCATAATTTGAGGTATTCTTAATACAATGTGTTCAGGATCAGGATGAAATTGTTTCTTCTTGTTTGCAGAGAAATACATTTGTGCACCCCCTCTAATTAGCTAATGCTAGATAATCCCATAAAGGCACTTACTCCTCTCTTAATCAGAGTGCCTTCTTCAACCTTGAAAACACTTTCGTTGGTCTATGTCTGTAAGACAGAGAACTGATATGAACCAGATTCCAAAACTGGGAATCTCCTATCATAATATTACAAAACGTAGCTAGATTAACAAACATTTGAAACATGGACTTTTTCCAGACAGAGAGTTCGTAATTCCTTACGGCACGGTATACTAAACTAGCCTGTCCTTTCATTTTTAAAAATGATACCACTGGTGGAATAAGAGCTGCATATAGAGAAGGAGCTACGGTTTTCCCAGTTGCAATGTATGGCTGTGAAAGTTGGACCATAAGGAAGGCTGAGCACCAAAGAATTGAGGCCTTTGAACTGTGGTGCTGGAGAAGACTCCTGCGAGTCCCTTGGACTGCAAGGTGATCAAACCGGTCAGTCCTAGAGGAGATCAACCCTGACTACTCTTTAGAAGGCCAGATCCTGAAACTCAAATACTTTGGCCACCTAATGAGAAAGAAGGACTCACTGGAGAAGAGCCTAATGCTGGGTAAGATAGAGGGCAAAAGAAGAAGGGGTTGACAGAGAATGAGGTGGCTGGATGGAGTCACTGAAGCAGTCAGCATGAGCTTAAATGGACTCCAGAGGATGATAGAACGTTGTCCATGGGGTCGCGATGGGTCGGACACGACTTCGCAACTAACAACAACAACAAATAGAGGAGGAAACCATCTGGACCCCTTCAATTCTCATTCAACTTCAGTGGACAACATTGCTGGATTCTACTGCTATAAACATCCTAACAGTGAGGACAATTTACCAGTGGAACAGCTTGCCTTCAGAAATTGTAGGGGCTTCATCACTGAAGGTTTTAAAGAAGAGACTGGTCAGCCAACTATCTGAAAGGGTATAGGGTCCCCTGCTTGAGCAGGGGGTTGGACTACAAGGTCCCTTCCAGCTCTATTCTGATTGAAAGATGTCTATGTCTCAGAGTATAAGAGATTTTCCTTAGTCATTTTCTTTGTGCATAATTTTATATACAATATTGATAATTGTTAGTAACAGGTGTCACTTAGGCCATTACTCAGATTTGAAGGCTAGCAGACAGATTTAAGGACACATCTCTTTGCTAGTCTAGTTTTATTATAAATAAATACTTAGAACAGAAAACCAAAGCTGCAAGCCAAATAACATGTGACCCCAGTTCAACTTTTAGTTCTCTATTTCTTGCTTGTGCAACTCAATGGATTGGCTCATTTCTTCAGGATGGGGGATGCTCATTTCTTCAGGATGGGGGCTATTGACACCTCTACAATGTTATTTATGTTTGTTTGTTTGTTTGTTTGTTTGTTTTTTATTTATTTATTTATTTATTAAATGTATTTGCTGCCCATCTTGTATCCAACGACTCTGGGTGGCTTATTGTTACAGCCAAGCCTGGTCTCGAATTCTCGAATTCTTTGCATCTAAGCTCGGTTCTTATAGCCCTGCCAGTTATCAAGCTCCCTCTTGTTTACTTTTCTGGAAAGCTGAAAAGTTTCAAGCGTTACCTGCAATCTTTCCTTATATAGAGATGGAACAATTTCTGTACTTTTGATCTCTGAAGTTGCTCCTTTCCATGTCTTTCATTTATTTATTTATTTATTTATTTGTGAGATTTGTATACCGCCTCACAGTGCAAGCACTCTCTAAGCGGTTTACACCAGAAAGCAATGTATATTTATATTGCCCCCAACAATCTGGATCCTCATTTTACCTACCTCGGAAGGATGGAAGGCTGAGTCAACCTTGAGCCGGTGAGATTTGAACCGCTGACCTGTGAATCACAGTCAGCTAAAGTGGCCTGCAGTACCTCCTCTAACCGCTGCGCCACCTCGGCTCTTCATGCTATACTTTTCCCTATGGTGGTCAGAATTATGTATAATGTTGCAAAGTGATTATATTGGTTATTTTATCCACTCCCCCCACACACTTCTTAATGAATCCCATTGGAAATATTCTGAATTCTGGGCTGACATATATATGAGACGGAACTACCAGTTTAACTCCATTAGAGTACAAAGTGTATGAAGTTAGGATCCTTGCTGGTTTTTCTACGCTTCTGGTACAGAACCCAACTTGAGGATATATTACACTGTATAGTTATATAAGATCAGCAGTCCCTAAAATTATTCAAGGAATTGTTTATTACTAACTGGAAAAAAAATGTGATTAAAGCTACCCTTCAGCGAAAGATTTATTAAAATTAAATGAACTTCATCTGGAAGTGTTTGGTTGGAAGATGTTTCCCTGCAGGGAACCCTGTTTTTCTTAACTTTAGTTCCATTAATCATGTTATGATCATCAATCTATGCTCTCCGTTTTTCTGTTGTACGCCGCTCGGAGTTGGGCGGCATATAAGAAACACCAATAAATAAATAATAAATAAATATGAATGGAATAGAGACCATTTAAATAAAACAAATAAATTGGTCTGCCACCATGCTATTTTGGACCCAAGACATATCTTCCTAACCCTCCATTTGGATACACGGAATGGGTAAAAGTCAATTGCTTTGAAATGAAAAAAAAAATGCTGGGCTGTTTGAGAAAACATACTGTATATGCTGGTACTGCAGCAAATGTCTTAACGGGTAGGGTTTTGATTTGCTGCCGTGATGTGATGACCACAGAGAAATGTGCAAACATGATGATGTGTCATATATTACTTCCTCTAGGCCAGTGGCCCCCAACCTTTTGGGTACCAGGGACCAGTTCCATGGGAAAAGGGTTTTTTTGTAGACTGGAGGGGGTGTGGTTTTGCATGCTGCCTGCATCCCATGGATGGGGCTTCGCTTGTTTGCATGGTCTGGTTGCTGGCATGCCACAGACCGATGCCGATTCAAGGGCTGGGGGTTGGGGATCCCTGCCATAGGCTACTTAATAGAATAGAATAGAATAGAATAGTATAGAATTCTTTATTGGCCAAGTGTGATTGGACACAAGGAATTTGTCTTTGGTGCATATGCTATCAGTGTACATAAAAGAAAAGATACATTTGTCAAGAATCATGAGGTACAACACTTAATGATTGTCATAGGGTACAAATAAGCAATCAGGAAACAATCAATATTGATATAAATCATAAGGATACAAGCAACAAGTTACAATCATACAGTCATAAGTGGGAGGAGATGGGTGATAGGAACGATGAGAAGACTAATAGTAATAGTAATGCAGCCTTAGTGAATAGTTTGACAGTGGTGAGGGAATTATTTGTTTAGCAGAGTGATGGCATTCGGGGGGGGGAACTGTTCTTGTGTCTAGTTGTCTTGGTGTGTGCAGTGCTCTATAGCGTCGTTTTGAGGGTAGGAGTTGAAACAATTTATGTCCAGGATGCGAGGGGTCAGTAAATATTTTCACGGCCCTCTTTTTGACTCGTGCAGTATACAGGTCCTCAATGGAAGGCAGGTTGGTAGCAATTGTTTTTTCTGCAGTTCTGATTATCCTCTGAAGTCTGTGTCTGTCTTGTTGGGTTGCAGAACCGAACCAGACAGTTACAGAGGTGCCTTAAACTCATTATGAAATTTGGCAGCAGAGACAGGGAGTCATTAGCTTAGAAAATAAAGTTTGATGGGAACCATATTTCCAGTTGAAGCCACTTTCACTTTCAGGTGGAAGGAGACAAAGAAATTGAAAGGATTTCTCAATCAATTTCCCAATCAATGCTCCAGCAGCATTGATTCTTATACGGATATACTGTCCAATTCAAGAAGGTTTTCTGCTCTTGTCTCTTGAATAGATTGTGTCAAAATGATTAATATGCTTTGAGGGAACTTGTTAAAAAGTTGAAATGGGATGTTTTTATGTTGGCATGGACAAAAATAGCAAGAATCAAAGATCCAACATCTATAACCCAGCAGCAGCAACGGTACCCATAAAGGAGAGCCTGCTTCTTTCATGTTGCCAGAATTCATTGGGTAAGGCAAGGATAAATATTACAGCATGTCCACCCACATTACAATAGATTCAGGTAGTTCTCGACTTACAACGGTTTGTTTAGTAACCATTCGAAGTTACAACAGTACTGGAAAAAGTGACTTATGACCGTTTTTCACACTTACGACCATTGTGGCCCCATGAGCAAAATTCAGGCGCTTGGCAATTGATTCATATTTATGATAGTTGGTGTGTCCCAAGGTCATGTGATCATCTTTTGTGACCTTCTGACAAGCAAAGCCAATGGGGAAGTCAGATTGATTTAACAACCATGTTACTAACTTAACAACTGCAGTGATCCATTTAACAACTGTGGCAAAAAAAACTCACTTAGCAAATTGCAAGAGCACTCAGAGTTATATACCACTTCACATTGCTTTTACAGCCCTCTCTAGGCAGTTGACAGAGTTAGCCTATTGCCCCCAACAATCTGGGTCCTCATTTTACCCACCTCAGAAGGATGTCATAGGGTACAAATAAGCAATCAGGAAACAATCAATATTGATATAAATCGTAAGAATACAAGCAACAAGTTACAGTAATACAGTCATAAGTGGGAGGAGTCCACCTTGAGCCTGGTGAGACTCGAACTGCCGAATTGCAGGCAACCGGCAGTCAGCAGAAGTAGCCTGCAGTATTGCATTCTAACCACTACGCCACCATGGCTCATATCTCACTTAGCAACATAAATTTTGCACTCGTAGTTGCAAGTCAAGGACTACCTGTATATATATGAAAAAGGCGAATGATTTGTGTTAATAATAAAGTGTCTTGTCAAACAAATTCTTGTTGGAAACCCTTGTTTTTCCTTCACAGGAAAAAGGGGTATGTTTGAGGAAATGGATCTTATTGCCCAAAACATCGCATCTACAAAGGATAGGGCTAGAGGAGATCAACCCTGACTGCTCTTTAGAAGGCCAGACCCTGAAGATGAAACTCAAATACTTTGGCCACGTAATGAGAAGGAAGGACTCACTGGAGAAAGAGCCTAATGCTGGGAACGATTGAGGGCAAAAGAAGGGGACAACAGAGAATGAGGTGGCTGGATGGAGTCACCGAAGCAGTAGGCATGAGCTTAAATGGACTCCAGGGGATGGTAGAGGACAGGAAGGCCTGGAGGAACGTTGTCCATGGGGTCACGATGGTCGGACACAACTTCGCAACTAACTACAACAACAACATGAACGGCTCTATTTGAAGAAGAATGCTTTGGAATGCATCCACCCAGTATTGCAAATAGACATGTTTTGGAATGGAGCAAAATATTTTCACATATTCCAAAGAAGAAGAGTAAGCATTCCCCACCACCACCCAATTCTGCCTGGTTATATTATATTAAACAGATAGTCCTCGACTTAATGACTACAATGGAGCCCAAAATTTTCATTGCTAAGCAGGATAGTTGTTAAGTGAGTTGTGCTTCATTTTATGACCTTTTTTGCCACAGTTGTTCAGCAAATCACTGTGATTGTTAAGTGAACCATGCAGGTGTTAAGCAAACCTAGCTTTTCCCATCCACTTTGTGTGTCAGAAGACTGCTGGGATGCTTACAAATAATGATCACATGAATCCTGGACAGTACAACTATCACAAATACATGTCAGTTGCCAAGTACCCAAATTAAGATCATGTGACCATGATGATAACCACTTACAAAAGCTTTCTTGGGTAGGTCTGGGAGCCAAGAATACCCAAGGGAATCGTGTGTGTGTGTGTGTGTGTGTGTGTGTGTGTGTGTGTGTGTGTGTGTGTGTGTGTGTGTGTTCAACCATAATCCCTTCCAAGACTATTTAGAAACTTAAACTAAGATTTTCAAAATAACATTGTGAAATACCAAGGAGAAAAAAATATATCATGGAAAAACATTGAAGTAAAACCAGAGAAAATCTTATACCAAACATTGTTATTCCAATAGCTGGTGAACAAAATATATTTTTACAGGATAATTTGGGTATAGTAGGGAGTTCACTAAACATATTTTATTAACTGAATTAAATTTTGCAGATAATAATTTTCTCATTCTATCCATTTTTATACTTCAGAGGTTATAAAAAACCAACAGAGCACCTCTATATCTTCTGATAAAATTAATCTTTATATATTCAACCACAGCCAGCATATCTCATACCTTTGGTTTTAATCTGAAAAGAAATGCATTTGCTAAACAAACGATCTTTTGAACTGTCCACTGTTTTGAATTTCCCATGCAAAGGTCAAGATTTAGTTACTGGAAGTACAGAAATAATAAACACCTTCCACATCAGATGCTCTGCTGGTAATGCCAATATTCAGTGTCTGTTGATGAATATGGATTTTAGAAAGAACCCAAAGGATTCTGAAGAATGGATAAACATCCAGATACTTTTATAATGGGTTTGTTAAGAGAGCAAAGCCCCCCCCCCATTTAGATTATATTCTATGATTTGGGTAGGAGTATTTACAAAAATATGCAGCATATGTTACTTACCTTCTGTAATAAGAGAGACCCAGAATATTTTGTGACAATATAATACAAATCCTCACCAAAGGAGTCAGCCCAGGACTTCACTCTATGCAAAGGGAGGGAAAACACAACATAGTCACTAGTTATTTCCATGTCTCTATGAGTGTTCATGGGGTCAGGATGGCAGCTCCATCCTTGCAATCAAAGCTCATTCCTTTTTTACATGAATTTTAAAAGCTAAGAAGATGGCTGCAACCATGCAATCAAAGCCCTGCTGCATGTAAAAAGCGGGGTGGGGTTCTATTTTAAGGTTGTAGCCATCATCTTGACCTCTTTGATACCCCTGCAGATACTTTAGCATGCCATTCAGCCAATTAAGTAGGAATGACCAATATGGACATTCCAATATTGTAACTTGTCAGCTCCAGATGTTGAGAAACCACTCTAGTGAGACAAGCAATTTGGGGATGCTTCCTGATTGGATGTCTCATTGTCCCTCAGCCTACTTACTTGCCTTTGAGCCTAGTCTACCATTCCTTCTCTTCTCTCTTATCCCTACTGAGGTGGGACATATGATAAAAGAGAGAAGAACGGGACCAGGGGTGGTTCTGGAGTCTTTTGCTGCTGGTTTGCTCAGGGTTGTGCCGTGCGCACGCACGTGCGCCCACAGCAAGCAAAAAATAGCTTCTGCGCATGCACAGAAGCAAAAATTAGTTTCTGCGCATGCACAGAAGCAAAAATTAGCTTCTGCGCATGCACAGAAGCAAAATCCAAGATGGTGGCGCCCACAGAGACACCGACAGAACCGGCTCCGTGATGTCATCACCGAATTACTAATGGTTCTAAAGAACCGGTTAGAACCGGTAGGAACCCATCTCTGACCAGGACCATCAGTGTTCTGCTGTTCAACAGTGGGGCAGTAGTTGGCCTTGAAAGGACTGAGCCACATTGATTTGTACTTAGACTCTGTAAGATCGCAACTGAGGAGGACAAGAAGTTGTCTGAGTATATCAGTCACCATCCATCAACAAAGCTTTGCTACAATATGGTTGCAAACATTTATGAGAGTCCTAAATTGGTCTGTTTCATTAATTTAACACGGTTGCTGTTATGCATGTGTTCTTCACACCAGGGATAGCTAGCTGGTACAAATCTGGTTTGTGAGAGCTGACTAAAATTATTATACACATTTCAACTAAACTCTTGCACATGTTTTAGCTTCTCCAGGTAGGACAGAAATGAAAGTCCAGATTAAATTGTTTGCACAGTATTTACTCTGTGTGTGGTGAATTAATATCTTAACGCTAATTGTATTGGTTATCCTGAGACACGAGCACCTAATGAAGAATGTATCTTCTATTGATCGGTGTTAGTAGAACTTGGTGTGTACAACTGTGGTTTTATGGATGAAGATTTATTCTACATTTTATAAATACATGTGCCTATTTAATTCAATAGGACTCTAGACAGAAAATTATATACTACTCCAACTCAGCTTTAGACAGGGAAGCATGCAATGTGTTTAGAATTGCAGCTGGTGCCTCATAAATAGTAAAGCTTTTAACACTGTTTTAATTATCTGTGTACCATATAAGAACAAACATTCTCTCTAAACATTCTTGTTTTCACCATCTACACTTAAGATGAATATCAAACTAGATTTTCCTTACGTCTTCAGTTTTCTCCAGGGACATTTTTTCTTTGTTAAGCAATACCGCGGTGGTGCAGTGGTTAGCGTGCAGTAATGCAGGCTACTTCTGCTGACTGCCGGCTGCCTGCAATTTGTCAGTTCGAATCTCACCAGGCTCAAGGTTGACTCAGCCTTCCATCCTTCTGAGGTGGGTAAAATGAGGACCCAAATTGTTGGGGGCAATATGCTGAACTCTGTAAACCGCTTAGAGAGGGCTATAAAGCACTGTGAAGCGGTATATAAGTCTAAGTGCTATTGCTAATACCATTCATCTCAAAGAGAATTATTTTTTGTCAGTGTCACAACCTAACAGTGATGGCGAACCTTTTTTTCCTCGGGTGCCGAAATAGTGTGTGTGCGCGCTATCACACACACGTGCGTGCCCACACCCATAATTCAAAGCCCCCCACTCGCCCCACCCCCCTGCGCATGCGTGTGTGACCCCCCCACTCCCCCGTTTCATGACTTCCAGTGGGCCCGGTAGGCCCATTTTTCGCCCTCCCCAGGCTCCAGAGGCTTTCCTGGAGCTTGGGGAGGGCAAAAACGCTCCCCTCTGCCACCCCAGAGGCCCTCTGGAGGCTGAAATCACCCTCCCAGAGCCTCTGCGCGAGCCAAAAATCAGCTGGCGGGCATGCACATGCACGCTGGAGCTGAGCTAGGGCAAAGGCTCGTGTGCCGGCAGATATGGCTCCGCGTGCCACCTGTGGCACCCGTGCCATAGGTTCGCCATCACTGACCTAAAACCACCTAATTCCTCAAAAGTTTCACTCTAGTTTTAGTTAAATTACATTATTTAGAGCATGTTCTTGCTCTATTTGTGATATCAAGAAAGGAGAAAATTCAGTCCTAATTGATACCTTAGTGATTTAGTACTACATAATCCTGATCTAACTGGTTTTGTAGGGATTTACTATTTTTTTTAAATCAATCAGTGTGTGTGTGTGGGGGGGGGAAATAGCTCCTTTTAAAAAGATGTGCTGGTCCATAGTGATTAATTGCTTCAGTATTTTGCAGTTTGAAGAGCGAATCAGTCAAATTACTGTCAGAACCAGTTATGGTCTAATATAGATAATAACCCTGGTTCACACACATCCTTTCATCCCCAGCTTATGAATGAAACGATCTTATGTTGTCACCAAGCATACCAGTATAAAAATAGGATCTCACCACTTAAGCTGACCTTATTCAAGATATGCTTAATCTCTAACAGTTTGGCACCCTTTATCTTGGAGGCAAAGTCAGCTGCTCTGGGTGTGATTAGAGTGTGTTTTAAGAGTGTCGAGTGATGCAGGCAGGCACGTCTCCCTATGGTTTGTAGTCAGCTTCCATGAGTGCCATTTCTCCCCCAGTGTTTTCCTCACCATTATTTATTCATATTGATTACTATTTTTGAAATCAGCTGCTCTTCTGGCTGATAACAACACAGGAAAGGAAAGCAAGCTTTTATTTTATCTGATGAAGAAGAAGGGATATCCATGCACAATTCCACCTTAGATAATAATAATAATAATAATAATAATAATAATAATAATAATAATAATAATAATAATAATAATAATAATAATAATAATAATAATAATAATAATAATAATAATAATAATAATAATATAACAACAGCAGCAGCAGCAACAACAACAACAAGGAAGGGACCTTGGAGGTCTTCTAGTCCAACCCCCTGCTTAGGCAGGAAACCCTACACTACTTCAGACAAATGGTTATCCAACATCTTCTTAAAAACGTCCAGTGTTGGAGCATTCACAACTTCTGGAGGCAAGCTGTTCCACGGATTAATTGTTCTAACTGTCAGGAAATTTCTCCTTAGTTCTAAGTTACTTCTCTCCTTGTTTAGTTTCCACCCATTGCTTCTTGTTCTACCCTCAGGTGCTTTGGAGAATAGTTTGACTCCCTCTTCTTTGTGGCAACCTCTGAGATATTGGAACACTGTTATCATGTCTCCCCGACCCTTCTTTTCATTAAACTAGACATACCCAGTTCCTGCAACCGTTCTTCATATGTTTTAGCCTCCAGTCCCCTAATCATCTTTGTTGCTCTTCTCTGCACTCTTACTAGAGTCTCAACATCCTTTTTACATCGTGGTGACCAAAACTGAATGCAGTATTCCAAGTGTGGCCTTACCAAGGCATTATAAAGTGGTATTAACACTTAGCGTGATCTTGATTCTATCTTATCTGAAAACAACCACTCTTCCACTATTTTATTTGGAAAAAAAGAAAGGGCAATTTAGCACTACTTGGCTTTAAAAGTACAGTGATCTGAAATGGCATCAAGTTGTGTCTTTTACCTTTTTTCTGCAAGGTCACTCAACTTCATAAAGACCTTGGGCAGTGTGTAACATTAAAAACAGTAAAATCAATAAAACAAAGAAAAGAACAACGTATGTCCAGAAGGAAAAAAGTTCAAACTAACATACAAAACCTCATTTTGTAGGCCATCACCCATCCCTACCCAAGGCCTGACGTTTTCAAAGACTTTTTAAATATCTTCAGAACACAAGCCATAAGGAATTTGGGGGGAGGGATTCTGTTCCAGATCTCTTGCCTCACTTTCCCTCATTGCAGTATCTTGAATGTGGCAGATGTTGAATTGAACTTGTATTGCTTGTTTGCCAGTTTTCCTGTGTTGTTCGGTTTCAATCATCCTGAACTTAGAGACTGGTTGCCCAACAGCTACACTTTCAAGACATTTACTCTTCAGGACTTATCTAGCTACATACACTCACCCCATTCCTAAGAGGTCGGTAAGGGGCATGCATAAGCGCACAGGCGCCTACCGTTCCTGTCCTAATGTACCCATATAGTTAGGGTGGGACCTGTCTTCCTCCTCTCTAGACCTCTTCTGTAGAAAGTAAGAAAGATGACCTTGATGAGGATAAGAAAAGGTCGTTACCTAGACAAAGGGAACTAAAACATTTTTAAGTCCAGAATGTCCAGATAACATTTAGAAGTGGCTCACACAGATACAAGGAGGAGGAGGAGGAGGAGGAGGAGGAGGAGGAGGAGGAGGAGGAGGAGGAGGAGGAGGAGGAGGAGGAATTGGCGTACATGGTACAAATAACCAGCAGACTTGTAAGATTATGTTATTTTAGATAATCTCAGTAAAAGTAGTTTTAGCATTCCTGTGGAGCTGATTTCCTGGTGGGGTCTGTCTATCGGGGCTGACATATTTCTACCCCAATATCTTCCTACCTTTTCTTTATTTTTCTTTATTTTAACTGGGGAGCTACCCAAAGAGATGTGGGAGGAAGGGCAGACAAGCCACCCTATAGAAATCAAACACGGTCTGAAGTGAGGCCCACTCTATTCTTGCTGTGGTGCCCTGATTGTTGGATGTGAAAACCTTGCCTATCATAAGTGGTACATCCACCAATCAGGATGCACTTTTGAGCCATGACTTGGAGAAAGCACAGTAAAGGCAAAATAAGAGCTGAGAATGGGGACAGCAATTTCATGCTGCCTCAAAAATAGGCGAAAAGCACCTAAACTTAATCATAAGAAAAGAACCGTTACTTTCCCCATTTTCTTTCTGTTGTTACCAGCAGGACTCATGGATTTCAGCCAATCAGAATTCTAGTCTCAATGGAGACATTTACGACACCCATATGAGCAGGTATAGAAAATTTAGGAAGCAATGGGAAAGCTTGTGCAGTTCCATTTGCTTGTCCAGATTTTCACATTTTTCAGAGAAAAGGATGGAGAGGTATAGATTCAATAGGCAAAATCTACGTCATGTGATTTGTGCTGCAAATTTGCAATCCTTGATATAACAGGTTGCTTGAATGCTTTGACTTGATTGAGATTTAAATGGCCTAATGGCATAGCAGGATGCCGGCTAAATTTTTCCAGGCTTCATAAGATTTTTAAACCCTTATTCTTCTTAAGAATTTATTCTTGGAAGCTATCCTTCATTTTTAATAAATCCCATAATATTTCACACCTAATTGTTCCTGTCTTCCTGAAACATCCACTAGCACCACACATATATTTAAAAATATTGTTTTTCTTATAAGATCAGTTTGATATGTGCTGCAGGTTTCTGATCTAATTATCACAAAATAAGGAAGTTGTATTTATTATTTTTCATCCATTTCAACTCCTCTTCAAATGCCCCCACTCATCAACCCCATTGATGTTGTCAGCCCCCCTTCCCCTGTCCTATGAGTGACCTGCATTTTTCAATTAATAGTTGGAAGAGAGGCTCCTTAGCAGGGGTGGATTCTGGATCGTTTTGCTGCTGGTTTGCTCAGGGTTGCGCCGGGCGCGTGCGATCACTTTGTGCGTGCATGTGCCCCCGCAGCAATAAAAAAATAGCTTTTGCGCATGCACAGAAGCAAAAATTAGCTTCTGCACATGCGCAGAAGCAAAATCCAATATGACGGCACCCAAGGACCGGCACCGACAGAACCAGATCCGTGATGTCAGCGCCGATTTACTAACGGTTCTAAAGAACCGGTTAGAACTGGTCCTTAGACATGCTAGCCCTTCCTATTTATGCTTGTAAACTGTGAGATAACAAACTTCCAGCAATAACACCGATCAGATAATTATTTCCCTCCTTTGTCATAGCAGGCACTCAGGGCTTGTTAGACACTTAATCCCCATTAATATCTAACTTTCATTTGCTAATGCCTAAACCAAGCAACTCTGGGGGTAGAAGGGAGGAAAGAGAAATTGCAGGGCTATGAAACTTGACCAGCAAAGCCAACTGGTTTGTGAGTGCAATTCCGGAGTCTGTCCTTGCTGCTCAGTTCAGCTTAGTGTGATTTATTGGAGGAGGGACCTTTAGAAATAACAGAGATGGAAGGGACTTTGGAGGTCTTCTAGTCCAACCCCCTGCTTAGGCAGGAAACCCTACACCACTTCAGACAAATGGTTATCCAACATCTTCTTAAAAACGTCCAATGTTGGAGCACCCACAACTTCTGGAGGCAAGTTGTTCCACTGATTAATTGTTCTAACCGTCAGGAAATTTCTCTTTAGTTCTAGGTTGCTTCTCTCCTTGATTAGTTTCTACCCATTGCTTCTTGTTCTACCCTCAGGTGCTTTGGAGAATAGTTTGACTCCCTCTTCTTTCTGGCAACCCCTGGAACACTGCTGTCATGTCTCCCATGATCCTTCTTTTCATTAAACTAGACATACCCAGTTCCTGCAACCGTTCTTCATATCTTTTAGCCTCCAGTCCCCTCTGTGTTTTCAATCTTGGCCATTTGAACATATGAGGATTACAAGTGATCAAGTTTGGGAAACACCACTATAACTTATTAATGGGGATAATTTAAATAAACATGACACTGTGTGCTTCGGTCTCTGTATCTCTTTTAATGTTTTCATCCTGTAAATTCTAAATCAATTGGCAGCACAAGAATTTCAGTTAGTTTCAGTTTGCCTGTCGAAAGCCCTCAGAAAGTGCACAGAGGGAAAATGCAAGTCCTAGGCCGCAAAAAAATTGCCTACCTTTGCACCAAGAATAAAGAGAATCAGAAGGTGAGCTGAAAGGATATAGGTGTGGGAAGGATGTGATCCTTTTTCTTCTTATAAGGCCATTATTTTTTGTAGACAATTATCTACTTATTAAAAAGAAGAAGAAACGGGCCTAAGTGTCATCAGGCTGTTGGATGTGAGGGCCCATCTGCAGGAACAATGGAGGATGGGGGGGGGGGGGAGGAAAGGATGACATATATGGAATGACATCATGATGAAATCAACATTGCACAGTTGTGTGGTCAACTCTGCGCCTTGTATATTTGTATGCACATTGCACCCAAAGATGACAGGGACAGAATTTGCCTCACAACAATGCAATGATGATTTAATCATGTCATGCCACACTAATTATGCTGCAATCACTATTGCAATTCCAACATTTTCAGTTTTTTTAAAAAAAAATCAAGGTTTTTTTTTATTTTGGGAAATATGACTTTTATTGCTATTGATCCAATGAGCTACCTGTGACTGCCTTTCTTATTTATTTATTAATTTTTTATCCCTCCTTTATTGTTTCACAAGTAACCCAAGGCAACAAACCTACATAATGTTCCTCCTCTTTTTTCCCCCACAACAACAACCCTATGAGGTGTGTTGGATTGAGACAGAATGAGTGGCCCAAAGCCCTAGTATCCCTTTTTAGTGATATCTATCCATATTTGAGTCTGACAAAAACTATACTTCCATACCAGTCGCTGCCACCGACTTTCCTCCAAGGCGAAGGGTAACAAATTCCAAGACATTTCTGCAAAGTTTGAAGCTGTTTCTAAGAATACTTTAACACAGGTACAACCATAGGCAGCATAAGCCTGTATCACTCATGGGTTGGTGGTAAGATGAAGAGAACTTCATGGTAACTTGACAGAATGGAAGGAAGACAAGATGACTGGGAGCTCTGTTATCAGAGGCCTCATGAGGAAGAAGCTACATAAACAGATCCAAAGCCCAGGAGACAAATAAAGAGGAAAACAGAAAGATAGACAGCCCTAATGACAAGAGGCAGCAGCTGAGAAAACCGCTGAGAGAAAGGCATTTATTTCCTTCCCTCAGACTGGTGTGTGGGGAAAGTTCTTTTTAAGCCATTGCCCACAATTGAAGTAAAGATTCAGAAGAAGAGAAGAATCCAGCCAGGAAAAAAACAAAGAGAAAAGAAGAAGAAAAAATAAATGCTTTGACAGAACAGACCTAGAAAGCATACACCTCAAAAAGATGCAAAACCCTCATCAATTTCAGTGCTTTGGGTCTAAATAGCCTATCTCAACCTGGTTATTGGTGCTTCAAAAATAGACCCCTGGCTATCAATTTGTGTTGTGGTTAGTTCTAAGCAGGGACATGGTTTTGCCCAAATTTACTTAAATCATGATTTGCCCAAAGTATGTATAACTTCTCCCCCGATTCATACCTAACATTTTAACTCAGCTTGTGACTATAGGTTGAATATGGGGGTCTATACAGTATGTGCTTCCTTTAATTCTCCTCATCTTACTAGACTTAATTTTCTTCCTATGCTATTTTACATAGTTTAGCAATTCTATACAAGCCAGACAAATGTGCAGGGTTTTTTTTCTTGAGTTGGTCGAGCTTGCAACCTTCAAAATGCAAACCGACAGAGAAGCTTGTGCCAGCTGTTCTTCAACTAAAACGATGGTTTTAATAAGATATGAATAATTGTGAATAAAATGTTTGCATCAACTCTAATGGCCATTTTGAGATGGGGCAGAAAACAAGTCGAAAGGGGATTGAGAAGTCCCACCCATGTTCAAGGAGTGAAAATGTATGTATAGGGAAGAAATCCTGATATAAAAGATGGCTTTTATATTATACAACATGAAATGTGGGCGTTGAGCAAAAGGGCTGGTTAGGAGATGGGGTATAAAATAGCAGCGCTGAGAGATTTTAAAGGGTGAAGAGCTAGATAGCATAAATAATAGAAACATTAAAAAAAATGTAGGCCACTTACGTTTCAAATGGTATTTTCATTTGGGGCCTTGAGAAGGGCAGAAGGAAGCTGAATGAGAAGAAAAGCCACAGGAGCATCCTCTGTGTCCAAATTATCGGCAGCAAAATCAGTTGCATAGACAGAATGTTTACCCCATCTCTTTCCTTTTAAGTTGTTCCTGGCTCCAGAAAATGACTCTCCAACATCATGGTTTGCTGCGATGAAGCTTGAATCAGGGTAGATCTAGAAGCATCTAACCCTTCATGCTGTTATCCTTGTGTCTCTTCTCTTTCCTCTTTTCAGATGGGCAACAGCTTCCTGAGAGGACCCCTAGAACCTTCTGGGTTGGATCAGAATCTCAAGAAATACCTCTGCTCCATAGCTATGAAGGGTATCAAAGAGAGGCTAGTATCCATGCCCTGTAGAAATGGCAGACTAGAAGGGGAACTCCGTAAACAGCAAAAGCACAGGATATACATAATCCATTGCCGGCCTTTTAATCCCCTCATATACCAGAAGCAGCTGCAGATTTAAGGAACTGGGCTGAGATAAAATCAGCCAGGATTACTCTAATTTCTGGAGACACGATGCATCAATCTGTCCTTTCAGAGCCCAGAACTAGCCAACTTTAAGTCTTTTTTTTTGAAGCAGCATGGCATCACAATTTCACAACTTTAAACAAACCTCCTGACTTTTGATCCCTCCAAAGAATCCTTAGCTCCCAATTTCATGGAAGGTTTTGTCTTGTCTTCACCTACCGGTACTATATTCCCTGCTCTGCTCTTTGAGTCCAGTTTATTTCTTGGCTTCTAGTGTTTTCCCATCACCATGAAAATATGAAATATATTGAACCCCAAATCCTATTACCCAGGACAGTCTGATTAAAAGAGAGAATTTAGGTCAGGCACACAGTATTGATCATTATCCTGACATTTTGTATTATATGGTTTTCTGCTGCATTGTTTGCTGCTTTGGGTTCCCCTCAGGAAAAAAATCCAGTGAACTGTAAACTATGAAAACAGACACATTAATGCAAAAAGCATGAGAAACAGGGTGATATTATAATTTTAATTAGTTTAGAAGCAAGAGGGAATTAGCACATGCAATGACCCTCTACCACTAGACTTGTAAAATTACTGGACATTCTGGGGATGTGTGAAAACAACCGATCTGTCACACAGGGTGGAAATGGGAGCAAGATACGATCCTCAAAACTACCAACTCTGAGCTACAAAACCTCAAAGACAGCAAAGACATATGGCAAACTGTAGCTTTTTGCTGCCATCCAATGCTCATCCAGATTGATGCAGCCCACATCATAGTTGCTCTCTCTCTTCAAAGACATTGACAATCCAGAATATTTCTGTAAGATTCATTGTTCACTGTATCTGTGAGAGCATTCAGAGGCTAGTCAAGAACTGAATGGAATTGACCAATTCACCTGCTCACACAGTACAAAAGGCTGGACCAAGCTTCCTCTGCTGAGATTGATGGCTGAGTGTCTCTGATCCAGAAAATATGAGGGCAGAATCTAATGAAAGTATTCTGAAGTGAGAAACTATAACAGTACAGTATGTGGGAATGACCTTGGGAGACAGAAGAAAAATCTGCAGCCTAGACAACAGTCTGATAAGTGAAATTTGAGCCCAAAGGAGGAAGGATGGCAAAAGCATCTCAGAAGAGATTCTCTATAGCAGGGGTGTCAAACTCACATTGTCACGGCGGTATTATGTGATGTATCCCCTTCGCTATTTGATTATCAACTCTTAGAGACCGCATAGATAGAAGTTCTCCAGGAAAAATTGCCTCTACCTTGACCCTTTAGGTCTTCCAACCATACAGCCTCTGCCATTGTATTGAAGCCATGCACGTTCCTGCTAGTTAGTTAGTTAGTTAGTTAGTTAGTTAGTTAGTTAGTTAGTTAGTTAGTTAGTTAGTTAGTTAGTTAGTTAGTTAGTTAGTTAGTTAGTTTCTTCTTTCTTTCTTTCTTTCTTTCTTTCTTTCTTTCTTTCTTTCTTTCTTTCTTTCTTTCTTTCTTTCTTTCTTATCAATCAATCAATCAAATTTCTATGGTCACCCAACTCACCTATTCTGGGCTGCTTACAACATTAAAAACCACAATATAAGAACCATATCGCCTTTTCTGTCTTTCCACGTTTCTCAGCATTATGGACTCATTTTTCCCCCCTGTGCTCCTTGATTTTTTTATTATTAGAGCTTGTGAATCATTTGCATTTTCAGCTATCAAAGTAGCGTCATAAACATAGCACAGGTTCTTGATTATTTAAAACCACTCTCATATTCCATTCCAGCCTCCCAGAAAATATACTCAACATACAGGTTGAATAAATAATGAGAGAGCAGACAAGTGTTGTCTCATTTCTTTGCCAACGAGAGGCAGTCTGTTTTGCCATATTTCATCTAGACTGTGACTTTATTTCCAATGTACAGGTTTCGCATGAAGACATTAACATGTTCTGGGATTCCCGTTTTCCTAAGAACATTCTACCACTTGACATGTCTGGCACAATCAAAACCCTAATCAACGACTCACATTTTACTATTTTGCCTCCTATTTTGCAAAAAAATAATAATTTAAAAATTCAGTAATGCAATCTGGGGGTGTTTTGGTGTATGCAAAAATGGGGTGGGGTTGGGGGCATATGCAGACTGGGAGTGTTGAGTTACTCATCTAGGTTTAGCGTGATGTTTGAACATCCTTTGTGCAGGGTTACAAATAGATGGATGCATGTGCTCTTCCACAACAGTGAAAATTGTTATTCTGTGCCATCTTTTCATGTGGCACAAAAGACAGGATCCGTTTTGCTCTCTGCCCTGTTTTTTCATGCAAGCTCATTTACAGTGAAGAGGAACATTAATTTTAAAAAATGGTGTGCACCAGTTGCCCTGCTTTGTACTTTGAAAAGTGTCTGAAAGGCTGAATGCAGAAGAAAGGAATCCCAGCAGGAGGCTGAGTTAGTGGGAAGCATCCAGGGAGTCAGGGAGTCATCAGCTTGAAAGCCTTCTAATTTCGTGTCCTCATCCGTCTTTTGCAAGGGAGAAAGAAAAGTCATGTTAATGAGATGTGAGTACCAAAGAAATTGAAAGCCTATGCACAATGGAGAAAATACAAAGGGATTCAAAGTGGGCCTTTCTAAATATCTATGAATTATCTGTCTGAATACTAATCTGAATAACAGCAGAGGTATTTCTAAATGTGATCCTCCGGCTTGAAGTAACTCCTAAAGCAGTGATGGCGAACCTATGGCACGCGTGCCACAGGTGGCACGCGGAGCCATATCTGCCGGCACGTGAGCCGTTGCCCTAGCTCAGCTCCAGCACACATGTGCGCGCCGGCCAGCTGATTTTTGGCTGGCGTGGAGGCTCTGGGAGGGCATTTTAGGTTTCCAGAGGGCCTCCGGGGGGCATTTTCATCCTCCCCAGGCTCCAGGGAAGCCACTGGAGCCTGGGGAGGGCGAAAAATGGGCCTACCGGGCTCACCAGAAGTCAGGAAACAGGCCGTTTCTGGCCTCCAGAGGGCCTCTGCTGGGGCAGGGGAGGCGGTTTTTGCCTTCCCTAGGCATTGAATTATGGGTGTGGGCATTCGCACGTGCGTGATAGTGCACGCACACGCGCTTTCGGCACCCGAGGGAAAAAAGGTTCGCCATCACTGTCCTAAAGTCTCCTCCCAAAGGATCAGGGAGGCATATTTTTAAACCAGTAGTTCTCACCATTTTCTTCACCACGGACCCCTGTTAAATACCTTTTGTGGCCACAGACCATGGCCACGGACCAGGGGTGGGTTCTGGTTTTCTTCACTGCCTGTTCGCTCCTTGATGTGCCGCGTGGGCACGGGCGCATGCACAGTGCCAAAAAACCAGCTTCTGCGCATGTGCAGAAGCAAAAAACAAGATGGCGGTGCCAAGAGAGCCAGTTTGGGGGCGTGGCAGGCCTGGGTTGCTGCCGGTTCCAGCGACCCAGGCCACCAAGTTACTACCGGTTCCATAGAACCGGTCAGAACCGGGAGGAACCCACCTCTGCCACAGACCCTCAAGATTTAACTCAAGATTTAAATAGTAATATTTTTTTCAAGTTTTCATGGACCCCTTGATGACATTGCGGCCCCAAGTGGTCCGTGCACCACAGGTTGAGAACCACTGCCCTATTGTCCTAAGGGAGTAATTGCCAAATCTGATATTATTATTATTATTATTATTATTATTATTATTATTATTATTATTATTATTATTATTATTATTATTGTTGTTGTTGTTGTTGTTGTTGTTGTTGTTGTTGTTGTTGTTGTTGTTTAAAAAAAACATTTGAAATGTAACCTTTTAGGCCAGTCATCCACATATGCATATCAGGAAAGCTGCTTTGGCTATAGTTGTCTGATCCACAATTTGCATCACAAAAGATATGGAAATATTGCGTAAAATAGCTGGAAAGGACACAATTTTCTGCCATTTCTGCCATGGGTGGAATGGAAGAGTAGCCAATTTTATGGTGCATCGACAGCAAAACACACCAAGTGACAATAACAAGGTTCTGTTAATCTATTGTGTGATTAGATAAACCACAGTACACAGTATATAAATTGGAATGACTAGATTCCTAAACATACAGCTAAACAAACGGCTCTGTGGCTTAGCGTGTTGGGCGTTTTATCTACTTGACCCAACAACTTGGGTCAAGTAGATAAAATAACCTCTTCTGCAGCTGCAATAGCAGCAGATTTAATCCCATACTTAAAACTGCAGAATACTGTATGCAAAGATGTAACCAATTGCTTAACAGAGGTAAACTGAAATATGTGAGGGAAATATTGTGCTAACACTAGTTAGAATTTCATCTCATCTCATCTCATCTCCTCCTTTCATTTCATTATTTCATGCCATGAGTGATATTTGCTAAAGAAATTAAATGCTATGGTAAAAAACCTGCATCTCTAAATTTTCTTCCTTGCTTGCCTTACTCTTGAAAGAAGCTATTGTACTACCCCATTCAGTTAACTAATGAAGGAATGCTCTAGATCCAACCATTACCATCACCATCTTTTGCAGGCCAAGAAAACTTTTCCTATAGCTGCTCTCTCCCTATGGAATACGCTTCTCTGTAAAATTTGTACAGCTCAAGGTTTCTGGTTTTTGTACAATGGAACCCAGATCAGAACTACCACTTCATGTGATCTCAACATTACACTCCTGTTGATGCAGACCAGGACTGCATTGGCTCCTTTGACAGCTGCAACAGACTATGGGTTCATGCTTAATATGTGATCTACTAAGACACCCAGGTCCTTCTCACAATCACTACTGCCAAGTCATGTTAAAAAAAAAACACCCATCAATTTTAAACACTGGATTTCTCTCTCTCTCATTTTGCCTCAAAGGAAATGTCAATTTATTATCAGCGCTATCATATTCATTCTCTCTACATCAAGGTATTCACCAATCAACACATTTCTAAAGAACTACAATACTTTAATTTTCTTATCTTCGCTGATTTTATTTTTAATCAATTTACAAATAGGATGTCAACTCGCAAAGCATCCCTGGCCTGCTCTAGGGAGGGGGGGGGAGCTGATGGAGCAACACGGCAGCCACAACCAAAAGCACACTCCACGCAAACCTTTTTCAAGGCTGTATTCCAGGCTACCAGCAACAGCCAGAGGGGCATGATCTCTACAGCTCACAAAAGTGCTCCGTTGGAGAATGTGATTTATGACACACCCTGGGAGGAGGGGTGAAACAGGGTCATAATTGGGCCATAGATTACGTGCGGCAGAGCTGGCTTCGCTTGGGTATGTGCGACATGTTGCTCCTAATAAATAACTGGATTTCTTTTGAAACTTGGCTCGAGACTCATGGTTTAATTAGGGCATCCGTCTGAACCCTGACAGAGGAATGTTTTTCTCCTAATTGGGCATCAAGTCTCTATAGCATGGTATAACTGTTAGTTATACTATATTATAGTATAACTGGCTTGCTTAAAGTTAGTATAACTGGCTTGCTTCTTAACTCTTGTTCCTACTTTTTAGAATAACCTTCGTTGCAAAACTCTTTAAACCAGAGATTGGCAAATATTCAGTGAAGCATAAATTAGTTTATTGATCAATGCTGGAGACCTATATAAATAACCCTAAAGATAAATGGGGGTTATAGCATCTCCCTATAAACTCATCCAAATTAGAATATATAATTTATTTGACTTTGATTCATTGATTGGGGTTACAGGATATGCATTGAGTGTGCAGTAATAGTGTGTTAAGGGTGAGGTAATGGGATTCAAATAGAACAGTATCCTTAAGTTCAGAAAACCTATGTCTGAAACCACTACCTATTCCTAGTTGCTATCAGAAATCTGGAGTTCTCAGTGCCCTGAGTTCATATTCTATTGACCTTATTAGCTTTCTTGTAGTTAGCACTTTTACATCTGAATGTTCCTATTGTCAAGCTAAGTCAATGGATTGCTTTCCTTGGGAAGATATATCCGGGTGAGAGACTTTTTCCCAGAATTTTCCTTCACTCCTTCAGACAGGAGTGCAGATCCCTCAAGAGAAGGAGAAGTTTCCCTATACGTCCCCATGGCACCATCACCCATACGCATTCTCAGCAGATTTCCTTATGAGCCGAGATGGTGCAGTGGTTAAATGCAGCACTGCAGGCTACTGCTAGTTCAGCAGTTCAGCTGTTCAAATCTCACCGGCTCAAGGTTGACTCAGCCTTCCATCCTTCTGAGGTCGGTAAAATGAGGACCCAGATTGTTGGGGGCAATATGCTGAACTCTGTAAACCGCTTAGAGAGGGCTGTAAAGCACTATGAAGCGGTATATAAGTCTAAGTGCTATTGCTATTGCTATTATGCTGCTTTCATTGGATAATGACATATTTTTACTTCAATAACCCAAAAAAACAAACTTTCACACTTAACCATGGTAATCCCAGACTTAAAATTGTATGTGAATTTTGTTGCTTTAATGCAATATTCCAGTCAACATAAATGTTGGCACATTCAGATAAATTGGAGATAGGCTCGAGCACAGTGAACAAATCAAGATAAACTTATCCTAAGATTTTAGTGTTCTTAAACTCTAAACTGTACCTACTTTTCATTTTTATTGTTTTCTGGTTAAAAATGTGCTTTTCACCCACTTTATGAAACAATGCATGTGAACTAATTTCTACTGGCAGATGTTTCTCCCTACTACAAACTAAATTTCGATTTGTTCAAGTAGTCCAGGGTAAAATGGTGCATAGAAACATCTCCCATCATTACGTAAATTAAAATAGAGCATAGGATTCTGGTGTTTTCCTCCCCATATTTCTGTTGTACAATTCTCATCTTTGTAGTTCAGATCAAAAGCAAGAAATTATTAATATAAACAATAACAATCCAGCATATGGGAGGGGGTTAAAAATGTATAGGTAGTCTTGACTTATCAGCATAATGCAGCCCCCCTGTTACAGTTGCAAGTCATGAGGGTCATTAAGCAGTGATCATGTGATCTCCTTGCTTAATGACCCCCCACTCCTGCTCTTTCCCAGTGGTTGTTAAACAACTGTGTGGGTTGTTAAGTGGAGCACAAGCTGTCTCAAGAATGGGGGAGGCCATGGGGGGCCTAGCACAGGCCCAGCCCACCTGCCCCAGGCCTCCCAATACTTCCTCACCTTGAGGCACCCCATGCTCTTTTAGGGTCCTCACAAACTTGGGGAAGCAATAAGACAGAAACTTGTTCCATGCACAATTAGCTACCTTGATGTCAGCTTAACTTTAAAAAAAAATCCCTCACATGATAGATTGATGTTAAGGCCAGAAAAAGTAACTTATCCAAGCAGATTGGTCTGAATGTAATGTATACTAAGAAATCGATGGCAAGGGAGACTCAAAATGGCAACTTGTTGGAGATGAAGGAGAAATTGTTTCACGTTTTTTCTTTCCTGACTAGAAAAAACCCATTCATCATTATTATTAACTGTCAGAAACTTGGCAGAAGAGCCATTTTCTTCTGAGGAGCGATAAGGCTGAGCCAAGACTTTAAAATCCTCAAGATTATACTTTTCTCTGAAAACCATTCATGGCTTTACAGTACTTAGTGACCAATGAGAGCAGCCAATCTGAATTTTCAGGATTTAATTAAAGCTTAGTTCACTGAATAATCTTACTTTTTCCTTATATCTGCTTTAAATTTCTGAACTTTTCTCTTTAATTCAGGAATTTAAGAGTTTAGACTTTCATGATTCAAGAGAATAGCCTTTTCTGATTCTGTTTACTTTTTCCTTTATTACTGATCAATTGTTTAATTATTTTTAACAGTTTCAGAACTACAAACTTCTAAGAGGGATAAGGATAGTTACAAATTATATCTGGCCAGCACTGCAAGATTTATTTTTTTTTAGCAGATAGCGTAGCTTTGATTTGATTTGCTATTTATCTTTTTTTCCTGAGAAACCCAAAAAGAAGCTTGGATAGAAAAGAAAGTGGACATTTTATATAGTTATACAAATAAGGATCTTACCAATCGCAAAACAGTTTATTTTAATTATTATCTATTTGTATTATGAAAGCTGGCTGGGTGACTTTGGGTCAGCCACTTTCTCTCCGCCCAAATCACCTCACAGGATATGTTCGCTGCTTTGAATTGTTTGTAAAAATAATAAGATGGGATACAAATAAATAATGTATAAAAATAATAAATGTGAGGTAATAAATAATAAATTTTAGTTCATTGTCTTGGAACCAGCTTGGTTGAATTTGCATGTCATCTGTTAAATTTTCTTTTCTTATGAATGTATCAGATTATTTTTTTGTAAGCACAAGAGGGAGCTCTAATATAATGAATGTCTACTCAAGGTTTTCCACTTTGAAGTGAAGATATGAGATAGTTAATACTGTATTATAGTTATTATTTTTTTCTCTTCATTTGTTATATATTTCACTATAAGAGCATATAACAGTTCTGATGCCTGATTCAGGTGCCTGTTTTCCAATATTGTTTTAGGGAAGTTCGCAGTAGAAGTACTAGTCACCTGAAGTATGAGCCTGAAGTATGAGTAATATCCTGGAGTTACACATTAGCATTATCAATTACACAGAACGAGGTGTATGACAAGGTGATACAATATCACCTAGCCTCTTCTCACCCTGCATTAAAGAAGTATTTCGCAGATTAGGCTGGGCAAAGATGAAATAAAAATCAATGGCGCCTCTTTAAATCACTTAAGATTTGCAGATGACATTGTTCTCTTCTCACAAGACCCAGAAGAGTTACATAGATACATACAAAACTACACAAAACAGGAGAACCATTTGGCTTAAAAATAAAACTGAAAAAGAACCAAGTTATGTTTAATAAATTCACCAAAGAAAGAAATATATATATATACCTGGAGAAGAACTAGATGTGGTAGACCACTACATATACCTTGGCCAACGAAAAATATACTGTTATTAATTTCTATGTTATTTTTGCCATACTGTAGAAACTAATAATTTTTCTTTTATTTCCATAGCCACTTTTCCTGTCAAGATGTTAATCCTCATCTGCATCTAAAATATTTTATGGTACATTTTATGGAGATGTTGTTGGAGACCAATTATCCAAGTTGGGGTTCAAGCAGAGAATTAGTTCAGACTCGCTACATAAAACCCAAGAGAGCACCTGAATGCCTTTGCGCCTTATCTTATAATACAGGAATCTTGGGAGATTCCTGTATTATAGGCAGAGACAATAAAGTAACTAGTTTGAACTCTACACGTGTCGGTCTGGTTGTTCTCACTTGACAGATATATGATGCTTGACATAAAAAACAGAAATTTACGTATGAAGATATGTTGCCATCAATCATTAGCAATACATCTATATTATGTACATTTCAATCTGACATTGAGATCACTATATGGATAATCTTCCCTAGAGAGGGCAAGAATTTGTAAATCTTGCTATGGAATATAACAACTCATATACTGGTTCATTTTGCAAATTTGCAGCACAATAAATCTGATAAAGTTTAAGCCTCAATGTACTCCAGAACTAATTTTTTATTTGATGTAAGACTATCATTTCTAATCTTTGGAAATACATTATGCAATATTTGTTATAGATATAATACTTTCCTCCCAAGGCAGCTAAACTTATTTCCTTTTACGCAAAGAATGTTCTGTGTTCTATCTATACAGAGATTAGGAAAATGAAGATAAGGGATTTTAATTTTGGAAGCTGCCCATAAATATAGATAAAAAAAGACTGGAATTTGTTCAGAGGCAGGCAACAAAGTTGATTATTACAAGTATGTCTTTGAGAACAGACGATGAAGCAGGTTGTTTCCTAAATAAACAAAAATAGGAAGGAACTGCTGATGGCATTCAAATTGACTTCTCAGAATCCTTAGAATAATCTTTCTTTGGAGAAATTTGGCAGAGGCAATATGGCCACTATCCAGGATCCTGTAAGAGTGAATTTTCTGCATGGGCACACATTAAGACCAAATAACCTTGGAGTTCTTAAATTGAAAAATCTAGGCTGTAGAAAAAATTAGATTGTATGGGTTGTTGTAAAAATATTACATTTATTTAGTTTTGTTTTTGGATTATTCCAAATAAACTAAACCGAATAAACTAAAATGTGTAAATAAATAAATAAAAGCTACTTTACAGTCAGATTTATTCATGAAACCATAATTTAATGGGATCACTGTTGGGTCTTTCCTGTCTTCTAACAATTCTCTAAAATTGGTGCTTGCTGATAGAATTGATCAATGGCAAGAATCATCTGATTTATAATTTAAAGTCTAATAATTTAAACTTTCCCAAGATAAGATGATTCAGCAATGGCAGGCAATCTATGGCTCTGTCCTTTCTGTGAATTTTCTATTCCTAATCATTTCAGCCAACAATTTCATGGGAAGTTGATAGTAATTAGTTAATTGAGACTTAATGACAATATTTATCAATATATATGTAGACTGCCTAGGGAGGTGGTAGATTCTCAGTTGGAGGTTTTTAAACATTGCCAACGTTGAGATTTAATTCAGGGTCTCATTTCTCAGAATGAAATATATTAGAAAGAGATCATATATTCCATTTGCTCAAGTATTAAAAATCATGTGGCTCAGTGTGGTGACCCTCTTACCTTCAGAGTTCTTTTGGTTTTGCAAACCAAATTTGCTTCCTTGCAAATTTGCAAAAAAATAAATAAATCCAAGTTACACACGAACTTGCTCTTCCTGAGACCATCATCTGAGAGTTATCTTTAAACACCACATTACGATTTCTACTAGGTTACAGACCCCCAGACTATGACATCGAACATGCGAATAAGTTAACTTCACTTCTAACGTGGACAGCCTCCGGCTCATACCCTCTCATCTTTCTTGGTGACCTAAATCTACCTCTTATCAAATGGTCCCTTAATGAATGTACAACAGAACCTATACATTCAACCCTGTACAATGCTGTAACTGATCTGGGACTGGATCAACTAGTAATCAACAACACTAGACTCAACAACTGCCTTGATCTCATCTTCTGATTAGATTGTTTAGAGTTGGAAGGGATCTTGTAGGTCATCTAGTCCAACCCCCCGCTCAAGCAGGAGTCCCTACACCATTTCAGATAAATGGCAGTCCAATCTCCTTTTGAAAGTCTCAAGTGTTGGAGCTCTCACAACCTCCGCAGGCAAGCTGTTCCACTGGTTGATCGCTCTCACTGTCAGAAAGTTCCTCCTAATTTCCAGGTTGAATCTCTCTTTGGTCAGTTTCCATCCATTATTCCTTATCTGGCTTTCTGGTGCTTTGGAAAACAGCCTGATCCCCTCCTCTCTGTGGTAGCCCCTTAAGTATTGGAACACTGTTATCATGTCACCCCTGGTCCTTCTCTTTGCCAGACTGGCCATGCTCAGTTCCTGCAACCGCTCTTCGTATGTTTTAGTTTACAGTCCCCTTATCATCCTGGTTGCTCTCTTCTGCACTTTCTGTAACAGTCCAAACTCAATTTATGGATTACAAATAAAAGAACCCTTTTCCAACAGTGATCACACCATGATTGACTTCTATCTCAATATACACCCTTACAAAAATCAACATAATGATGGGATCCTCAGTTATAATTTTAAAAAAAGCCAACTATGATCTCATAAACACTGACCTCTCATCTCTTGATTAGCAAACCCTATTCACTGGCTATAACACTGCCAAAGACCATTACAATATTTTCTTACCTGAAGTCAAAAGAGTCATTAAACTATACGTACGACTAATAACTCCCAAAAACAGGAAAAACAAACTATCCATAACAATAAGGAAGCTCCAAGCAAAAAAAAATTCTCTTTGGCGAAAAAACAAAACTGGCTACATAGCCAACTACAAAAGCCGCTACAAAAACTTATGCCAACAAATAAAAGACTGAATGGTACGTTGTCCTACCTGAACGTCCATTCTCGTAGGTGTGGAGCTATCATCCAGGATGGGTTACATCACGTCTCTCAACCAATAGGACTGAGTCTTTTTGTTAAGGTAATTCTGCCTCTGTGTGCAAGGCCCGCTTTTGACGAAGGCGAATCACCGACTCACGTGGTCACCGCTGAAATCTCTTGGATCTGATGAAAAAAACAACTGGTACCCTGTCCCACCCTATCCCCAACATAACCGTAACAATGGTAATAAAACTATAACAACAACTTATCACCCCGGAACCCCTAACTGAACGGGAGGGTCTGGATGATAGCTCCACACCTACGAGAATGGACGTTCAGGTAGGACAACGTACCATTCTCCATAGTGGGTGGAGCTATCATCCAGGATGGGACATACCAAAGCCTGGTGTCCCGAGGGAGGGAGATTAATGGTGTTCCCGGGGTTCAGACGGCAGAACCCTCTGTAGAACCCTGCAGCCGAAGGCCGCGTCTGAGGAGGCAAATGAATCTATTTTGTAATGCCTAACGAAAGAAGAGGGGGTTGCCCACGAGGCCGCCCTGCAGATCTCCTCCATGGGGGCCTGGGAGGCCCAGGCCGCGGAGGTGGCCGCGCTCCTAGTGGAGTGGGCTGTGATCCCGGATGGACAGGGTTTGGCCGACAGTTCGTATGCCTTAGCAATGGCTGCTCGGATCCACCGCCCCACCGTAGCTGACGAGACCTTGTGCCCCATGGACGATGGAAGGAAGGAAACAAATAGGGCCTCCGACCTGCGCCATTCCTTGGTGCGGTTCAGGTAAATACGGAGTGCCCGGCGAACGTCCAGTGAATGCCACTGTCGTTCCAGGGGTCGGGTGGGATGGGAGTAGAAACTGGGTAGAACGAGTTCCTGGGCTCTGTGGAACCAGGAATTCACTTTAGGAAGGAAGGTTGGATCTAACCTAAGGACCACCTTGTCCGGGAAAAAAACACACAAGTCGGATCGGGCTGACAGGGCCGCTATCTCTGAGATCCGACGAGCTGAAGTTATGGCCACCAGGAAGGCCACCTTCTGTGTTAGATAGCGAAGGGAGGTGGTCCTGAGAGGCTCGTAAGGAGCGCCCGTCAGGGAGTTAAGGACCAGGGACAGGTCCCAGGTAGGGAAGCGATGGACTACTGGGGGTCTACGTGTGGAAGCTCCCCTTAGGAAAAGCTTGAGTAATGGGTGATGGGCGAGAGAAGGCAGGCTGCCACAAGACAGAACTGAAGAAAGTGCCGCCACCTGCCGCCGGAGCGTGTTGGCCGACAAACTCTTGTCGAAGCCATCTCTGAGGAATCCTAGGACATGCCCTACTGAGTTGGAAGTGGGGGAGCATCCCGCTGTCTGGCACCAGGCACAAAAGGTGCGCCAGGTGGCCGAATAGATGCGTTCCGTTGAAGGACGCCTGGAGTCTAGGATGAGTTCGATGGCCCCGGAAGGAATGTGTCGGTTGACTAGGGTGCTCCGCTCAACCGCCACACTGTCAGTTGAAGCCAGCGCGGTTCTGGATGGTTTATCTCCCCCTGGCTGAGCATGGATCTGGTCACAGGAAGGTGCCGGGGGGGCAAACTGATAAGGTCAGAATGTCCGCAAACCAAGTCCGGCGAGGCCAGTGAGGAGCCAGTAGGAGAACTTCTGCCTTCTCTGCTATGATCTTGCGTAGTACCCGGGGGATCAGAGCCAGTGGGGGGAAGGCGTATAGTAGTCCCGGAGGCCACCGGCACCGTAGGGCATCTGTTCCCTCCGCTTCCGGGCAATGGAACCTGGTGAAGAATCTGGGCAGTTGAGCGTTCTCCCTGGTGGCGAACAGGTCCACTAGAGGGGTTTTGAACCTCTGGGACATCTGGTGGAATATGTCGGGATGGAGCCTCCATTCCGTCTGGTCTATCAAGGAGCGGCTCAGCCAGTCCGCCTGCGTGTTGGCCTCCCCGGAGATGTGTTCCGCCACGATGGAGAGCAGATGACTCTCTGCCCAGGTGCCCAGAGCCCAGGCCTCGTCCATGAGGGCGCGGGAATGGGTGCCCCCCTGCCTGTTGACATGCGCCTTGGCCGTGGTGTTGTCCGTTAGGACCAGTATCTGACGGCCCTGGACTAGGGCTTCGAAGCTCCGCAAGGCTAGCCTGATGGCTCGCAATTCTAGTAAGTTGATGGGGAGTGAAACCTCCTGGGGGGACCAGAGGCCCTGAGCGACTGCTGTTTCCAGGTGAGCTCCCCATCCCTTCAGGCTGGCATCGGTGGTAAGTATGAGCCTGGAAGGTTCGAGGAAGAGGCATCCTTGGAGCAGCGAAGGAGATTTCCACCAGCGGAGCGACTGGCAGACCGACTGCGGCACCAGGATTTTCGCCGGGGAGGAGCCCCGCCCGGTCTTCTGAAAAGGTAAGAGGAGCCATTGCAAGTCCCTGGAATGCAGGCGAGTCCAGGGGACTATGTTGATGGCTGAAATCATCTTCCCCAGGAGAGTGGAGAGCTGGCGAAGGGGAACCCTACGACATCGCAAGACCATGGAGACTAGTTCAAGGATACTATCCACGCGGTCCTGGGATAGGAAGACCCTACACTGTTGGGAGTCGATGATGGCGCCCAGGTGAATGAGAGAGGTACTGGGGGACAGACGGCTCTTCTCCAGGTTGATGGAGAATCCGAGGTGTCGAAAGGTGGAAAGGGTTACCTCGACATCGCGGACCGCCTGCTCAAGGGAGGAGGCCAGGATAAGGATGTCGTCTAAGTAGCAGTATACTCGGACTGGAATGGTTCTGAGGTGTGCCGCTAGGGCCGCCACTACCTTGGTGAATACCCGGGGAGCGGAGGATAGACCGAAGGGAAGGGCTCTGTATTGGTAGTGAACTCCCCCGTAGCAGAACCTGAGGAATTGTTGATGCTCAGGTAAGATGGGTATGTGGAGGTAGGCCTCCGTGAGGTCAATGGAGGCTAGGAGGTCGCCCCTCCGAAGCCATACCAGTGATGTGCGGGAGAAGAAGGAGGCCGACGTGGAGGCCCGTACGGCCCAAGCCGCTGCCAGATAGGTGCGATGGAGTGCCAGTTCCGCCTTCTTGTCCTCCGGTCGCAGGAGGTCCGCGGAGTCTGCGGGCAAGGTCGGCACTGCGAAGTACGCCAGGACTGGGGCGTCCACGGGTGGAACCTGGAGGGCTGGAACAATATCTGAACCAATGTTAAAGTAGCGTCTGTCCAGAGCCGAAGGAGCGGGGCCCGTGACAGGAGTGGTCCATTGGGAGCGTACGGCCTGTACAAAGTACGGAGGGCAAGGAACGACTTGGGCCTCCGGAGCACTTTCCGAAAATAGGGGATCAATTTGGGAATCATCTGCCGGATTAGTTGTTTCGGTGGGTCCCCATTTGGAGGCGTTACGCGCCTTGAATAAAAGTGACTTAAATAAGCTGGGGTGAAACAGTCCGGTGGTAGGAGGGGGGTCAGGGGCCAATCCCTCGTCCTCGGACAGTTCCAGGTCAGGGCCTGTCCCTTCCCCGGAGACTTCCTCTTGGGAGGTGGTCTGTGGTTGGTTCCCCTGGGTCCCCGCATACCAATCGTAGTAATCATCATTAGGTTGGGATGCTGCAGCAGTGGGGACGGGCCCGCCCCCTTGGTATGCTTGGGTAGGTAGCTGCATAAGTTGCAGACATTCTGAAACCCTGTCTCTAACCTCTGCCTGAATTATAGCTTGGACCGTGGGGTCCTGAAGGTAGGCTGGGGTATCTGGTCGAAGGCCAGCTGCAGTAGGGGTGAAAGTGGCTGATGGCCTAGATGCCGCCCTAATCGTGGCTACCTCCCTCATCTGAGAAACAGCTCCCTGTTCCCAGATGTCTGCATCTGCGAGTGGTAAATCCCTGGCGTCCAGGGATGAGGAATCCCCAAAATCCTCTGATCTGGGGGGCTCAGGGTGGATAACCAGGTCGGAAGGGCCCGGATTATTCCTAGCAGCTTTGTTGCAAATCTTTTTTAAAGCCCTGTCTCTGCGAGACTCCTCTCTAGTAGGGACTTTGGCCTTTGATTTCAGCTCCCTGCTTTTGCCCTTCTTGGCTTCCTGGTCCTCCCTGCCCTGGGAGGGTAAGGTCAGCTCTGGAGGTGAATTAGCCTCCTCAATCTCCCCTTGTTTCTTATTTGCAGCTGCCATGTTAATGGAGGAGCTTCCGGTACCTGAGGAGCGAGAAGGAAGAACGGTAAGCCCCTCCCTTTTGGCGGGAAATTCAACCGCCAGAAAAATGGCGGCCGCGGTGGATCTAGGCCTTTAGCAGCCGATCCGCCTCTTCCGTCATAGGCCTGATGGTGCTGCCTCCGGAAAGTTCGCCAAAACTGGCCGATTTTGCTTTTAAAGTAATGGGAGCCGCGGCTTCTGTAGCCGCTGCCGCTTGCGCCGGCCATTAGGGCTGCTGCGCATGCGTGGAGGAGCTGCTCCGGTCCTGCTTAATGGCGCCGAATTTGAATTTCCGGGAGATCGGGCGCCGAAGCTCTAGGCTGGGGAAAGCAGGCCGGGTGGGCAGCGGGCGGAAGGAGCCCGATTGCTGCCCTGGGAGTCGGCTCGAAGATCCTGGGGACTCCCTGGCTGCGGTGGTTCCCTTAGGGAGATCCCGGTCACCTGGGGCGTGGGCGGGAACGCGACTCAACCGCCTCGCAGCGAGCCCGTACGCTGCATGGGGAGGCGAGGGTGACCGGGCTAGAACCACGTTGGCCGCTTGGACTTAAATCGGTCTGGATGCAAGCGGCAGGCAGCCTGCGGCGAGAGCCAGGCTCCCTATTGCCGCTGCCTCTCGAGCCTGGAGGTGGAGGGGGGGGGGGGAAGGGAGAGGGGAATACTTACGATTTGCTGTAAGGCAAGAAATTTCCTTATTCTTCCCTCTATAGTGGATGTGGCTATCAGGAGATGGGTGACCACACGTCCTCTTTGGTGTCCAGACTGAGTCAAAAAGCGGGCCTTGCACACAGAGGCAGAATTACCTTAACAAAAAGACTCAGTCCTATTGGTTGAGAGACGTGATGTAACCCATCCTGGATGATAGCTCCACCCACTATGGAGAATGCACAAATTATCCTATCAAACAAGAGGAAAACCTCCTGCGCACGAAATCCAACCGGGCATTCTACAATTTCATAAACAACAAACTTAAAGAGACGAGAACCATCCCATCCCTAAAAGGACCTAACAATAAATATGTAATGATGAAACCATTAAAGCCAACCTCTTTAACACATTCTTCGGCTCAGTCTTTGTAAACAGCAACAACTCATGTCCAATATTTCCTAGTCGAACCACAAACAATTACAATGATCTAATAGACACCAACTTTACAGAAGTTGAATCAACCCTGTACCTTTGTATATCTGTTTATTTCCTGGATTTCTGTCACGCTTCTCCTCCAGAAGCTAAAGGCTAAAAACTGCTCATCCACCATGTTTTTTGACAAAAAGAAACCAGTTAGATAGGTTAAGCAGAGAGTTAGTGATCCAAAATCAAAACTGGACTTTCCATATCATGTCTAAGTTTTTGATAATATTTTCCTAATAGGGAACTTCCATTCATCTCAGTAAATAATTTACAACTGACAAGCAGAATGAATAATTGATTTCAGATTTTAAATATGTCTAAAGTAAACTATAGAGCCAGTTTGATGCAGGGGTTAAGGCAGAGGTGGGTTCCTTCTGGTTTGGACCGGTTCGCCTGAACCGGTAACGACCCGCTGGTGACATCACAATGACATCACGGAACCAGTTCAGTCAGTGCCGATCCGTGGGCGCCACCATATTTTTTTTTGATTTTTTTTTGAATTTTTTGAATTTATTTTTTCTTCTGAGCATGCCCAGAAGCCGAGTTTCCGGCACTGCGCATGTGTCACCATCTTGTTTTCGGCTTCTTTTGGAGGGGTTGGGATTTTTTGGCACTGCGCATGCGTGCACGCGTGCGAGGAAGCAAACCAGCAGCGAGGTAAGTTAGAACCCACCCTGGGTTAAGGCTCCAAGAAACTGGGAGACTGTGAGTTCTAGTCCCACCTTAAGTATCAACCCAGCTAGTGACTTTGGACCAGTCATTTCCCCCCCAGCTCTAGAGAGGAGGAGGAAGGAGTAAACCACTTCCAAAATCTTGCCAAGAAAACTGCAGGGACCTGCCCAGGAGATTACCAGGAGACAAGACTGACTTGTAGGCACACCTCCCTTCAAAAGAAGTAAACTATGTAATAAATTGGGTAACACTTTATCCTTTGGGTATTGGATTTATATCCAGTATATTTAAAAAGAACTAAACTCAATAATGAAAATGATGAATCTCAAAAAGCACAATGCAGAAATGACACGGAAATATTGGTTCTTCATTTTATTTTCTGTACAAATAGATCACCAAACCATTGCCCATCTGTTCATGGAACAATACAATAAAAATGAAACTATTCATTCTTTGTCCTGGTTTTAATAATTTAAAACAATGCAGCCATCCCTTAAAAGAATTTCAGACAGGTGTTGGCCTATTTCTCACAGTTCCTCCGGATATATTTGCTACAACTTTTACATTCCTGTACATTCCTTTTATGACTTGTGGATGTCAACTCCCAGAATGACTGGCTCAGGAGTTCTGGGAGTTGAAGTCCGCAAGTCTTCAAAGGACCATGGTTCCCCACCCCTGCTGTAGAGGCTGGGAAGTTTGGGAGTTATAATCTAATGCAAGTAGAAGGCAACAGTTTTATACATCACAAAATAGGGATAGTGGAAACCACAAGTTTATTTTTGAACGGTTATAATTTTATAATCATTATAAAATAGAAAACACCTACTTACAATTTTTTTTAAAAAAAGAGAACAATCTTACGTCTTTCATAATTTGTGGATAAATTTGGGCTTCACTACACTTGACATAATCCAAATGGTGCCTTAAAAAACCTATAGTTTAAATGGGAATGTTGTATTTCTCTTAACTGACTCTATCTTTTCAGATACTTTAGCAACTGGCGAGCTCTCATAAAACACAGAATAAGAGACATAAATATCTATGGCCTCTTGAAATCATGGCATATAAATTTACTACAGTAATAAATCTTACCCTCATCTTCTTATGGCTATCAGATCGGGACTGAAAAATCCAGTTAAAGTTTTCTGTACCCTTTTCCTGATGCCTGGATCTGATAGCCCTAAACCTTCTCTCCTTTGCCGTAACTCATGATATGAGCACCATTTTAAAAACATGAAAATCACTTTCCAGTTAAGTTACCAAGTTCCAGGGGATAGGGCCAGATGGTGTCTGTTTATGAAACACTGAAGTGATATGACAAAAAGAATTGCTTAGAGTCTAGCCTAGAGTTCTTCAAACATGTTAACAAGGCTGCTGTACTGTATGCACTCATTATCTTTACTTGAGATAACAGATCTGGGGCACAAAAATCCAAATAATTGTTTGATGCTATCAAAGAGTTAAAGTTTTATTATTATTATTATTATTATTATAACAACAGAGTTGGAAGGGACCTTGGAGGTCTTCAAGTCCAACCCCCTGCTTAGGCAGGAAACCCTACACTACTACAGACAAATGGTTGTCCAACATCTTCTTAAAAACGTCCAGTGTTGGAGCATTCACAACTTCTGGAGGCAAGCTGTTCCAAGGATTAATTGTTCTAACTGTCAGGAAATTTCTCCTTAGTTCTAGGTTGCTTCTCTCCTTGTTTAGTTTCCACCTATTGCTTTTTGTCCTACCCTCAGATGCTTTGGAGAATAGTTTGACTCCCTCTTCTTTGTGGCAACCCCTGAGATATTGGAACACTGCTATCATGTCTCCCCTGGTCCTTCTTTTCATTAAACTAGACATACCCAGTTCCTGCAACCGTTCTTCATATGTTTTAGCCTCCAGTCCCCTAATCATCTTTGTTGCTCTTCTCTGCACTCTTTCCAGAGTCAATTATTAAATGGTTTGCTGCCCTCCAGATTTCTGCAGCCCATCTGTGGTAGCCCTACCTTTAAGAAATCATCTAGGACAGTGTTTCTCAACTTTGGTAGTTTGAAGATGTGTGGACTTCAACTCCCAGAATTCCCCAGCCAGGAATTCTGGGAGTTGAAGTCCACACATCTTCAAACTGCCAAGGTTGAGAAACACTGATCTAGGATCAAGTACACTTTGCTGATTTCTGAACAACTTGCTGGTAGTTCAGCTCTCTGATGCTAACTGTAGAAATAATCTGTTTAAAAGTGGATACAACAAAACAACAGACCTATCCTGCCACCTGGTGGCCAATAAATATGTATTCGATATTTATTCTTTCTAAATAGTTCAAAGTAGAGAAACTTGTGACTTCTAGCAACAGGCATTCCAAGCAAACTGCGCATACTCCAAAAAGAATTCAGAAGAAGCCTTCAGACCTTGTGCCACCCAGCAACTCTCTATGAATTGAGCAACCCCACTTTTTTCAGGCTTCTGCCCGAGCCAGATAAAAGGTGCTACTGCTTTAAGAGCTGAGGAGTGGTTTCCTTAAAGCGTTATCCTTTTTTTCCCCTCTTGGCAGAAGCCTGGGAAAAAAACGAATTGTCTTTTAACAAATAGCAAGTAGGTTCTGCGTTCATATGAAGTTTGAAGTCCTTCTGTGAATAAGTTTTTGAAGCGTGCAGGGCCTTTCGGTAGCCACATAATTAATAGCTATTATACATTTAAAAACCCACAAAACCTGGAAAAACCCAAGCAATCGTATCGATCTTTATACAAGCCAGCATACCGCCAATGAGGTGGCATCCAGGTGGGAAAAAAAGGACAAAAAAGCCCTGATGCCTTGGGTACACACATCATGATATATGCACGCATGAAAGGGGAGGAGTTTGCACACGACATAATTATGCACACGACATTTTAATGAAATGGCTTTTGTGGAATCTACACCGTTGTTTTTTTTTAAGGAGCCGCAATATAAGTTGTTTTGATGTTGTTTTCACACTGTAATCAGGAAGGCACTAATAATCCCATTTACTAATTTCTTCAAACAAGATACGCTTCCAATGAAGATAATTTTAAGTCTTGCGGGAGGTTAAAAATCTCTTCCGTTCTGTTGCTGTTCCAAACATGAAAACCAGGCTACATTTAATTAAAATGTTATGCTTCAGATGGGCTTTTTCAGTGCTGCTTTTCTCACGCTGCCGAGATAAGCATCATAGATGACGTTTAGGAAGTTGTCGTCATTCTGAAAACACAAACACGTTAGTTAAAAAGAATGTCAAGGAAATCATAATGTCACTTTTTAAAAAAAAAACTTTGGGGGATCAGGATGTCGGCAGCTCTGATAGGGTAGCCCTTAAACACACACACTTATACACATAGAAAACAGATTAAATAGACACTCCGTAGAAAACAACATTATTTATTTGAACTACAGTACATACAGATATTCACAAATGCTAAAAGAAAAAGGAAAAAAAAGGGCAAAAGTCACACACGGACCAGACATACACACAAAGATCAGACAAATAACCCATGTGATTTTCTCCCTAACGTATCCCTGACAGTGAGATGGGCAGCATATAAATTTAATAAATAAATACCTTTAAAAAAACATATGTGAATATGTTCTCAAATGAAACACTGGGGAGTAGTATAACTATCAAAGCTAGGCTGTAAAAATCCAGATTTAAGTTAAAATGTTATATAACTCTCTGCTGCCACCATATAATGATCATCAAAAATTTTGCAGCCCAGATAATAACTCTAGGCCTAGGGCCGTGATGGCGAACCTATGGTACGCGTGCCATAGGTGGCACGTCCAGCCATATCTGCGGGCACGCGAGCCGTTGCCCTAGTTCAGCTCCAGCATGCATGTGCGTGCAGGCCAGCTGATTTTTCAGCTGGCCCCGCCCACACTGTCCCTCCCCTCCCAGGAGTCTCCACGCGACTCATTTTGGATGCCAGGAAAGTACAGGACTCATGCGGAGGCTCTAGGAGGGCATTTTCGGCCTCCAGAGGGCCTCCGGGGATGGGGGAGGATGTTTTCGCCCTCCCCAGGCTCCAAGAAAGCCTCTGGAGCCTGGGGAGGGCAGAAAACAGGCCTAGCGGAAGATGGGAAATGGTCCGTTTCCGGCCTCCGGAGGGCCTCCGGAGGGCCTCTGGGGGGGGGGCGGGGAGGCTGTTTTCGCCCTCCCCAGGCTCCAGGAAAGCCTCTGCAGCCTGGGGAGGGCGAAAAATGGGCTTACCAAAAGTCTGGAAAAGGGCTGTTTCCGGCCTCCGGAGGCTTCAGGGAGGCCCACTAGGCCCAAAACAGGGCACGCATGCTTGGGAGCGTGTGAGGGTCGTGCATGCATGCGTGGGGGCAGTGCAGTGCAGGGGAGTCGCATGGGCATGCGCAGGGGGGGGGCAGGGCGTGTGTGGGGGACATTGAATTATGGGTGTGGGTACACACGCGCGCGCTTTTGGCAACCGAGGAAAAAAAGTTCACCGTCATTGGCCTAGGGCAAAGCTTTCTTACTGGTTTTATTTTCAAAGATAGTCTAAATTTTTTAAAGGAATGCCTATGGGCCCATGATTTTAAAGGATGATATTTTATTTCTGGAATGCCACCTTTCCATTTATTTATTTAAATAATACTTTATGATGTGATGTTATCTGCTCAGAAAGTTATGCAAACATCATGAGATGTCTTCGTGAATATGTTGGTACTGATCGTCCCAAAAGTGCTTTTCCAAAAGGCAACTGGACTTTCTTGGGTTTCCCTCCCCTTGAAAACGTTTCGCTTCTCATCCAAGAAGCACTTCAGTTCACTTCTTGAATGGGAAGCAAAACATTTTAAAGGGGGGGGGGGGGAGAAGCAAACAATTCCAGTTGCCTTTTGGAAAAACATCTTTGCGACAACCATGACCTAGATCAGGGGTGTCAAACTCATGTTGTCATGGCGGCGTTATGTGACGTATTGGGACTTTTTCCCCCTTCGCTAAACCAGGTTGGGCGTGGCCAGCACATGATACATCCGGCCCGTGCGCTGGGAGTTTGACAGCCCTGATCTAGATGATTAAGCATTCCCATAGACATCAGTACCAGTGGATACCCAAATGGAAACTCTAAGGATAATGCTGGGAAATCCAAATTCTGCTTCTCTTTTATAAACCTCATCAAGCAGTCACAGTTCTGTTTTCTAGCTAGTCTCATAGAACACATAATAGGAATATGTGGCTTTCCAAAACCAACCGTCGATTTCAATATATGAAGAATTTTCTGCATTAACAATTAACAGTGTTATAACTGCATTGTAATTCCATTGTAGCATCTTACAATAGCAGCAAGACAACTACATTGTAAAACTGATGCCCAACAACAAGGTTTGCTTTCACTCCAAATCTTTTATCTCATATGTACAAACACCGTAATCAACTGAAGGTATAGGTGGCTAAGAGTTGAGGGTGTCCTACCTGGATCAGATGCAGAAGAGTTTCCTGTAGCTGTAACTTGGTTAATGGGCTGCTCTTTGGGATGGTTGCTTCTGAGTTCTGTAGAGGCAGAAGAAGGTTTGCTGATCCAGAAGTACTTTCTTGACTCATGACTGGCAGCCATCCACTTTCACTTGGTTTTGGCAGCTGTGGGGCAGACTGACTAAATACCATTGGGGACATCAGCAGGGATGGAGCTAGAGTAGCGGGAATCCGCTGCGGGGAGATGACCTGCTCCCAATATACAAGGAATTATACATTAATTCAACGACTACCTGAACTCAACTCATAGATGCACAGAGGTTGAATAACACTAATCTCAGCATTAAAAACTGATAGGTTGAGGCAAACAGGTTTTACTTTAATAAAAGGCAACCAATTCTCTGGATTGAAATCACCTTGAGAAGACAGTATCATATCTTGCAGGCAGCAATACTCTATAAAACTGGGATTACAGGATCATTTCTGCTTTGAAGAGCAGGACAATGCTGAAGATGGTGACCAACAGGTGACCCTAATTCTTGGATATTGGTCTTTAAGATCTATCATCCATCCATCCATCCATCCATCCATCCATCCATCCATCCATCCTTCCTTCCTTCCTTCCTTCCTTCCTTCCTTCCTTCCTTCCTTCCTTTCTTTCTTTCTATTTATCTACCTACCTACCTACCTACCTACCTACCTACCTACCTACCTACCTACCTACCTACCTACCTACCTACCTACCTACCTACCTACCTATCTATCTATCTATCTATCTATCTATCTATCTATCTATCTATCTATCTCCAAGAATTAGGGTCATAATGCAATCACTTTCTTGAAGTTCAACAGGCTGAACAAAAGCTAGCTGGGAGACCGCAAAATCCAAATTAATTTCAGACATCTCCTCTCTAAAACCAGCTGTTTTCTTAGAGATAGCGTGGGGTTTTTCATTTGTCTACAAAAGCCAGTATTTCCTCGACTACATCAAACCAAAGACTGATGCCGGGTTTAAAATTCAAAAATATTAAATGTTGCTGCACTAATGCATTCAGTCACAGAGTCCAAGATGCCAAGCATCAGGTTAAATTAAATGAGAAAGTGCATTAGTTGCCGAATCTGGTCTTTGATACGCATTTCAATTCATTAGACAATGTTAATTCATTTTGTCCAAAGCCAGGGTTGGCTGCCTATGGCCTCCAGTTATATATTTTGGCAGCACCTGCTGTGTTATGAACGACAGCCTCTTTTGGAAAGCAGGTTGTGTATCACACCACATTATCATGGTCAGAACACTGGGAGACAGCAATGAAATACCACACAGATGGCCGGCTCATCCTGCTGACCCCCGCTGACGAAAGACAAATTTTGTAATTAAAGAAGAAAACCTGATATGCAGCTTTAGTTAGAAAAGCATTTCTTTTGGCCTAAAAACGTTTGAAAGATTATCAAAACATAGGAATATTTTGATTTTTTTTTTCTTATCCTGCCTTTATTACAAGTAACTCAAGGCCAGAGGTGGGATCCTGCTGGTGCGGTTAATAGCTGTTGTTCGGTGCAGAGCCGAAGACGCTGCTGCAATTCGCGGAGTGGGAGCTTTCCCCGGGCGCTTTCCCCGCCCGCATGGATGCCGCCAATTGCGTTCTTTTGCCCTCTGCGCATGCGCAAAGCGTTCCGCATGCACAGAGGGCAAAAGAACGCAATTGGCGGCATCCATATGGGCGGGGAAAGCGCCCAGGGAAAGCTCCCGCTCCACGAACGGCAGCAGCGTCTTCGGCTCTGCGCCGAACAACAGCTATTAACCGCACCGGCAATCAGAGGCAGGAACCCACCTCTGCTCAAGGCAGTGAACCTACCCTAATTTCCCCACAACAATAACCTGTGAGGTGGGCTGAGATGAAGTAACTGGCCCAAAGTCACCCAGCTGGCTTTTATGGCTAAGATAGGACTAGAACTCACAGTCTCCTGGTTTATAGGCCAGCACCTTAACCACTGGGCCAATCTGGTTCTCCACTACACACAATATTCCACCACAACCCAGGCATAGTAATGGATGCAGGGGCTCTTCATGTGTGATGGAGAAATTTTAACGTGGGAGATATACAGGCATTCAGGAATGAATTTTCAGGAAACTACTTATACATTTTTTTGTGCAAAAAAGAAAAATAAAACCAGGAACTTGTAGTTTATGTTTTGATAATTAGACAGAATAGACTATAGAAGAGAGTCATGATGTAATTTAGAGGTTAAAATATAAAATGTATTATAATTGCTATGAAGATTGGAAGCCACTTCTTATATCTTTTTAATATTCTTTTTTTAACCTTCCTTCCATTTTTTTGCACTTTTTCTTTTATTCTCCCTGACTCTTTCTTGTTCTACTTTAGTTTGTCAGTTCTTACAACTGTTAAAACTCTAAATAAAAACTATATTTAATACTCCATTGTACAGCCAGATCTACAGCACAGATCTCTTACCCAAGGTCCTCTGGTTTCAAGTGATAGTTCTTTTACCTATCCCTTTAAAAAAAAAGGGAGTTTGGGATTTTTAGGGTAACTGAACATGCACAGTATATTCTCCATTCAACTAAATTAAAACGTTGGGAGAAAATAATCTCCTATCAGATATTCCAAGTATGTCCACAAAATTAAACTGCTGAAACTAAGAAACTATTTTTTTATTGTTTAAGGGAACCAAAAGAAGAGTTCATTGACTGCTTAAATTGCATGCAATTATTTGGGGAGTTTCTTTCTACTATTTTCAACTCCATTGAATTTGCCCCCCAAATGTCAATATCCACATATACCTGTGGAGGAAGCTTTTCTTCCTGCCAAGTTCTCTATGGAGAGTTTTCCGGAACACCTTGCTAGAACTAAACATCAGAAAACCCCAACTGGATCTAACCTGTCTCTGTCTCTGTCTCTGTCTCTGTCTCTGTCTCTGTCTCTGTGTCTCTGTCTCTGTCTCTGTGTCTCTGTCTCTGTCTCTGTCTCTGTCTCTGTCTCTGTCTCTGTCTCTGTCTCTGTCTCTGTCTCTCTCTCTCTCTCTCTCTCTCTCTCTCTCTCTCTCTCTCTCTCTCTCTCTCTCTCTCTCTCTCTCTCTCTATATATATATATATATATATATATATATATAAGCCAGGGGTGAAATCCTCCCGGTTCGCCTGTCCCAGTCCTTCGGCGTATAGCCGATGGAACTGGCGGCAGTCGCGGCGCGGAGCTTCTCCCGCCCGCTTTCCCGGCCCGGCTGAACGCCGCCGCCATTCGGGTTATTTTTCCATCTGTGCATGCGCGCGCATGCACAGAGGGAAAAATAACCCGAATGATTGTATTCAGCCAGGCCGGAAAAGCCGGGAAAGCGGGCGGGAGAAGCTCCGCGCCGTGACCGCCGCCAGTTCCATCGGCTATACGCCGAAGGACTGGCCCGGGCGAACTGGGAGGATTTCACCCCTGATATAAGCCAAATACCACTCATTCATCACGAAAGCTCCAGAACTGTAAAGCCTACAAACTTGAAACTTGGCAAGTATGTTCTTCTTGGCTGCTAGGTGCTCGCTAAGAAAGGATTTTTCGAAATGACCATCAGATCATTAGTATTTCTTATACAGTATTATATTAACACGCTCTGATGCTAAGAGTTAGACGTTCTACTCCCCCTCCCCACCTGAAAAGAACTCTGTTCCAACTGCCACTTGCCTTATATTAACACCCTCTGATGCTACCCCTTCGCTAAACCGGGCGTGGGCGTGGCCAGCATGTGACTCATCCAGCCTGCGGGCTGGGAGTTTAGACATTCTACTCCCCCTCCGCACCTGAAAAGAACTCTGTTCCAACTGCCACTAGCCTTATATTAACACACACTAATTTTCAAGCTATAAGTGTCAATGTATCAAGCCCGATCATAACTACTCATTAATTTTCAAGTTTTAACTGTCAATTTGTCAAGTCCGATGACATAGTTTCATAGCGAAGCACGGGTATCCAGCTACTAGTAGACTAATAAATTAATAGTCCAGCAACCTGATTTAAGAATCTCACCAGCAGGATAGGAAAACAATAGCAATAGCACTTAGATTTAGATACTGCTTCATAGTGCTTTACACCCCTCTCTAAGCGGTTTACAGAGTTCAGCATATCGCCCCCAACAATCTGGGTCCTCATTTTACCGACCTCAGAAGGATGGAAGGCTGAGTCAACCTTGAGCCGGTGAGATTTGAACAGCTGAACTGCTGAACTAGCAGTCAGCTGAAGTAGGTTGCAGTGCTGCTTTTAACCACTGCGCCACCTCGGCTCCTAAAACAATAGTGTTCTTCCCTGGTTGCTTCCAGAAACTATTATCTAAGGCTATCCTGTCTGTGATCCAAGAAATACTTTACTGCCACTAAGATGCATAGTCATTGGAAGCTCCAACTTCCATAAATTTTCTAAGAGGCACCCTATTAAAATCATCCTAATGGGTGAACATCACCAGATAGGACGGCACCCAATTTCCTAATTTAAACATGCATTGTATTTAGTGTCCTTCCTTTCATCCGTTCTGAATCTGCCAGTATTTTAATTCGGTTGAGGACTCCTAAGAAGTAACACACTTGAGAGGAAATCTTTTCTTTATCCGTATTTGTGTATGTGGTTTTTTTGGAAGAGGGTGTTGGAGTGCCTTTAAATCAATGTTGACTCCTGGCAACTGTTTAGACAAGCATAGGAGAAGGAGTAGCAGAATCTGGGGGCAGAGATAAAAGAGGGATCAGCCTAGAATCCTGATGTAGCCACAAGCCAACGAAGTCCAACCTCCATTGAATTTCTTTGACCCTTATCTAATGCCAAGCAGGTTGTAACCATTAATTGAGAAGATTCTTGTGTATAGGCATGATTAGCAATAAATTAGTTTAATGGGACCTTCACGAGTGGACCTGATCTTTCATGCCTGACAACAGTCTCTTCAATTTTCTTGGCCATGTTTTTGGATGTGCTTCGCTTTCTAGGGCTGAGAAAGGAATTGGCCCTATGTTAGGAGCCGAGGTGGCGCAGTGGTTAAAAGCAGCACTGCAACCTACTTCAGCTGACTGCTAGTTCAGCAGTTCAGCTGTTCAAATCTCACCGGCTCAAGGTTGACACAGCCTTCCATCCTTCTAAGGTTGGTAAAATGAGGACCCAGATTGTTGGGGGCAATATGCTGAACTCTGTAAACAGCTTAGAGAGGGCTGTAAAGCACTATGAAGCGGTATATAAGTCTAAGTGCTACCCAGCTCACTTTACGCCTAAAGTGGGACTACAACTCACAGTCTCCCAGTTTCTAATCTAGTACCTTTACACCCAATCAGCTCTCTGTAATTTTTGAATCTACCCTCAATCCTTTTAAAAATTGACCACTTTCCACCCACCCCCCAAATACTGTGCTAATATGTGTGTTCTTAGTAATTTGTACATCTGAAATACCTATAACAGAATAAACAATTTCCCATATGAATTCTTTAAAAATGTTTAGGTAGGTGCCATCTGGATCCAGTGAGTTGCTTGCTTTTAATTTGTCAATAATCCCTAAAACTTCAGCTCCTCACTCGCCATCTGTTTCATTTTCCTCACTGCAAAGAGCCAAGTCAGGCACATGATATATACATCTTTCGCTATGAGAACATAAGTGAAAAATTGAGTTTCTTGGCGTAACTTGAATATACCTTTATGCCTTATTGACCAAAGGCCCAACTGAGTCCATTTAAATGAATTTAAGTCGAATTACCTTTTTTTTAAACCATACCGTATCTATGTATCTGATTTAAATTTGATCAGCTATGTCTATTTTCTGGATAAATTCAAATCCAATTATGTTCTGTTTTTGTTAATTGCTTCAGTAACATGCATTTCCACCCTGCTGAGACTCATTCTACAGATTATAGTTTTGAAGCCATATGGAGATGCAATACAAGCCAATTTGAAATGAGACTTATGAGATGCCGACTGGTAAGGAAGTACAAACAACAGAAACACTAGTTACTGAAGGAAATCATGATGAGCTCTTTAAATACATGTTTGTTCAGTTCAATATTCAAGATGTTGTCTAGGCAACAGGCAACACCAGGCAGACTTCGTAAAATTTGGTCCACTGTCCTTTGAAAGACTGGGAGACCAGATGCAATTCACGAAGATAAACAATTCGAGGGAACAGATTTTGGGAATGTGTTTATTATCAAAGGTCTGCTCTGATTTGGCTGAACATCTGTAAATGTGAATCTGCCAACATTATTTGACGGAAACGTTTGTCCTAAGCTAGGGTGACAAGTAAAGTCTACGTGCAAGGCAGAGCAGCGTGCTACAGGACAACAATAATAATCAGCCCGTTGTCCTCATAAATGTATATCTTGCTGAATAACGGGGATAAGGTATTTGAAATTAGGCATTTCTCCTTATGCTTGGACATGGCTTTTGGGTTTTATGGCTGATAAATATGGAATGTGATAGAAAGATGAAACAGGGAGCTAATCTTACTGATGACCTGGGAAATCAAGTCCTGGGAATCTTGATAGGGAGATAATAATTTCACGAGTGTGTTCAGCGATATTTGTTGATGTACCAGAAAACAAGTGTTTTCCAGGTGCCCTTGCAAAGGCCAATCTGGCTGGTTGGAAGACAGACTTTTGACAAAAGTTGCCTTTTGCCCATGAAAAGATGCCGGAGGGCAAGCGGTGCTAAGAGCAGAAGAAAAGATAATTTTGTTTTGCAGAGCCTAGTAAACTGCTCATAAGTAGCAAAGCCTGGTTTTCATAGAAAATGTTATAAGCATCCTTTTTTAAAAAAAACAAAACCCTTAAACAGAAAATGAGTCATCTGTTCAATTGTTATTTTTCACCTCACTTGTGCTTTCACACTTCACATTACTTCAACTTACAGAGCTTGAGAATAAGCTCTTTTCCCAATTTTACTTGTAAAGGAATACTTGGCCGTTACCTACTGGGTTGGGTCTGACAAATGGCAGATCATAACAAAATGAATAAATCAAAGGCCAATTCCTCCTAAGAATACAAAGCCCTTTATTCAGATATGGACTTTCTGAGGAGTTTCAAACTGTTTAGTATTGATGGAAGTAGGAAGGTCGGAAGGGGAAACGTATTATCATTTCAAAAATGCCTTTTGAAAAGTTCAACAAGACAAATAGAAGCAAGTTCACAGGAGGGCTACCCATCTCAAAATCAAGCCCTTTCAAGAATGGTTGAAGGATCTGGATATGTCTGGTTTACAAAGAGGCATGATAGCAGCCTTCAAGAATCTGAAGAACCATCACACACGAATAGGCTTGTTTCAGAGGTGGCCTTCACATACTGTAACAACTGGTTCGCCCAGCAACAGAAATGTGAGCACATGCGTGCGGCATCACAAAACACGGCAATTCGCTCATGCGCATGCCATCCGCATAAGCATGCGACGTCAAACACGGCAATTCGCGTGCACGCACCATCCGCACATGCGTGCGCCGTCAAAAACACAGTGATATAGGACGGGATTGCGCCCAGGCGGGCACTGCAGGTCGCCACTACCAGTTCACCTGAACCGGTCTAAACCGGCTGAATCCCACCACTTGTTTTCTATTCTATCTAGACATAACTAGAACTATGGATAAAAATGGCAAGGAAAGAGGATCAGACTAGAGATCAGGAGGAACTTTCCCACTGTTGGCCAATAGAAGAGGTTGCCGTATAAAATGGTGAGTATTCATTATAGGTCTTTTAACAGAGGTTGGATGAGCATTAGATCCTGCAGTGAGCAGAGGATTCAACTGGATCAGTGTTCCCCCTTAATGGCGGTAGAATTCTGTGATTTGAAGTCCATACCCTTGGAAATTGCCATAGTTGGAAAACAGTCCACTAGGTCAGGGGTCTCCAACCTTGGCAAATACAGTTTGGCAACCGTAGTGTTAACTTTAGAATACCTGAAATGTATTTATGTATGTATTTATAAACTAATTAAGGCATCCAATGGTGTTATTCAACAAAACTACATTTTTTTCCTAAAGATAATCTAATCGGGGGGGGGGGAGTCTCCCAATTGCACTCCTGGTATTTTTAAGCCCTTCTTCTGAATACTTGGAAAGTCACTAAGGCTTATCCTATGCTTTTTTTAAATAAGCTGAGAGAAGTATTTGCAAAGCAGTAATGTGGCTAAAGGGTTAGTGCATTGTCCCTTGTGTTAGAAAAGATCTGCTTACGTTGTTCAAAGAGAAACTAAAAATAATGCTGAAACAGAACAAACAATTTGAAGAATCTCAGATGTTAGATCAGTGGTGGGAAATCACGGCCCCTTTACAACATGTGGACTTCAACTCCCAGAATTCCTGACACAGCCATACTGGATCAGGAAGTCTGGGAGTAGAAGTCCACAGGTCATAAAGGGGCCATAGTTGCTCACCCGTTTTAGGTGCTATCACATTTATCGCTGATTTACCTGAAGAAGAGGGGGCTGCTTTTCTGTAGCTGAAGCCTTGTCCATCCAAGAATCCACAGGTTTCAGAGTGGCGGAGGCCTGAGTAACTACAGGAAACTTAGCAGCTAAGGTTGGCCGACTGGCTATGTGCAACTGTTGCTCCTGCTGCACTATCTGCAGTTTCTTCAACAACTCCTCAGGTGAAATTATGCCAGAATTTCCAGAGTGGTTCCCAGGAAGAGGATGTGACTGCTTAGGAGGTTTGGATTGTTCTTTACCCAGAGCTTGGCTTGGCAGGGAACCATTGAAGTACATCATCGGTGGCTGTATTACACTGTTTACCTGGGCCACCAAGGAGATGGCTGGAGTCCTGCTGAAGGCTAGGGTAGCTGAATTTGCTAGTCCTATGCTGTTAGCTTCCACTTTAGTCACCTGTTCGGACTGGCCTTGCAACTGCTGGAGCAGGCTCCTTGTGCAAGCGGTATTCTGGGCGGGATGAGAACTCCCAATGCTCTGTGAAGTCACAGGCTGGAAGAGCCCAGTGAAAGCTTGCCCCATGGAAGGGTGGCTGCCATTCTCGCAGAGGCGATTCTCTGGGAGTTCAGAGACCGGGTGAAGCTCTGGCCCACGCACCATCAGTTTCTGAATGGCCGGGCAGAGCTGCTTTTCTGTTGTGGGCGAGTGTCTTCCAGGTTCCTCGTATGAGAAAGAGCGCACAACTCCCTGTCTTAGAGGAAAACTGTCTTGGTGGAGTTTCGGAGATGGGTCCGAGACATTTTGGTACAGATTTGATTTTTCCTGCTTTCCAAAGAGAGTCATAAGGGATAGGTGCTGAGGCTCAGAATTTGTGTTCTGCAAGAAGAAAAGAAGAATAATTAAGACCAAATCTGATTTGACTAGCTGCATTAGCAACGATCGATAGAAACAAATCCTCACCTAGGAACCTAGGATGGGGGAAAACGAATAGACAGTTGTGAGGGGAAATGGCATGTAGGAGACCGAAGTTATCCCCTACTTATATTGACTTGCTTTGAGCTAGCCATGACTAGATTTTCATAACACAAGGCAGTGAGGTCACATTTTTCTGGTGACCATAAACCTGATCCTTAGGCACACACTTGCACAGTGATATTGTGGTGGAATTTCTGGGTAGAGCAGAGGGGGAGTGAAGAGGGGGTCCAGCTTGGAATCACTCCGCGGGAGGAAGCGACAGAGGCCAGACCGTTAAAGCCTTTTTCTGCCTGTTCCCAAGAGAATGCAGTTTGTCTGGCAAAATTCATGAATCACAGTAAAGACACTTCTTTGGCCTACTCCCAGGTTTTTCTGGTTCCTTGCACCTGACAATAGCAAGCAGCCTATATTTTTCCTGTTATGACATCACAATTGTTTCCACCAAGGATGCATGATCCGTGACTCCCTGATAACAACTAAGCAGAAGCCTCTTAAAAACCCCACTGAATCAAGAGATTATTCTATACACGCTTATATTAAAACAAACCCCACTGTACTTAAGAAATTAACCAATTGACATGAATAGGCTGGTTTATCATGAATACAAATATGCCGACATACCTGACTTTCCCTGGGCTTTAGGGGGATTGGTTTGATCAAGTTGGGATTGTGGTACAGAGCAGAAGAACTGGTCATTTGTTTTGGCTCGGAGCATGTTTTACACTGCAACACATACACAAAAGGTATAATTGTACTCAAAAAGCAAAGTTTCACCTCAAGATCGATAGAACTGTAGATTGTGAAATTGGAAGGGACTGCAAAGATGAAGCCCAACCCTTGAAAGGTGACGGTCCAGCCTCTTCTTTAAAATCTCAGAGACAGTGATTCTTAACAAACCACCCTAAGAACCGAGGTGGCGCAGCGGTTAGAGGCAGTACTGCAGGCCACTTTAGCTGACTATGATCCGCAGGTCAGCGGTTCAAATCTCACCGGCTCAAGGTTGACTCAGCCTTCCATCCTTCCGAGGTAGGTAAAATGAGGACCCAGATTGTTGGGGGCAATATAAATATACATTGCTTACTGGTGTAAACTGCTTAGAGAGTGCTTGCACTGTGAGGCGGTACATAAATCTCACAAATAAATAAATAAATAATAAGGCTGTTTCATTGTTTCTACAGATTTTACTGTCAGAATGTTGTTGTTATATTGAAACAAAAGCTAGGTAGCTGCAGTTTGTACCCATTATGATTAACACCATCACTGGAATCAAATATAGTTAAATTCAGAAGAGAAACTTCAACTGCCAGGTTGAAAAATGACCACGAGAATCAAGGATACTTGAAAGGAACATAATATCATTTTATAGGAAGAAACAGCACATGCAGTCTATAACATAAGTACAATGCTGATTTCCATAAAAGACTTTATAAATGTAATTTTGTATTTCTGATCATCTCAGTTTGCATGTAATGTACATGTAAAACAAACTAAGGGCAAGGGACCCATTTAAAGCAACTCATAATGTTTGAACAAGTGTAGTTTCAGGTTCCAGATGTTATTACTTGATTTTTACAGCTTCTGAAAATACATAAACATATGCCCTTCAACGCAAGATTTTTAAGGCATCATCGATTTTTTACAGCTTCTGAAGATACATAAACATATGTCCTTCATTGCAAGATTTTTAAAGCATCATCGATCCTTTAGCAAAAACTCTATACTGCTAAGAAACTTAAATTCAACTGACTTCAATTATATACAATCTTATATTAAAAGAGAAGGGCAAATGCAAAATTGTACAAATTATAAAATCTGATAAATTGTTACCTCAAAATTTAAAAACTTCTCTATTCAAATCCAGGCAAATCAAAGAAGCTGAGCTTTGAGCAAAAATAACTGACATTCTCTTGAGATGATATTCCATACAGAGTATAGGCCAGTGATGGCGAACCTATGACACGCGTGCCACAGGTGGCACGCGGAGCCATATCTGCCGGCACGCGAACCGTTGCCCTAGCTCAACTCCAGCATGCATGTGCGTGCCGGCCAGCTGATTTTTGGCTTGTGTGGAGGCTCTGTGAGGGCATTTTAGGTTTCCAGAGGGCCTCCAGGGGGGTGTTTTCGCCCTCCCCAGGCTCCAGGGAAGCCTCTGGAGCCTGGGGAGGGCGAAAAACAGGCCTACCAGGCCCACCGGAAGTCGGGAAATGGGCCATTTCCAGCCTCCAGAGGGCCTCTGCGGGGGCGGGAAAGGCCGTTTTTGCCCTCCCCAGGCATTGAATTATGGGTGTGGGCATTCATATGTGCTTGACAGCGCGCGCACGCGCATTTTTGGCACCCGAGGGAAAAAAGGTTCGCCATCACTGGTATAGGCCATCACAAATGAAATGGTCTTATCCTATATTTTAAGTCACGGAACGTCAGATGGTAGAAAGATGCAGAAAAGAATTCAGAAGTTTTGGAAGTCTCACATAGCAGAAAAATAGAAAAGCAACTCTTCAAATACTCAGCATTCAGAATCATATAGAAGGAACGCTGGTATAAATTTGCATTCAGATATCCAAAAGTTAAAACGAACTCTCATTACTGCCACAATTTATTCTGCATCCAGGAAACTGAAATGGTGAGATTAGGAAGCTGAATATAAAATTGTTCCTGTGAGTGGCATCTGATAATGAAAAAATGAAGGGAAAAAAAACAGATTAAAGGATGTACTGTAGATTCTGAGGGAGGCATCTCTCAGTCAGGGGAGTAAAAGACGCATATATCAACAGATGGCCCAAACAAATCTCTATTGTCTAGAGATGCTTACAGCAGAGAAACAGAAAAGCAAACCCCATTACTGGTCTCCTACTTCACGCTGAGGTATCACTATTTTTAGGCCTTGCAAGTTTTTTGAGAATCATTATTCCCAAATTCCCTCATTATTTGTCTTGACAAAAACCAAATCATTTTTTCAATAATGATTATCTATTCCTGAAAAAGAAGGCACCTGGACTCTGAAATGAACAGAACGGCAGCCTAACAACTCTCAAAGGCACCTCTGATAGCTTATTAATTCCAATCATAAGACATTTTTTGATGTAGAAATGGCCAGAGGCGTAAGGGAGATATTGGCTTTATGCTAATAATCATCCCAAAAGACCTAAGCTCAGCCTTCCTCAACCGCCTTCATGGGAGCATGGAAAACTACAGCCACATGATTTTACACACACACACACACACAAAATCACTAACAGCATGGTTTGTTGTATGTTATGGAATTGTGATATAACATGCATGGAAAGCACCAAAATGGATAAGACCACGGGTGTCAAACTCGATCACATCACGTGACGTATTGTGACGTATTGTGATGTTTTTTGCCCCTTGCGGAGCTGGGATGGGCGTGGCCTGTGCGTGACGCATCCAGCCCGCGGGCCACCAGTTTGACAGGCCTGGGTAAGACTGTCTTAAGTCATTGCTTGAGCATTTAGGGTTGCTTTCTAAGGTGGAATAGCCATACAGCTAGTCTACAACTTACGACCATAATGGAATCTGCCCATCACAGCTATAAGTCTTGAGGGTTGTAAATCAAGAAACCCATGTGACCGACCTTGTGGCAGCTGTTAAATAAACCAGTGGTTTACTATGAGATGGTTTTGCCAAAAATCGGAAGTTAATGCCGGGTTTTGGCAAAACCATAGTAAAATGTGGTCCTGAGGGATACTGCAAACAGCTGTAAATGCAGGCCAGCTGCCTAGTGCCCGATATGCGGTCACATTATTGCGGGGAGGGGGGAGTGTGGCCATTGGAACTGGGTAATAAATACCGGGGGGGGGGGTTGTAACTTGAAATTAATAGACTTGATGACCTTAAAAGTTCATCAAGGCTGCACATAAAGATATCAAACTATATTAGGAATGGATTTGTTCCTTGTTTAACAAGCTCATCTTAAGAACCTACCATATTCCAGAGCAAGTGTGATGCATTGGACTAAGACCTTCCAGTCCGTCCTCAGTCACTGAAGCTCACGGTCGCTAACATTCACTCAGCTTACCTCACAGGTTTGTTGTGAGGAAATGCTGGAGGAGAGAGTGCTATGTATGCTACTTTGAGTTCTTAGAGGAAAGGTGAGATACAAACTTAATAATTGCATAAACTTCATTTTATTGGCTAAAATCAAGGAAAGAAAAAGAGATAGTCTGAGGTGGATGGATGTTATTTATTGATTGAAGTACACTGTGTCCTTTTCTGCTCTTTCACTAGATGTCATTGGAGAACATTAAATCATTAAGTGTCTGCTTAAAAGTGCAATGGAAAGTCAGTCAGTCAGTCCATCCATCTATCCATCCATCTGTCCATCATTAAGAAAACGTATATGCTGCATTTCCCTAAATAAAAACTCTGTAATTTTCTTATTTCTGTTCCCAGTGTTCTTTTCTTCCTCCTCTCTCTCTCTCTCTCTCTCTCTCTCTCTCTCTCTCTCTCTCTCTCTCTCTCTCTCTCTCTCTCTCCCTCTCTCAAGATTCATTCAAACCGTTATTGTCAGAGTACAACATGTGTACAATGAGATTGGCTGAGCCTCCCTTCGTGCACCCACCCCCCAACACAATACAACTCACAGTGAAAGTTCAATCTCCCTCCCTCCCTCGAATCTCCCTCCCTCTCCCCCTCCCGGACAGGCTGACTGCAACACATGGGATCTTTGCTCTCAAAATGATGAAATGAAAAAAAAAAAACTATTCTTGAGAAGCAAAGTAGGTTTGAAGCATGATGGCATTTGATGCAGAGGAAACTGTAAAATGTGTCACCTATTCTCACCCTAATGCAGATTATCTTCAGCTTTGAGAGGACAGCTGTTCCTGCATCTCACTGCATTGCCAAAGATAAATTTCTCTCTGGCTTAATATTTCCTTGGCAACCAGTTATAATAAAGAAATTTAGGTGGAGAAGCTAAGCAGCAGAAATAGATTGACTTGTTCTTCAGATAAATTGTTTCCAAACAAGTGTCTTGAATGATACACAGTACACAATGGAAGGGAAAAGACCTTGTGCATGTATGCTTTTTCCCTATACTCTTCAGGATAAGGAGCCAAACAAGTGTCTTTGTATTTTATCTGCTGTTGCATATTATCTCAGCAGATATCACTATCTTTCTAGATTTTAAAACAGCCTTTTCAACAAGGGCTGCTCAAAATGATAATATGGTATACAGTTTAATATGAAAACCAACATCCTATTGTCTAAATCCTTATTTCTGGCTCTCTTACTTGGTAATCCCAAACAATCTGTATCCAGAATGAAATAACTATTGATATTATTAGAACTGATTTCCTAGCAAAACTACCTGAACCTTAAGCAAGCCACAGCTAAAGGTAACAGCTTCAAAACCACTTCAATTCGAATGAATCATTTCACATTAAGTATACCAACAAAGAACTATTTTCTTTGAAGGAATTAATGAGTTTTCTTTGAAGGAATTAATGACTTCAAAACTTAACATATAAATGGGGTACCAGAACTTGCTCCTCCCGGAAAACTCTGTCAAATTTTGATGACAGGTTGAAGTGCTGCTGGTAATTAAGAACTGACAGTAAATGGAGGGATAGGAAAAGCAGAGAAATACCCACGATTTGCCTACGATTTAATCATCTACACATTGCTGTCTATTGCTATTCCCATAGGTGTTTTTTTTTTTTCATGAGAGGTGGCTGCTTGCCTTTGGTTCTTCAGAACAAATTACTGGGCAGAAATTAAGAGGCTTCGATAGCCTTACCTGCTTCCCATTCATTTTTCTCTGCTCTCTCTTTTCAAAGCTCTCTGTCCCACTTGTCTCTGCCCAGCCTCCTTTCTCTTCCCATCTTGTTTTCTACTTCAATCTTCTCCAGCTCATTCTACAGCGCCTTCGCCGAAAATGGCCTGAATCACAAAACCTGGATTCTCCAGTGACCAAAGCGGCAGGGGGTTGTAGCCAGTGGAGGGATTCAAATAATTTAACAACCGGTTCGCCCAGGGTCAGGTGGGCTGTCGTTGGAGGCATGGCCCAACCCCATCCTCCAGCTCCGCCGCACATGAAGGACGAGCCTCCCGCGATGGCCAATCTGACCCTGGGCAAACCAGTTGTTAAATTACCCCCCCATCCCACCCCCGCTAACAAAGTGGATCGGGGCGCTGCAATGGAGAAACAGGAAACGGAGCGGCCGGCACAAGGGAAGGAGGAGGGACAGGGAAAAGAAAGAGGGAAAGCGGCCTTTTCCTTCCCTTGCGCCAGCCGCTCCATTGACTGTTTCTTCATTGCAGTGCAGCGCCCAGGGTCCACTTTGCTAGCGGGGGGTGGGGTGTAATTTAACAACCAGCTGAATCCCACCACTGTTTGTAGCTTCCGCAAAGACACAGCTGTTGCTGAGGCAAAGAACTGCTAAAAGTGCGGGGTGCCTCAGGTGGGCTGCATTCTCACAGTGCTTTGGAAATCTCTAAATATGCAAGGCTTGCAGGCAGTTACAATCCAGTTTCAGGAAAGAAAGTCTGATTGGAACCATGAACTGCCTTGGATAGGCCATGCAAGTCTCTCAGCAGCAGGAAAAAAACCCACACCAGAACATGAGTGGTGGCACGCGGCGGATCCTGGGGTACACTGAGAAACGGGGCAAAAGGAAAGGCGTGAGGTAGTATTTTTCAGTAGCAGCAATGACACTAGTCCTTCCCCCCCAATTAGTTTTATTTATTTTTAGCCTTTCTACATCTCATGTCATGAGCGTTTGCTTTCTGTGTTTCATACATCCATACAATAATCTTAACAATATTTTTCTTAATTAGTTACAATTCATTATTTCATTTTTAATACATCTCTCACATTTCTTTTCATCTTAATGTCTATCTTTTAGTCTTTTTCCCCTTTTATTTTATCTCTATTTTGATTCTCTTTTCTCCCCCTCCTTTCCCCCCTATTCTTCTCCTTCCATTCCAACAATCAAAGATGTGGTCTTTTCCCACCTTATACATTTCTAGTATACATATCATTTCTAGTATTAATATATTTTACTTCACTTCTTTTCTAAACAGTATTCAAAAATCTTTTTCCTCTTCTCTATATCATTCTTACTCTTCAAAGCAAGCTATTTTTATCTTCTTAACAGTTAATTCTATCACTTTATTACATTTCTAACTATCATTCAAAACTGATCTTTATCTCTTTTATCCCATACAAAACATGCTTCATAGTTATCAATTTTCAATCTTCGTATTTTCTTGTGTTATTTTATAATTTCATTTCTACAAACTATTCATACATATATTTAATACAAAATTTTCCCCTACATTATAACTCTTCTATATTCATACCTTATATTCAAAAATGTTATTATTTTTTATTTCTTATCACCACAATAAACAATTTATTCAAGGTTATTTAGTTCTAGTATACTAATTTAGCATGCACATTCTTATTCTTTTTTATCCCTTGTCTTTTACCGTTACATTTTTTAAATCCTCTTTTCTTTTTCTTTTTTGGTTGCCTCCCCAATATTTCTTTCAACTCTCTCATTTCTATTCTTAAATCCATTATTTTGCTATACTCTGTCTTTCTCTCCTCTCTTCCCCCCCCTTGTTTTTTTTTCATCCTTTCTGGTTTTATCTTCTTTTCCCTTTCTGGCTTTCTTTTTCTCCCATATCTTTTCCATACCATCTAAGATCTTCCCCTTCTGTTCTAATCCCCTTTTCACGTTCCATGTTTCCATCATCCCTTTGTTATATTTTCTTTCATGTTGTTTTTCCGATTCCTCTGCTTCTTCTGCTCTTCCAGGATCTTCCATATTTTCTTCATTTGTCTGATCTGCATTTGTTATTCTTTGGATTGTATTTTCCAGTTTTAGTTCTATGTAATTCATATCTTCAAATATGTCTTTCATTTCCATATGCTGTTCATTTATAGTGTCTTTAATATCCTGATGTATCCATTCCATATTTCTATTTCCACTTGTTATCATTTTTACAATCCAACCAAATTTCAAAGGAAAAAACCAGGAGCTTGCTTATTTATTTATTTATTTATTTATTTATTTATTTATTTATTTATTTATTTATTTATTTATTTATTTATTTATTTATTTATTTATTTATTTATTTATTTATTTAATGTGAGATTTATATACCGCCTCACAGTGCAAGCATTCTCTAAGCGGTTTACACCAGTAAGCAATGTATATTTATATTGCTCCCAACTATCTGGGTCCTCATTTTACCTACCTCAGAAGGATGGAAGGCTGAGTCAACCTTGAGCCGGTGAGATTTGAACCGCTGACCTGTGGATCACAGTCAGCTAAAGTGGCCTGCAGTACTGCCTCTAACCGCTGCACCACCTCGGCTCATCTAAAGAACCACTTTACCACCTCTTTTCCTTCTTTTGGTTTACTCTGCTTTATTTATCCAGCAGTCCAGCTTCCGATGTCGCCGAAAGAGAAACCGGAAGTCCCCACGGTGACATTAGTCCTGAAGTCAAGGCGTTGAAATGGTGGCAACCGGCTGAGAGTGCTAAAGACTCTGGACTTCTATTTTAGGCCCACTCCTGATACTGCAGCTGACATTGTGAAGTATAGAGCCATGATGGCACAGTGGTTAGAACACAGTACTGCAGGGCTAATTCACTGCTCACTCCAGGAATTCGATCCTGACCGGATCAAGGTTGACTCAGCCTTCCATCCTTTCGAGGTCGGTAAAATGAGGACCGAGATGGTTGGGGAAAATATGCTGACTCTGCTTAGAGTGGGCTGTAAAGCACTGTGAAGCGGTATATAAGTCTAGGCGCCATTGCTATTGCTATCTCACTGTGCAGGGTGGCCTACTCAGAGAAAAAACAGGGAGATGAGGAGAACTGCAGCGTCCATACAGTTTTACATGCGTGCAACCTGCCAAGCACCCAAATTTTTGTCATGGGACTGTTGGGGCACTGCCATGGCCATAACTTTGGGCCCAGGTCATAAGTTCCTTTGTTCAGTGCCATTGTGGTTTCAAATGGTTGCTGAATCAATGGTTTTAAGTTGAGGAATACGTATTTGCTAATGTGGCTTTCAGCAGTATTGACAAGTACCATTGTGGTCAGGCACAAAAAGTGATCCATAATTGCCTTTCTCAATTTTTATGCCATATTTATCAAAAGAAAAAGATTGGGGTGGCAGGAGAGATTCGTTCCTGTTAAGCATCAGTTGCTCCTCATATCTAAATAATTTCCCAGAGCTTTAATTGTTTTAGAGCAGCTCATCCCAACCTAAACCACTCTGCAAGGTGTGGGACCACAAGCCTTGGGAAATTTGGGAGTTGCAATGCAATTTAGACATTTGCTTAAAGATGATACCTGCTAATACCTGGCTTAGATGCATAGTGTAAAGCACTAGCTTAATTAATTAATTAGAGGAAAGAAGAAACTCTCGTGAGATATCGCTGCAAACTAATGTAGCAGAAAAGGGCTACATAAAAAGAACGGATATATCAAACACATAAAAAAGAAAATATAATACTTTAAACAGCGGAAGCCCCACCTTTGTGTATTCATCTTTGGCTCTAGTGAGCATCTGTAAAATATCCATGTCTTTCCTGTCACCAGAGCTGAGGCTGACTGGTGAAATTCCTATGCCAGATCCCTGTTGCGCTTTCAGTTGTTCTTGCCGAGTTAAACTGGAAATGGAAGGTAAAGTCAATAACGAATGAGAAAATGGGTTAATTTCTAATCACTTCAAATAATTTAGAGAACATTAAGAACACTTTTTAGGGGAGATTGGTTTTTTTAAAAAAAACCCTATCTTAAATAAAAAGCTAAAGTTTGGTTAAGACTGATAATGTGATTTTTCCAATTTTATGCAATTGAGCTTTAAAAGTCTCCAATCTCCCCAACTCAGTCACAGCTCATTTTATGATGGCTGGAGGTTCTAAGCTGGTGAATAGATGCAAATAAATATTTAAGTACTAGTAAATGACCAATTTCCTGCCCCAGTTGCTTTATAATTACTTCAAAGAGCTGAAAATGTTAACACACAGTACATTGGTTGAACCATGGCATAACTTAACAGGATGAAACATTGGTTTTCCAATGCACTAAATGTATTTCCAATCATATAAATATTCCCTACCTAGTCTTTTATTGAGCTACATTTAACAATTAACAATGGCAGGACGGTTGGCTTTCAAACATAATTTATTAAGAAGATGCAGTATATTGGGGAGAGGGGGGAATGACCTTCTTTCTCCTCAAAATTATTTTGTTATTGCTTTTAACCGATCTGTTACCGTATTTTTCGGAGTATAAGATGCACCTTTTTACCCTCAAAAAGAGGGTGAAAATTTGGGTGCGTCTTATACACCGAATGTAGCCCCACCCAGCCACCCCCACCCTTTGGCCTCTGCCTGCCAGCAATTTACCTCTTTGCAGCAAACAGAACAGAAACAGAAGCCTTATTAGCACAATAAAAGATTATCTGCCTCCCGACCTACAGCTGACAGGCTTGCAAGCCACCTGGTAAAATGAAACTAACTACGGTGGCTATAATGAGACAAAATGCTGGGATATAAACTGCTGGCAATGTTACACTGCTGAAATTGCAAGAAAATAAGCTACAGCTACTGTAGCCTAGAGGTAGAGCTCTTGCCTCACAGTTAGGAGGTTGTGAGTTCTATCCTAGGTAGAGGCAGATTCTGTTAATATGTTATTTTGTTAAATCTTTGCAGAGTGTTCAAATTATAAGACTTATTTTTTAAAGACTGCTTTATTATTGTTCTAGACAACTTAACAAAATGAAGAAGCTTTTTAAAATAAATTCTTGCTCTGAAAAGGCCCAGTGCTATTGTATCTTCTTTTAAATAGCAGAAAGCCTTCCAGAAAGCCACATAAATTTTGAAGATCTGTAAAAGTATAATTTGAAATGTCCTGTTTTAGTATTAAGTATTAGTATTAAAATAAGGCAGCTGAATTAAACCCTTAAAATTGCCCCTGGCTCTAGAACAATAATAAAGCAGTCTTTAAAAAATAAGTATAATAATTTGAACATTCTACAGACATTTATAGTTATTCACTTACCCCCTTCCATCCAGTTCAGCAAAAAATAAAAATCTGCCTGTCTCTCCCAGCTATTTGCCTTTGCAGTTTCAGTTTCAGTTTCAGTTTCCCACATGGCAAATCAGCTGTAGATCGGGAAGTGCTAGTGACTTGCTTGGCTTTATAGGCTCTTCCCTCTTTGCTGCAGACAGGTTAATTGCTGGAAGACAGAGGTCAAAGGGTGGGGGTGGCTGGCTGGCTGGGGCTACATTTGGTGTATAAGACGCACCCAAGTTTTCACCCTCTTTTGGGGGGTAAAAAGGTGCGTCTTATACTCCGAAAAATACGGTATATATCGTTCTATCATGTTCATTTAACTTAAATTTAATCATGCTTAATTTTATCTCTGCGCCACCCAAGCATGCCATTCTAAGCTTTCACAAATTGAAAAAAGTTTCTGCTCATTTCTGGTGCCTGAAAAGAACCAACACAACCATTCCTTGGAACCTCTATTAGTTATGGCTCAAGACAGGGGTTTTTCCCCCCGGCTGCATACTTTGCCAGCTATGCAAATATCTGTTTCAGATGAATGTTGCCAGGGCAACCTGTTATGGATTGACAACCATTTCAGATCAGAAAGCAAAAAGACAAGAATGACAGTTCTAATAATAGAGACAAATAAGCAGGGGGCTCCCCCAAAGAGTTCTATTGGGCCTGTGTTAATTTATTCATACAGGCTTTGAAGTTTGATATGTGCAGTGAAGGTCAAAATTGCAAATGGCATGTAATTACTGAGGATATGAAATACAAAGCAGAGGAGATCCAGAAAGGATTTCCTCAAAGTGAGCAAAGGATGAGAAAATGGAACACGATCCTTAATCCAAAAGAAATGCGTATACAGGTATTGGCAAAAACAATGCATGCCAAATTTGAACTGAGCATGATTAATCAAGCATGCTGAAGTACCGAAAACAACCATTTCAGATTAGAAATCAGGAAATATAATGGGAAAAGAACTACTGATATTAGAGTTAATTTACATAAATTTATCCTATGGCTTAATTTGTAATAGAATATACCCCATTTTACAAAAAGAATGTTATGGCAATCAAGGTTTGAAAAGTGGTAGCTGAAAACAACTTCAGAGTACGTTCTGTAGGAGGGAAATTTATGAATTGTATGGATTAAGACAAAACGAGTTTGGCAAATACATGGTGGGGATGACACATGGCACTAGAAGAATAGCAATAGCAGGCACTTATATACAGCTTCATAGTGCTTTACTTTCTAAACTAGCAGTTTAGAGTCAGCATATTGCCCCCAAGAATCTGGGTCCTTATTTTACCAACTTCAGAAGAATGGGTGAGTCAACCTGAGCCAGAGGTGGGTTCCTGCCGGAGCTGCCCGATACGCAGCTCCGGTAGGGAGCGACGGATTTCGCAACCGCTCCGGAGCCCTCTCTGCAGGTCCACCCGGCATGTTGCCAT